>JAJOZX010000251.1:370000-422500 GCA_023014485.1 Bathynomus jamesi
TATATATACATATATTAGGGTGGCCCTTATTTTGACATTTTGGGAAGTTCTACCTCTGACTTTCTCAGGTGGTTCCATTTTGGTAAAAACTAAGATGAGTCAGATATGAGCCAGATTGAATAATATTTAGTGGTGGCTCAAGGGCTTCAACGTTTGCCCCCTATTTGTGACCTCGATGACCTGTTTCCTTTTCTTTGCTTACAGGTTTTATGCATGATGGCAACGCGCTCCCACGATTTTCTGGTTAGCCTCGCGGACGGGATCGAAGGAAGTAAACTCCCTTCGGGGAAGCAAGTTCTTGGCCACTTCTTACATCACCATATTGTTCTCAAAGAAGAAATCCGAACAGCAGCAACTCGGACCATCGAGCGAGTCGAAGAGTTCTGGTCTCGTGCCAGATTCCCAACCAAACATAGCCAGGATTCGATCAAAAAGCTTGAGCAACTCTTCTACGAGTGAAAGGGGCTGAAGAAGAACAAAAGCCGTCGAACCCACACCCAACAAGCTATTGAAGCCACGTTCTTAGCCAAAGTCGAGGAACTTTTTGACGTAGCACTCGCTTATGCCATGGAGCTCATCAAGAATCAAGAAGACAAGCTTTTCCTTGAATCTCAGCGGAAGAAGGAACGACCTGGCTACCTGGTGAGAGTTGACAAGGTGCTGCTCCAACAACAGCAGAAGCAGAAGGAGAAGGAAGAAAAACTGATGAGGAGACGTCATCGGTCACAACTTGACAAAGAAGCCTTGTTGGGAAAAACGGAGCTGGAGAGCAGCACTGACTCAGAAGAAGATCTGTATCAAGAACCAGGTCCCAGCACAAGTAGTGCGGGTAGTGCCTCTCCGCCACGAAAGCGAGGACGCAAACCCGTCATTTCACCCCAACTGGCCGCTATACTTGATCGAAATGGTTTAAGTGACAGAGCTACTATGATGATCATCTTCGAAGCTTCTAGAGCCCTTAGACAAGACCCACAGGAGCTTGCTCTGAACAGGTCAACGTCAACAACACCGAGAAGCAGCCGCTGCCAGCATCAAAGAGGCGTTCAAACCAGACACACCCCTTACAGTCCACTGGGATAGCAAGCTCATGCCTGATCTCACAGGGAATATGACGGTGGATAGGCTGGCTATTCTAGTCCCGACAATGGGAGAGAAGAAGCTGATGGAGATTCCGAAGATACCCAATGGGACCGGCCAAGCTATGGCCCAAATTGTGTGCAACGCCATTCGCCAGTAGGGGCTAGAAAACTTTATCCGTGCCATGTGCTTTGACACAACTAACTCCAACACCGGTCGATCGTCAGGAGCCTGCGTAATTCTCGAGCTCTTACTGGGCCAGTGTCTTCTTCATTTTACCTGTCGACACCATATCCTGGAGTTGGTCTTGGCCACCGCCTTTCAAGCTTTCTTGGGCCCCAACAGTACACCGGAAATCCTCTTGTTCAAGCGGTTCCAAGCACAGTGGCCATCCACTGATCAAGAAAGGTACGAGGACGCCTTGTCGGACGACTTCGTTGCATTAGAGCTCGCCGATGTCCGGAACGAGGTCATTGCGTTCAGTGAGCAGCAGCTGTTGGAACACCAACCCCGAGATGACTATCGCGAGCTACTCAACCTTATGCTGATCTTCCTCGGAAGCACACCTTCACGTGGGAAGGGACCGAGAGATTTTAACATCTTTCTTGCAAAGGTTTACCTCAAAGCCTGGTTTCTGGCACCTCTTGTTCCCACCGCAGCTAGAAACGATCTCCAACTTCTTCAGCAGTTTCACACATACCCTCAACGAAACATCAGTGCGGCTACATCACGCAAGTTGACAGGGCACCTATGCTACCTGTCGGAGGATTTGATTCCTCTAAGCCTCTTTGATCCAGAGGTGGATTCAACCACAAAGCAGGCCATTCTGAAAATTTCAACAGAGAAGGAAGGAGAGGACGACACACCAAAACGGGCGTTCATGGATCTGGCGAAGGTGGAACAAAAAACGCTCGCCAGTTTTGTGTCAAAGAAAACTGTTCGCGACGCTAGGCATGCCGGATACATTCCTGAACGAAGACCCTGGTTAGGGTGACAATAAAAATCGAAAGTTGGAGTTTTTTATGCCATTTGTTCAATGCTGCTACTACATGAGAAAACAATGTACTGTAAATATTAGGTCATTCAGATAATATTTAAGGGTGTCTCAAGTGAGGTAAATAATTCTCCTTATAACAAAAATTAATTATTCATTACCTAGTAAAAATAAATTAATATTTTTTTAATTAATGTAAATAAACGTTAGTTTTAGTTCATAAGGTTTAAGTGCAGGCGTACTCCAATCGTAATAAGTAAATAATATATTTACTAAATATATTCCAGGGTGTCTTTCATTCAATTGTAGACCACCCATTAATTCTTGCTTTTCCTCAAGCCATACCCCTTTTTCAATGTACCAGGCTGAGACTTCCTATGATCCTCAACAACCTGCAAGAGATGTTGGCGCTGTTCTTCATTCTTCGTAATCTTTGTATTGAAGGCCTGGATCAAGGCAATTCCCTCTCTGCCATGTCATTGACGACTTTTAGTCCTTCAACTATAGTCAAACCAGTCTTGAAATCTTCGTCGTCCGGCCAGGTCTCTGGTTCCTTGGACAAGAAACCATCATTAACTTTTAGAAGTTCAAAGAGAAGCTTTGATCCTTTCGAGGTAAAGTCCGAGAGCTGCTTTGTTGAAATGGAAGAAACAGCAGGTATTGGGGCTCGCTTTGGAGGATCTTCAGCAGCTTCTTTTCGAGGATTGATCGAGCGATATTCTTTTCGTCGTTGCATTGATACCTTTATCAAAGAGTGCGAGACCAATCAAGTACTCGCTGAGGTACCACAAGTGACGACCGAGGACACTAAGGCAGGATGCTGAGATTTTTCATCGTGGTACTTTGCTAGGTCTTGAAGAAGCTTCAAATCGTTCGCGGGAGCAGATGAAGGACTGCTGGCCGTGAACCACGCGCTGACATATAACTCCAGGGCAAAAAATACAAATCGTTTTAAGCCAGACATTTCACGAGTTGTAAGTCTAAAATGATGGGAAAGCAGCAGGATTTTTAATGAATAAATTACTTTTGCCATCCAACGTGCTCGGTGAAGTGCTCCAGGTCGCCGAAACCTAAAGTTAGGTAAATTACCTCCAAGGATTGTAATCGACAACTCCAAGAATTCACGGTAATCATCCCTCGGCTGATGTTTTGTCAGATATAGATTCCAGTAAGCGATCAGTTCTTCTCGATTCTCATTCAGACTCGATGGAAGGTCTGACAGGGTCTTGTACTTATCTTGGCAAATTGTATTCCACGTCTCTTTGAAGCGGGAGAATAGGAGGATATCTGGACCAGATGATGGTCCCATGCATTCCATGTACGCCTTCTCAACGACAAGTTCTAGGATGTGATGGCGACATGCAAGGTATAAGAGTCGGCGGCCGAGTTTCTGCTCCAAAATTACGCATGCCCCAGACAAGTAACCAGTATTTGAAGCTGTAGTGTCGAAGCTCATAGCTGATACCTTTTCTGACACATTCCATTCTTTGAGCGCAGCATGTACCACCGAGGCGATGACCTCACCCGTTCCTGATGTCAGCTTAGGTACACCCAATTCTCGGTATCAACTCCGGTTACGAAAATGGCTAGTCGGTCACACCGACCACCTTCATCGTCTGGTAGAATTTTTCCGTCCCAGTGAACAGTGAGCACTTCGTTGGGTGTGAACCTTTGTTTAATCTTTTCTGCCGTCGCCGAACGGAGCCTTTCTCGTGATTTTCTAATGGTTTCATAGTTGAGCGCGAGTTTTTGTGAGTTATGGCCGAGGCTTCTAGCCGTAGCGTCGATAATCCGGTGTGCTGAACGATGACTGATTCCTGTGCGATCCAATGTACTTGCCAATTCGGGAGTGATGACTTGGATAGTGCCACGAGCATAACACTTGCGTTTTTCAGGAGAGGCGGGCGGTGAGTCTTCAGATGATGGCGCAGAACTTGGTGCTTCAGACGTAGAAGAAGATTCCAGCTCAATATTTTCAAAAGTAATATTGGCTTGAGGTTGGTGCTGAGCTAGGCGTCTTTCAGTTTGTTCCCGACGCATGACAGAATGAGCCATTTTCTTGTCAACTCCTCCCATTACTCCCCTCCTCCCTTTTTCTCGCTGAGCAATAAGGAAGGCTCGATCTTCTTCGATGGTCAAAAGTTCCATCGCTTTAGGGTGGGCGACATCGAAAAGATTTTCCAAATTATCACGGAACTCATCTTCTTTTTTCCGCTGGGTTTCCGTAGCGCGAGCACGATTTTTCTGGAGAAGCTTCCAAGTAAGAAAAAGATCTACCACTTTTCGACCAATGCTCTTCTCTGTGATGGTAGGTATCCGGGATTTCTCCCAGTAACCAATGACTGATGATGCCACCTCCTTCGCTGAGTCGTTCACTGTCTTCCTGTGCTCTATGTGAAAGTGAAAAACAGGCGTAAAACGTCTCCAATTGAAGGAAGCCGTGCGCCCTTGATCTCGGGTATGGGATGGCCAATGAGCCAAATTTGACTCGCTGTGCGGGTAGTCGCCATTGGGCCTAAGAAAAGAAAAGAAACGTATATTAAATTAAAATAAGAATCAAAGCATTAATTTTTTTCGTATTATGATTCCATTTTTAAAGATCTCATTTATATTGTAATATATATATATATATATATATATATATATATATATATATATAATATATATATATATATATACAGGGCCGTCGAGAGCCATTAACGGGCCCCAGGGCTAGCAAACATTACGGGCCCCCACACCAAGTGTCAAGGCATTATATATATGCAATAAATCTATTAATATATATATATATATATATATATATATATATATGTATAACTTTAATAATATAATATTTAACTTTATAAAAATGAAGTAATTCAATAGTTGAAGTGTTTCAAACCTCTTCGTGCAACACCCAAAACACAAGTGAGAGATTTGGTTAAATATTTCTCAAGTTTATTGACCTTGGCTACTTTCGATCATACCACAAAGCGTGAGAACGGAAGCTACATTTGAAAAAATGTGTCAGATTGATGAATTTTAGTGTTGACTTTTAGGATACTCAGATATTACATGTAAGAAATTACATGTAAGGAGCTCTGAATGAAAAAAACGTCACAATTTCTTAATGATTATTATGATCCTTATTTATTTTTTTACGATTTTTTTTATTCTCCTGCGGGCCCCCAGACACCCAGGCCCCGGGGCACTGGCCCCCCCCTCTCGACGGCCCTGTATATATATTTATATACTCGTATATATATTATCATAGGAAATCAAATTCAGTTCCAAATTTATATAAGTTAAACATCAAACTATGCCAACAATTAATGAAACTTTTCTAGAACAATTTCCAATAATAATATAATCAATGTATCAAAATAAAAAATATTACCTTAGATATCTTAAAAGAATCGGGAGAGAACTTCTAAGCGTTGTTTTCAGTGAGGCAGTCTATGCAAAATGAACTTGAAGCACCAAAAGCTGATCATCCAAAGATTGATACACATCATATTATTTAACGATTTATTTATGAAAATTTTAATTTAATGAAATAAATTAATCGATTTGCATAATCTATAGTATGAAATAAAGGAAACAATTCTATTAAATTATATAATACACTTGCATTCTCGAAACATTTTTGTTTTTGAAGCGTTGTCGAAACTCGTTCATTCTTGAAATTTCTTCCGCACGACAGTTTCATTCATGTGACTCGAGGCACCCCTAAATGCTTTCCGAATTCCATGAGATTTCGTCTACGGTGTTTCCTCATAGGGTGGCAGCATTGGACAAATGGCCAGCAAATTGTTTTGAATTTCAAATTTTATCCCTATAAGAAGTTGTCACCCTAACCCTGGTACATGGAATGACAGGGATGACTTCAAGGTTGCCCAGGCAATCGTCCGCTCTTTAGCAACGACTAACGACCATGCAGAGCGAGGCGTTGCCCTGATACAAGACGCGACGCGGTCAGGGCGATTTCGAAATGAAGAGCAGCTGCAATGTGCCCTCCAAGTTATCGAGCAGAGCCGGGCAAACTTTCCTGACGCGAAGAAATCAACGCTGCTGATGAAGTCGTGATGTGCGATTCTGTTATAACCAAGTGTCCCTTCTACACTGTTTTGAAATTATGTAATTACATTTTTGTACAATGATCTTTCTTTATAATAATGCAATAAAAGGAGTCATGGAACACATATACTTAATTTCCTAGACAAATAACTTAAACGGCCAACACACTTGGCCTATGTCTGGAGGGGTGCTAGAGTGTACAAATTTTGGTGGCTTTGAGCAACCTCTAAATATTAACATCTTCTGTTCAAGTTTCACATAGGATACTTTTTCATAAAAAGGAACCATTTGGCGGGGTCAGACGTAACATTGCTCTGTTCTGAAATTTCACCATATGGATAAGGGCCACCCTAACATATATATATATGATACACACAGACCGCGCATGGACCAAGGAACTCTTCTGGGAAAATTAAATCCACTATAGTCCGAATAAGTAATGGTAAATGACAAACACTGTAGTGTTTTCTTTTTCATGATGTTAGCCCGACGTGGGCAAGGGTCACTCGCAAAGAGGTCCCAAAAATATAGATTCCCTTACCAGCTATCTGCAAAGCAGATAGGATCCAGCTTTGGGACAGGATCTAGTGTTTAAAGCAGCCTAGCCCAACTACATTTAGAACCTCAATAAAAGCAAAAGACTCGCTGCCTTCACGTCAGATTGAATACATCAAAGAAAAAGAGGTAACTATAAAAGTTTTTAGCCAAAATAGTCCCATATATATATATATATATATATATATATATATATATATATATATATTATAATATATATAATATATTATATTATATATAATATATATATATATATATAATATATATATATATATATATATATAATATATCATATATACACATTCTGAGTTCATTCCCATACACACACACACACACAATATTATATATATATATATATATATATATATATATATATATATATATATAATAATATATATATATGTTAACCCCTCCGTCTATGGCCCTGGGGTGGTTCGGATTGACGGGGGTTCTGGTTTAGGAGGCAAGCAACGGATAGGTGCCTTGAAGTGGTTTTTCTTCTATGTTACTCTCCGAGTTCTTCTATAGTGGCTCGGAGGACTCTGGTAGATTTGCAATCTAAATGCTGAAGGTTCCGGATTCTTCTTATAGCGTATCCGGAAAGTTTTCTAAGTTTTTCTGAAGAGAGCAAGGCTCGAAGGGGACAATAAAAAGTTTCTTCACTGTAAATTTACTGCTAAAAAATACAGGTAGTGCTCAGCCTCTGAATTAGCTTCTGAATCACAATGGATGAATTTGAATGGGTTTATATACCCAAAAACTGCTAACATTATTATTATTAAATGCTAAGAAGGCTATATTATTTTTGCACAATATTTGAAAATAAGTAAATTTTTTAGCTGTGGTAAGGCTTGAACGAGTAAACAAAATATTTGAAGACGAAACCATATTTTTATCTTAACCCGCGACTTTTCAGATCTGATGTTATCATGATCTGCCAAGTTAACTAAAAGTGGAAATCGGACTATGCATCTTTACACTAAAATATGCATATGAGTGAAATTTTAAGGTTGAAGTTGTACAATTTTAATGCTTAGGCAAGACATGATCTCATTGTTTATAACGAAAGAGAGTGTATACAAAATGTGAACATTGCAAAGCTTAACAGGATTCCTTAGTAAGCGAAATCTAAAAAATGATTATGAGATTTTAAAAAACAACAGGTCACCAATTATTTAGCAAAGTAGAAAGTGAATCAAATATTTTATCCAAACTCGCGTTGGGCGATTTTGGTCCTTATGTAAAAATGAATACACACACGTACATACATATGAGTATAGGCATTATATAAAGTTAAATTATAAGATTATACATGAACCACATAACACATGAATTTTTAAAATGGATACTTTTTCTTACAATGGATACAGAGACTATATAAATGAATACAAGAATTACATGAAGGATAAGATAATATAGGAATATGGGAATTATTTATGGTTCATTTTTACAGGGCTCTTCCCTCTAGAATGATATTAATATAATAACGTAACATCCTAACTAAGGCTAACTAGATGATAACTATTGGTTTTATAATACAGATTTATATATACAACATAAGTCGGGTGGTTTAAGTCTAGTTCACGTGGTCTGGGTACGCACTCTTGGTCGTGCATAAATAGTTTCATGTTCCGTGTCACTGGGTTTTCTTTGTTCCCAGAATGATCTTTTCATCACAAATACACCGAGGATAATAGCACACACAATAATGATACTAACGGCAGATGTTGAGAAAATGGTTACCGGTTGTAGTATTTGTAAGAGGTTGTTTTGGTTATCATCCGAAATTTTAAACCGGCTCAATTGATCATTCCATTCAGGGGCATGCAGTTCGGGTAGGATGGTTACAGGTTTTATGGAGAGATTTAAGATCTCTATGACGGGTTTAAATTTAATTTGCGACGGAAATGGGTATGAGTTATTAAGGGTAACCTTATACGGGTTGTATATTTGGAGGGCTTTTGAACGCAAGGAGCAACCAATTGGTAGCCGAATAATCATAGGGATTGTAATGAGGGAATAATTTGATGGACACTCGAGGGTAGCGGCAGTCCTGTTCGCGAAGGAAACCCAGATGTCTGGTCCAATTCGTAGTTGGATGGTTTTAGGGGAATGAAATTTTTTAAATGAACATACGGGGGCATGCCGGTCACGAATTAAATCGACAAAGCAAGACCTAGTAGTGGGAAGAATAACTGGTTTGAGTGGAGGGCAGATGAGTTGTTTATTTGGTTGCGGGAATCGGCAATGCCGGACGTCGCTATCTGACATCATAGAATAAGCTGATAGATCTTTGGTGAGGAAAAGGTAAGGTGGTACGGTGGGTAAATACAATCGATAGACATTAGAGTTATTTTGGTAGGGTGTTGGGAAAGGGTGAAATCTATATACGTCATAAGTGAGGAAATCGAAAAATGGTATAATTATGAGGTATGTGTAGGGGCGTGGTCCATGTACAGTCCAGGTGTATTCTAGAAATTGAGGGTAATTAGTGTGGTTGAGTGGGAATATGGGTGATAATTTTAATTGTGACTGGGCGGTGTGAATCAAGGACTGGAGTATTTCCCATGGTATTAGGGTGGAAAGAGTGATTTTTCCATGGGCTAGCTGGGTTGCACGCAAAACCTTGGAATGAATCGTAGTTATTCGTTGTAAGTATTTATCGATTAGGGTTACTTGTATGTTCATTATTTCTATTAATTCTAGATATCGTTTGTGTTCTTTGTATTGAGCTAACATGGATTCAAGGTATGTGAATCTGTCCGAAAGGGAGTGAAGGAAGCGATTGTTTTCGTGTAATGACCTAATAGTTTGTTCTAACATGTGTCCATTATATTGTCGATTCCGAGCGAAGAGATTCAATTTAAGTTCAACTCTTTTAATATCTTCTTCGGTTGCTAATCCGAATAAACCTTTGAACAGTTTCCCTCCTATATCTATCAGTCCCCTTTTACTTCTTTGGTTAAAGTTTTCGGAATTTTTGGTTTCAGTTTGTATCCATGGTAAGGCTAATATTTCTGATAGGGCGCGTGCTGTAGTTTGAATATTTTCGAGGGTATTTTCTAACAGAACGCGACTTATCTGATCTTTTCCTTGGAAAGAATTTTGGACTTTACTTTCAAACGTTTCTAATTGGGTTTGTATCTGAAGGAGATTGATTTTAATTCTAGCAGGGGGTTGCAAATTTATATAAAGGTCTGCATGCCCTTTCAAAAATTTACCTTCTGCAAGTTTTTCTATAACAACTCCGGTAGAAATTTTAATGCTAGGTCTACAAGAGTAAATAATTTGGAAAATTATAAGGGGGACAATTTTATTCATTTCTACGCCTTAAGTTATACGGAGCTGGGGGTAGTTGTGTGGATACTTGTGTGGATACTTTGTGTTGGTGGGCGAAGGGGTCGGCCTCGTTTTGGTGGCAATGGGGGTCGACCGTTGAGCTCGGATTCTGAGCGGGTTCGTTTCTTATGTGAAGGTTCTAGTTCACGTGGGTGATGCATTTGCGGGCGGTATGTCGGGTCCGTGCGTCGATCATCAATCGGCGAGGGTGGTGACAGAGGAGATGGTGGAGTTGGAGGAGATGGTGGAGTTCCACTGAGTGATTCTCTCGAAGGGGTTTCTCCAGGGTCTGGGTCCGATGGGACGCTTGGCTCTGGGGCCTCCTCTTGTTCAGAGATTGCCTCGAGTAATGGTGGTATTACGAGGTACCAATCTTCGTCATGGGTAGCGGTTCCCGCGGTGACTACTTCAGTTTTTTGATCCCTGCCCGATTTGTTAATATCTTGACCTTTTGAAGGATAGGCGGCTCGAACGCCTGGCAGCTGTTTTTTGGGAAGGTGTTGCTCGGAAGCTATCTTCAAATTGTCAGCGTGAATGATCTTTAGTTTGGAATGATCCCGGAGGTCGAGGATTTCATAACGATTTTTTCCGAGGTCTTTCATAATCCTATATGGGCCATCCCATTTCGGGTATAATTTCGATGAGCCCCTGGCGGTTTCACGCTCTTCAGATAACATCGCATACCAACGATTATAGTCCGTTGACGGGGATGACGCCTATGTTGTTCTTGCTCCATCTGTTGGTTTCGTTGGTCGAGGGCATAGCGGATTATGTCAAAAATCTTGAAAGATCGTTCAGCTAGTTGCTGATTTGCTTCTGCCATTTCGGAAGATGTTAGGACTGCCGGGTCGGTTTGGTCGGGCAAATCAAAAGGTAGACGCTTGTCGTAGTGATATAGAACGAAATGAGGGGTGTCCCCGATGGACACATTATAGCCATTGTTGATGGCTGTTTGTACCATGGGAAGGGAATCATCCCATGTACGGGAGGATGCATCGACAACGTGGCGCAGGGCTTCCAAGATCTTTCGATTGTGTCTTTCCACTAAGCCGTTTGCCTGCGGGTGGTATGCCACAATGTGTGTATTTTTAATTCTACACATGTTACAAAGTGACTCGAACAGTTTGGAAGTGAAACTACGGGCGTTATCCGAGATTAGGATGGAAGGAGTGGTATGGTTTTGGATGACGCGTTCCACTAGGGCTCTTGCCACAGTTTCCGAGGTCTGATCTGGAATGGCGGCTACTTCGCTGTAACGCGAGAAGTGGTCCGTAAACACAATGATGTACTGATTTCCCTTTGATGTTTTGGGAAATGGTCCCAGTATATCCATTCCAGTTCTTTGCCAGGGCCTCTGGCATACTGGATATTTATGCATTGGAGCGGTGGATGGTACGTTGCCCTTATGCTTTAAACACGATGGACATTCGGCGATGTATTCATGTACCGTTCTGTTCATCTCGGGAAAATGGTATCGCTCCAAAAGACTTTTGATGGTGCGATCCGGCCCCATGTGTCCATAAAAAGGTGAGTCGTGACAAAGTCCAATGGCTATATCAACGAGATCCTTTGGTATCTCCACGAGGTCGTTTCCATCTTCGTTCCTGAAATGTACGAGCCCATCTTTGAGGTTGTACTGTTCTTTTACCTTCGATGGTTCCTTTTGTTCCAGGCGCGCCCGAAGGTTCTGGGTGTGTTGGTCCTGTTGTTGGGAGTATTGCAGACACTCGTAGTCGAACACAGGAAGAAGTCCTATTTTATTCACTCGGGCGTCGGGCTTGAGTCTCGACAATCCGTCTGGAATAACTTGCAGTTTTCCCGGTTTGTATACGATTTTCGCTGCAAAATCCTGAATCAACAGAGCCCATCTACTCAATCGTCCTTCAAGTAGCTTGTCCTTGAAGAGGTACGTGAGTGGCTTATGATCAGTCTTGATGGTTACATCGTAGCCATAGACGATATTTCGGAATTTTTTCAAAGCCCAATATACCGCTAGGGCCTCTCGGTCCGTAGTGGAATAATTCCGTTGAGGTGCAGAGAGAAGTTGACTGGCATAAGCAATGGGTAATTCCACACCGTCTACGTCCTGTAACAGGACGGCTCCTAGTCCATAGGAGGAAGCATCTGTGGCTATGATGAAGGGTTTGTAATCAGGATATTGTAAAATGGGATGACAGGTTAGTTTATTAATTAAAGTTTCAAAGGCATGTTGGTGATCGGATTCCCAGTTAAATTTCGAATTTTTCTGGAACAAATTAGTAATAGGTTTAGCAATATTCGAAAATTGGGGGATAAAGTTCCGATAGAATCCGACAAAACCAATAAATGCACGGGCGTCGTCGATGGTCTTGGGTACAGGGTACCTTTCCAGGGCTTCGAGTTTGGCTGGATCAGGTTTAATTCCTGTGGACGAGAGTAGGAATCCTAGGTATACCAGGGATTCTTGTAAAAAATTGCACTTTGCAAGCTTCAGTTTAAGGTGTGCTTTTCTCAAGTGTGATAGCACATTATGAAGGCGTTGAAAGTGTGTTTTTATGTCCGAACTATAGACGATAATATCGTCAAGATACACGAGAGCTTCGACACCTAATAGGTCGGAAAGGACTATATTCATCAACCTAGAGAAATTAGCAGGCCCATTTCGGACTCCGAAAGGTAAAACCTGGAATTCGTAATGGCCTCGGTTAGTGGAGAAAGCAGTCACTGCCCGAGATTCGGGACTGACCTCCATTTGCCAATAACCTGATGCTAAATCGAGGGATGAAAAAAATTCGCTTTCCCTACGTTCAGAATTGTTTCCTGCATGTTTGGAATCGGGAAACGGTCTGGGATGGTAATGTTATTCAGGCGTCTAAAATCTATACAAGGGCGAGATGTTCCGTCCTTTTTGGAGACGAGAATCATAGGAGCGGACCAGGGACTAGCTGAAGGCTGAATGACATCCTGCTCCAACATGTCCTTGATGTGTCCTCAATAGTGACTAACTGAGAATGTGGAACCCGATAGGGAGGAATGAAAATGGGTTTGGAATTGGGTTCCAACTTGATTTCAAAAGGGACCAAATTAGTTCGGCCCAGAGGATCTCCGGTTAGGGCAATCACATCTTTATTTCTTATCAGGAAATCGAGAAGTGATTCCATTAGTTTGGGATCCTGTAAAGCTGGTGACTCCTGAAGGGAGTGCTTCAGACATTTCTTATATTCTTCTTTTAATATTGAAGGCTTTAATTCTAAGGAACTGGAAACACGATTTATCGTACTGATGGGGAAATCTGAATCTATTTCTACTGTGGAAACAGTTCCTATTTTCTGATTTGAAGTTAATTCTATAGATCTTTCTCCTTTGTTTAAACAAACAACAGGGATAGCTGAATTCTGACTCTGACTAAGGACTTGGGCAATAAGAACATCTCTTTTGAAATTACTTTTCTCTGTAATCAGAGTACGCTCTGACTCTAATAATTTTCCTTGACTGTTAACTACTTTTGCTAGGAAACAAATCTTCTCATAAGGTGCTACTGTTATATGCTCGGTAGGGCATATGAAAAATTGTGAATCTGATTCTGGTTCGGCGACTAAAATTTGCCTTATTGGCTGAACTGAAGCTGGCTGACTGGAAACTGACTGACTGGAAACTGCTGACTGGAACTGGCTGACTGGAAGCTGGCTGACTGGAAACTGACTGACTGGAAACTGACTGGAAACTGACTGTCTGGAAACTGCCTGGGTTGATCCAACTGGATTCAACAACTGGAACTGATTACCCTGGGGTCTGATTTCTGGAGCGGTTGTCCCTCTGGATGCAACCGGCCGACTTGATCTGCTATCAAGTAGAGGGGGTTTCCTATTTCTTTCGGAAATCTGAACTGAGCTAAGTCTATTAGCATTAAGTTGTCTGTCATCCTCGCGGAGATGGTGTGTCCTATTTCGACACTTTACTAACTTTCCGGCTGGGTAAATCTCCCATTGATTCCGGTTAAAAAAATCCATCCCTAGTAGGATGTCTGTCTGAAAGGTGGCGACTGTGTCCACTATACAACATTTCGCGGGGTATACCGCGTTTCCAATTTCTAAATATAACTCAATTTCTCCATATGTGGGTATGGGTGTGCCCGTAACTCCTCTAAGTTGGCAGGATGGTGCCTTAAGTTCATATTTATAATTGGTACTCTCTAGTAATTCATCTACGCATTGTTTCTTAATTAACGTTGCGTGTGCTCCTGTATCTAGGAGAGCAGTTAAATCTTGGTTATCCGTACTACAATTTATTATTAAATCTAAGAGGTCCGCACCTATTATCCTGATGGGGAGTTTGTGTGCGTATCTGGGCTTACTACTGTAATTTAGGAGGGAGGAGGTTGAACTGCTGCCTCCAATGTAGGGTCTAAAAAAGGGATCACATGGTCTTCTATGGGAGGACCTGGATCATATTCTACGGGGATATCATACGCTGAAGGGTGTTCTTGAAAACTGTTCTCTGGGGAAAATGATTCCTCCCCGGGTACTTCTACGTACCGAACTAGTTGACCTTGCTGGTTGTATTGGGGTTTATACATGGGGTAAGAGTGTGGGTGACCCTGTGGTCGTGATTTATTGGGTTGGTAGTTCGACTGAGGCTGGGAATGGACTGGTTTCTGGGGATTGGTTGACTTTTGGGATACGTTTTGGGGACGTGGTTGGTTTGGTTTCTGAAAGTGGGGTCTATACCCTGCAGGGGCTTTATCAGCACACTTTTGGCGATCGCCACGGCGATGACCATGTTCGTGACAGTGGGAGCAATACGAGGGGTAATTACATTGACTTATCATATGCCCGAAACTATCACAGTTAAAACACTGTGGAGGAGGGCGTGTATTCTGGGTTTGGGGGGCTTGTTTCTGGGGTGTTCCCTGTATTTGCCTTGGTTTATATTGTTGTTGTTGTTGCTGTTGGTATTGGTGTTGTGGCTGCTGCTGAATATACTGTACAGGGGTTTCTCTACCCTTTCGGTAGGTTTGGTTTGCTAAATCGGGGTGATGTTCCCGTGTTTTGTTTATGGCTACACTGACAGGTTTGTCAACATTTAAAAACTCCTGAAACTTTTTTTTAGGCGCTCCGGGTAAGTTTTGGTAAATGGTTGTGGCTACTATTAGATTTCTTTGTTTCGAAGTAAAAGTTATGCCACATGCATTTTCTGCGGCCCGGAGGGCTTCTCCTACAAGTTTGTGTGTACGTGTAATAAAATTGTTTAAATCCTCGTGTTCCTCTTTCTTCCATTTAACTTGGAAGACTGCTTCTAATGTGGCTAAGGGTTGTGCAAGGGTTATTTCTTTAAAAAATTCTAATAGGTTTTGTTTAAAATCGTCCCATGTTATAGCTTCGCTAATTGATGGGACGTAAGTGACTGTGTCATGGGCATTTCCCTCTTTAGGGTCAATAAATCTTTTTGCTTCTCTGATTTTTATATCATCATCGGTAATATTCTCGCGTAAGAAATGTTGCTCTAAAGACTCAACCCAAGGTCTTACGCGCGGTTCAACAAAACGATTATCTATGGTCCCCTTAAAAATTAAAACAGTATGAGGAAGATTTACTAATCTGCCTAAGTTAATATATGCTGGGGCGGGGGTTTGAGACTGAGACATACTGACTTGTGTGTTTGGGAATATGTTTGAAGGGCGCGGGGTAGGTGGAAAAATGGGTGTAGGTAATTCTTCGATGTCAGAAAGCGCACCGTCTGAATCGCTCATATGTGAAGGTACTTATTAATGTTCTAATTAGGTCTGCTTGACCGATCTTAATTCATGGAATGATCACTTAAGGGGTTTTCCTAACTACACTATCTAAAAAAAATAATGCACAACAATTTGCCTAACTCGGGGAAATTTGAAAAGATTGCAAACAAAAATAAAAATGTAAACAAAATTTCACTCAAATGTACGTGATGGTATGGTAATACTGTTTGGTACATTAAATAAAATTATAATATACTAACTAGAATAGTAAAAATAACTGAAAATAACTGTGACAATACTGTTTTCAATAAAAGAGTGTATCACTGGTGTCTGTAGTGTTCACTGTGTTTTTTGTTAATTCTGGCTCAATACTAAATATTAATTGTTAATAATAATACTTTTCAAATGTTTAGAAATTATTTTAAAAAAGAGTTTTGTACTTAACAAGATTCCTATGGCGAAATCCTTTTGAGGTGTGTCCTGAAGACGTGTCTGGCTGGCCACTTGTTCCTAGATGAAAAGTAGGCGTGAAGAACTTGGAGTCGTAACGCACCGGTTCACGGGTGGATGTGACGAACTCGAAGTCGTGACACGCCGGTCAACTGGGTGTTGGTTCTGGTTCCAGGGTCTGGAAGACTGGAAGAATCCTGGAGTCGTGAAGATCCTGGTTAAAGGGTCTGGAGGACTGGAAGAATCCTGGAGTCGTGGAGATCCTGGTTAAAGGGTCTGGAGGACTGGAAGAATCCTGGAGTCGTGGAGATCCTGGTTAAAGGGTCTGGAGGACTGGAAGAATCCTGGAGTCGGAGATCCTGGTTAAAGGGTCGCCAGTTGTTAACCCCTCCGTCTATGGCCCTGGGGTGGTTCGGATTGACGGGGGTTCTGGTTTAGGAGGCAAGCAACGGATAGGTGCCTTGAAGTGGTTTTTCTTCTATGTTACTCTCCGAGTTCTTCTATAGTGGCTCGGAGGACTCTGGTAGATTTGCAATCTAAATGCTGAAGGTTCCGGATTCTTCTTATAGCGTATCCGGAAAGTTTTCTAAGTTTTTCTGAAGAGAGCAAGGCTCGAAGGGGACAATAAAAAGTTTCTTCACTGTAAATTTACTGCTAAAAAATACAGGTAGTGCTCAGCCTCTGAATTAGCTTCTGAATGACAATGGATGAATTTGAATGGGTTTATATACCCAAAAACTGCTAACATTATTATTATTAAATGCTAAGAAGGCTGTATTATTTTTGCACAATATTTGAAAATAAGTAAATTTTTTAGCTGTGGTAAGGCTTGAACGAGTAAACAAAATATTTGAAGACGAAACCATATTTTTATCTTAAACCGCGACTTTTCAGATCTGATGTTATCATGATCTGCCAAGTTAACTAAAAGTGGAAATCGGACTATGCATCTTTACACTAAAATATGCATATGAGTGAAATTTTAAGGTTTAAGATGTACAATTTTAATGCTTAGGCAAGACATGATCTCATTGTTTATAACGAAAGAGAGTGTATACAAAATGTGAACATTGCAAAGCTTAACAGGATTCCTTATTAAGCGAAATCTAAAAAATGATTATGAGATTTTAAAAAACAACAGGTCACCAATTATTTAGCAAAAGTAGAAAGTGAATCAAATATTTTATCCAAACTCGCGTTGGGCGATTTTGGTCCTTATGTAAAAATGAATACACACACGTACATACATATGAGTATAGGCATTATATAAAGTTAAATATATAAGATTATACATGAACCATATAACACATGAATTTTTAAAATGGATACTTTTTCTTACAATGGATACAGAGACTATATAAATGAATACAAGAATTACATGAAGGATAAGATAATATAGGAATATGGGAATTATTTATGGTTCATTTTTACATATATGTATATGCAAACACACACACACACACACACACACACATATATATATATATTATATATATACTATATACCTTATGTTGTTTCGTGCGTTGGTCTCTTTAATTTGGGAACACTACACATTTTGCCTTTCCTATTTTCCAGTGTTGTTTGAATGGTAATTGGGTTTAGTTTTAGGTTTGGTACCAGTTTTTCGATCATTTTCCATGTGTAGATTATGATGTACCTCTCTTTTCTTCTTTCCAGTGGTACAGATTTAGTTTACGTAGTCTTTCCAAGTAGTTGAGTTCTTTGCAGCCATCAATCTTGGCTGTGAAATGCCTTTGCGTTTCTTCTAGTTTATTAGTTTCTTCCTTTTTATATGGGGGACGTCAAAACTGAGCAGTATTCAAGTTTTGGTATAATCAGTGTTTTTAGCAGGGGAATCATTACTGTCCTGTCACTTCTCTTGAACGTTCTTAGTACCTGTCCGGCGACTCTTTTTGCTTTATTTATCGGTATCTGATTTTGTGTTTCGAATTTCGCATCATCTGTCATTATTATCCAGAAATCAATCGCTTTCGTGCTTCTCTGAATTTCCTGTCTATCTGGAGCATAATATGCAGTCTGTTTAAGTTCTTTTTTTCTACCATATCTCAAGAGCTGAAATTTCTCGGCGTTGAATGACATGTTGTTGTCTTCTGACCATTTGTATATTTTGTTCGTGTCCCTCTGTAAGGCCTCCACGTCATGTACATCGCTGATTTTTCTGCTGATCTTTGTATCGTCTGCAAATGATGTTACTATACTGTTGCTGTTTACTCCGCTGTCTATGTCTGTTAACATGATAATGAACAGGAGTGGGGCCAGTACTGTCCCTTGTGGTACTGAGCTGCGTAGTTCCGATTCTGATGATGGTATACCTTGAATTTTGACGACCTGCAGACGATCTCTAAGGAAGTTGTGGATCCATTTTCCCAATTTGCCTGTTATTCCCATATATTTAATTTTATGTGTTATTATACCATGGTCACATTTATCGAAAACTTTAGCAAAATCTGTGTATATAACATCGTAGTTGTCATTGCCTTCCAATGCATCTAGGATATTGTTGTAGTGTTCTATTAGTTGTGATAGGCATGATCTACCTGATCGGAATCCATGCTGATTTTCGTTGAATCTTTCCCGTGTCTCCAGGAAATCATAAATTTTCTCTCTAACTATTCTTTCAAATACTTTGGTGAGGTGGGACGTCAATGACAGTGGTCTATAGTTCTTTGCTTGAGATATGTCCCCTCCTTTATATACAGGGACAATGTTTGCTCTTTTCAAGATGCTTGGTATTTCCCCAGTGTCTAGGGATCTTCTCCTTATCCAGTATAAAGGTGTAGCCATTTCATTTTTACAGTTTTTAATCAATAATGCGTTCCAGTTGTCCGGACCTGCAGCTGTATGTGGTTTCATTTGTCCTATAGCTCTCGCTACATCTTCTGGTGTAAAATCAAAGTCTGTTATATACTCTCCTTGCAATTCCTCTTCAAAGAATGCATTTATGTCAGGTATCGCTTTGTCACTTTTTGGGGTACTGAAAACTGATTCATATTGAGCTCTCAATGTATCAGATATTTCTTTTGGATCGTCGGTTAGTTCATTATCTCCGGTCCTTAAGGGCCCAATATATATATATATATATATATAATGAAAATTATTTCACGAAAGTAACACGTGAAAAATATTTATGATGAATAAAACCACGAAGGAAAGGAAACACAAAACGGTGCTCAAGCGCTTTCGTCTAATGACATCCTCAGGAACACTGAAATACATAAAAGGTTCCGGCCTATATATAGGTTACAGAAATATAAATAAATAACATACATACACACAAACACATATACATATATATATATATACACATACATATCTACACACATACACATATATATACATATATATGCGATAAACGGAGAAGTAAAAATAAAACTTAAAAATTAAGGATTAGAGGATTAACAAAGAGGCAAATCGATTTTTAGCACAAGATCAATGAGTTATAAAAATAATACAAATTTATACTGGAGATACGCCCGGGTCTAACACTTGCCTTCTTAGAGTCAAGTTTCGATATATATAAAAATAAATTGAAGATTAAAAGTAAATAAAGTAGCTTACAAGTTTACCAAAGATTAAGTGTCCTACCCTTTTTATCTAGGTTTGTTTTAAAGGAATTCAAAACACAGGATCGAGTTGAAAAAGACCTTTGCTTATGTTGAAGTTATTTGAAAGTTGAATAATGGCAGACTCAAGAATATTTCTATTGACAATATTGCTCGAATGAAATAAAACTGAAGCATTATTCCAATCAATACAGTGGGATAACTCTGACAAATGGACAAAAGAGCACTGGACAACTGTCCTGTTCTGACGGAATATTGATGCTGTTTTATACGTGTGTGCAAATCCTTTCCCGTCTGACCTATGTAAAAGGAATCACATTGTTTACACCCAATTTTATAGATAATGCCTGAATTATTGGTAGGGCTATTTTTTACTATGATATTTTTCACAATATTGTTATATGAAAATACTACATTAATATCCAAAAGTTTAAGTACATTAGCAATGCCTAAAAAGCCCGGGAAAAATGGAAGTACTAAAATATTTTTTGACAAAGTACGAGTGTTATTATTGACACGATAGAAAGTTCGTTTTGCCTTGTTGAGACAAGATTCCATAAACGCAGATGGGTAACACAGATCACTTCCAATACCGTTGATTTTTTCCAATTCGGCATCGATGTATTCCGGACTGGCGATCCTAAGGGCGCGGAGAAACATTGATGAAAAGATGGCCTTCTTAGTGGGGTGTCATGTCCCGAGTAAAAGTGTACGTAGGACAAGTTGTTTGTTGTTTTCCGATAGATACTAAACTTAAAACCTGGGCTTTCCCTATGTACACGCACATCCAAAAATGGGATTGACTTGTCTTGTTCCACTTCTAAAGTAAACTTAATGGAGGGGACTTGATCATTTAACTGAAGGAGGAAGTTATCCAGGTCACGATTCATGGGCCAGATACACAAAATATCGTCGACGTACCGCAACCAAGGGATGCCAACCCCCAGGATTCTCGGAATGTAAGTAATTTCGAAAAACTCCATATAAATATTGGAGAGGAGGGGCGATAAGGGGTTGCCCATGGCCATCCCAAACACTTGTTGATAATACTCGTTATTGAAAGTGAATTTACAGTCTTTAATGCAAAGCTTAATAAGTTCCAAAACAATGTGTGAAGGTAGTGGCAGGTCATACTTATGTACAGAGCTGGGCAATAAATACATTGAATGTATTTAAATACTAAATACTAAATACATGGGAGAAATGTATTTAAATACTAAATACTAAATACATTTTACGAATGTATTTAGATACTAAATACAAAATACATCAATTGTATTTAAATACATTTGTAAATACATTTTAAATACATACAAATTTTAACATATGCATTCACTAATTCACTAAGCCATGACACGCACACGATAAAGAAATCAACCGCTTTCGACTAAGAGTGGCACACAACTGATTGAACTGACACGTTGAAACATGAACCATGCTGTACTACACTGTCGACGCGTCGTACTGTGCTAATACAGAACGTGTATTAAACCAGTAAAAGTATTTACATTTTTATAGTTTGAGTATTTAAATACATTGTATTTAATTACTCATTAAAGTATTTAAATACTATATTTAAATACATGAAAAACAATGTATTTATAAATACAGTTCTAAATATACAAATGTATTTAAATACGTATTTAAATACAAATGTATTTAAATACTGCCCAGCTCTGCTTATGTAATTCTTGGGAGAGAAAGTCAAGCATATCATCAATCGGCACTTTTGTAAACAATGAACAAACATCAAAACTGATCAATCTATCGTTAGTTTCAGTACGTGCATTATTCAATTTTTCAGTAAGATCCATGGAATTTTTTACATGTGAATCAGAGATAGTTCCGAGAATGGGGGACAAGACTTTGACAAGCCATTTGGAGAGTTTATAAGTAATAGAGCCCACCGAGCTAATAATAGGGCGCATAGGGTTGCCAGGTTTGTGGGTTTTAATAAGACCGTAAAGGTAGGGCAGAGAAGGTGAAGTGGACATGAAACGCGGAATTAAGTCCTTATGATCTTTTGGAACTTATTAAGCTTTGCATTAAAGACGTAAATTCACTTTCAATAACGAGTATTATCAACAAGTGTTTGGGATGGCCATGGGCAACCCCTTATCGCCCCTCCTCTCCAATATTTATATGGAGTTTTTCGAAATTACTTACATTCCGAGAATCCTGGGGGTTGGCATCCCTTGGTTGCGGTACGTCGACGATATTTTGTGTATCTGGCCCATGAATCGTGACCTGGATAACTTCCTCCTTCAGTTAAATGATCAAGTCCCCTCCATTAAGTTTACTTTAGAAGTGGAACAAGACAAGTCAATCCCATTTTTGGATGTGCGTGTACATAGGGAAAGCCCAGGTTTTAAGTTTAGTATCTATCGGAAAACAACAAACAACTTGTCCTACGTACACTTTTACTCGGGACATGACACCCCCACTAAGAAGGCCATCTTTTCATCAATGTTTCTCCGCGCCCTTAGGATCGCCAGTCCGGAATACATCGATGCCGAATTGGAAAAAATCAACGGTATTGGAAGTGATCTGTGTTACCCATCTGCGTTTATGGAATCTTGTCTCAACAAGGCAAAACGAACTTTCTATCGTGTCAATAATAACACTCGTACTTTGTCAAAAAATATTTTAGTACTTCCATTTTTCCCGGGCTTTTTAGGCATTGCTAATGTACTTAAACTTTTGGATATTAATGTAGTATTTTCATATAACAATATTGTGAAAAATATCATAGTAAAAAATAGCCCTACCAATAATTCAGGCATTATCTATAAAATTGGGTGTAAACAATGTGATTCCTTTTGCATAGGTCAGACGGGAAAGGATTTGCACACACGTATAAAACAGCATCAATATTCCGTCAGAACAGGACAGTTGTCCAGTGCTCTTTTTGTCCATTTGTCAGAGTTATCCCACTGTATTGATTGGAATAATGCTTCAGTTTTATTTCATTCGAGCAATATTGTCAATAGAAATATTCTTGAGTCTGCCATTATTCAACTTTCAAATAACTTCAACATAAGCAAAGGTCTTTTTCAACTCGATCCTGTTGTTTTGAATTCCTTTAAAACAAACCTAGATAAAAGGGTAGGACACTTAATCTTTGGTAAACTTGTAAGCTACTTTATTTACTTTTAATCTTCAATTTATTTTTATATATATCGAAACTTGACTCTAAGAAGGCAAATGTTAAACCCGGGCGTATCTCCAGTATAAATTTGTATTATTTTTATAACTCATTTGATCTTGTGCTAAAAATCGATTTGCCTCTTTGTTAATCCTCTAATCCTTAATTTTTAAGTTTTATTTTTACTTCTCCGTTTATCGCATATATATGTATATATATATATATGTGTATGTGTGTAGATATGTATGTATATATATATATATATATATATATATATATATATATATATATATGTATATGTGTTTGTGTGTATGTATGTTATTTATTTATATTTCTGTAACCTATATATAGGCCGGAACCTTTTATGTATTTCAGTGTTCCTGAGGATGTCATTAGACGAAAGCGCTTGAGCACCGTTTTGTGTTTCCTTTCCTTCGTGGTTTTATTCATCATAAATATTTTTCACGTGTTACTTTCGTGAAATAATTTTCATATAATGAACACCACGCGTTCCTTCAACTTGCTGTTCCCTCTCTTGTCTCCGTTTGTGTCCGTGTTTTCTTCTTCATTAATGAAGGGGCATGCAATTCGTATCCGACGAAAGTTTCTTACTAAATGTCTAGAGGAGCAAGTTCTTCCCAAATCCCTGCTTCCGATTCGCCTTAGACAAATTGACGACCATCCGTTCAACAACTTCAGCAGATTAATTTTAAAGAAACATATTGAAGTCACCAGACAAAATGAGTGGTCCGCCTTCAAAAACTTAAACATCGCCAAACATAATTTTGTAACCGTTATTCCCCAACCGTGGATCCAACCTTTGTTTGATGAAATTTACAACGAGTTGCGTCGGAGAACTACTTCACTTCGTAACATTTTGGATCGGAAAATTAAAAGTCTCATTCGAAATAGTGAGTGGAGTAAAAAAGCAAGCTCAAAGTGTGTTTTGAACCTTTCTTCGAAAAACATTAGTGACGATGCAAAAAAGTGCCCTTGGATATGGTATGTCCTTTTTTATTGTTAAAAAACCTTCGGCTTTACAAATTTGTTACAGTCTCGCGTGTTTTGAAAAACAGTGTAATCTCCCTCAGTATTTGTTTAACATAGTTAAAGGCCTTGTTTATAGTGCGGCGAATGGTAATTACGAAGATAACTTTCCTAAACGGTTTTGCGATGGCCTCTCACAATTAAAAAAAGATGGGGAGCTCCATATTACTAAAGCAGACAAGGCTAACACCATAGTTATTATGGACAAAGTGGACTACATCGGAAAGATGAACGAGCTTCTCCAGGACCCCGCCACATACAGCAAACTTAGAAAGAACCCGCAGGATGACGTCATCAAATCATTTAATAGTGGCTTGAAACGCATTCTCAAAGATCATAAGGACTTAATTCCGCGTTTCATGTCCACTTCACCTTCTCTGCCCTACCTTTACGGTCTTATTAAAACCCACAAACCTGGCAACCCTATGCGCCCTATTATTAGCTCGGTGGGCTCTATTACTTATAAACTCTCCAAATGGCTTGTCAAAGTCTTGTCCCCCATTCTCGGAACTATCTCTGATTCACATGTAAAAAATTCCATGGATCTTACTGAAAAATTGAATAATGCACGTACTGAAACTAACGATAGATTGATCAGTTTTGATGTTTGTTCATTGTTTACAAAAGTGCCGATTGATGATATGCTTGACTTTCTCTCCCAAGAATTACATAAGTATGACCTGCCACTACCTTCACACATTGTTTTGGAACTTATTAAGCTTTGCATTAAAGACTGTAAATTCACTTTCAATAACGAGTATTATCAACAAGTGTTTGGGATGGCCATGGGCAACCCCTTATCGCCCCTCCTCTCCAATATTTAATGGAGTTTTTCGAAATTACTTACATTCCGAGAATCCTGGGGTTGGCATCCCTTGGTTGCGGTACGTCGACGATATTTTGTATATCTGGCCCATGAATCGTGACCTGGATAACTTCCTCCTTCAGTTAAATGATCAAGTCCCCTCCATTAAGTTTACTTTAGAAGTGGAACAAGACAAGTCAATCCCATTTTTGGATGTGCGTGTACATAGGGAAAGCCCAGGTTTTAAGTTTAGTATCTATCGGAAAACAACAAACAACTTGTCCTACGTACACTTTTACTCGGGACATGACACCCCCCTAAGAAGGCCATCTTTTCATCAATGTTTCTCCGCGCCCTTAGGATCGCCAGTCCGGAATACATCGATGCCGAATTGGAAAAAATCAACGGTATTGGAAGTGATCTGTGTTACCCATCTGCGTTTATGGAATCTTGTCTCAACAAGGCAAAACGAACTTTCTATCGTGTCAATAATAACACTCGTACTTTGTCAAAAAATATTTTAGTACTTCCATTTTTCCCGGGCTTTTTAGGCATTGCTAATGTACTTAAACTTTTGGATATTAATGTAGTATTTTCATAAAACAATATTGTGAAAAATATCATAGTAAAAAATAGCCCTACCAATAATTCAGGCATTATCTATAAAATTGGGTGTAAACAATGTGATTCCTTTTACATAGGTCAGACGGGAAAGGATTTGCACACACGTATAAAACAGCATCAATATTCCGTCAGAACAGGACAGTTGTCCAGTGCTCTTTTTGTCCATTGTCAGAGTTATCCCACTGTATTGATTGGAATAATGCTTCAGTTTTATTTCATTCGAGCAATATTGTCAATAGAAATATTCTTGAGTCTGCCATTATTCAACTTTCAAATAACTTCAACATAAGCAAAAGTCTTTTTCAACTCGATCCTGTTGTTTTGAATTCCTTTAAAACAAACCTAGATAAAAAGGGTAGGACACTTAATCTTTGGTAAACTTGTAAGCTACTTTATTTACTTTTAATCTTCAATTTATTTTTATATATATCGAAACTTGACTCTAAGAAGGCAAGTGTTAAACCCGGGCGTATCTCCAGTATAAATTTGTATTATTTTTATAACTCATTTGATCTTGTGCTAAAAATCGATTTGCCTCTTTGTTAATCCTCTAATCCTTAATTTTTAAGTTTTATTTTTACTTCTCCGTTTATCGCATATATATGTATATATATATGTGTATGTGTGTAGATATGTATGTATATATATATATATATATATATATATGTATATGTGTTTGTGTGTATGTATGTTATTTATTTATATTTCTGTAACCTATATATAGGCCGGAACCTTTTATGTATTTCAGTGTTCCTGAGGATGTCATTAGACGAAAGCGCTTGAGCACCGTTTTGTGTTTCCTTTCCTTCGTGGTTTTATTCATCATATATATATATATATATATATATATATATAGATATATATATATATATATATATATATATTATATATATGTATAATATATATATATATATATATATATATATATTATATATATATATATATATATATATATATATATATATATATAATATTATATATATATACACTGTATATATATATATATATATATATATATATATATATATATATATATATATATATATATATACATACTAGGGTGTCTCAAATATACGAATGGAGGATTTCGGGTCTGGGCGACGCTTGCCCGTATTACACCTTTATAAAGGATTGTTATCACAAAATTTGACAGCTGTAGGAGGATTTTTAGGGGTCACTCAAGTTCGCCACTTCTGTTTCACTTATACAAGATTTTCTTCTCTTTCGCAGGTGATGGTTACTAGAGCAGGAAACCAGTTGTGGTTGCTGGACAAGGCCCCAATTGCAGCGATTGTTTGTCCACGACTTCCATCGAAGGAGCAATGCCTGCTCCTTTACTTCCACCACCACCAAGACCAAGAGGGAAGGAAGACCAAATCGGAGAGCATTCGCCTGGTGGTGGAAACCATCTGGCCCATCTGGGAGAAGGCCAACATACCAACTACCACCAAGAAGTACGCAGGGGAGAAGCTGGCGAAGTTGATCGATACCTACGACGCACTCAAGAAGAACAGGACAAAGCCGCAAGAGGGTTACCGGTACAAGGAGGGGATGTTCAAGTCGGATTTGGAAGACGTGTTTGACGTGGCTCACTCCCTCCGCTATCCTCCTCCAAGGTCCCTCAGGAGGACAAGGATTTTCTCACCTCGCAGAGGGAAGACAGGATGTCGTCAAGTCTTGCGGGGGTGGACCAGAAGACAGCGAAGAAGAAAGCTGTGAAGCAGAAGAGGGATCTTGCAGCCACGGCTAAGAAGAGTAAATGGGATGCTGGGGTGACACAGCTCATGGAGGTAGCGATCTTGGAGGTGGATGGTAGCAGCACTGAAATGAACACGGAAGCCGAGGATGATGACGACGAGACGTACCAAGCGCCCAGCACCAGCAAGGCCCAGACTCAAAAGAAAAGGCGAATGAATGCCCTAACGGACCCGAATCTCATCGCTGCTTGGGATCGCGACAACATGTCCGTGAGACAAGCAACGTCGTCCTTTGCAGCAGCAGCAGCTCAGAGTTTGGGTCATGACCTGGATGACCTGGTAATCTCGCCAGCAACTGTTCATCGAACACGGAACAAGATCCGAAAGGAGATGGGAGAAGAGTTGACCCAAAAGTTCGAAGCTTCTGGTCCTTTAGTCTTGCACTGGGATGGGAAACTGTTGGAAGATATCGCCAAGGAGAAGAAGGAGGTTGACCGGATTGCTGTTGTGGTGACGGGCGATGGAGTCGAGGAGCTTCTTGGTGTACCCGTTGCGGTGGACGGCACTGGAAAAGAACAGGCTGCAGCCGTACTCCAGGAAGTCCAGGCTTTTGGCATTTCGGAGCAAATCATTGGACTGGGATTCGACACCACAGCTGTGAACGCTGAGATGATCCAAGGTGCTTGCGTTCGCATTGAGCAGGAGTTTGGCCGTCCCATGTTGTGGTTGGCTTGCCGTCACCACGTCTTGGAGATCTTACTCAAGGATGTCTTCGTGCGATGTCTGGGGCCGTCCTCTTCCCCTGACATTCTCCTCTTCAAAAGATTTCAACAGCGGTGGGCCTCCATTGACAAAGGGTCATTCTTGTCCATCGGTGACGAAAGCAATCCCACAACAACTGACAACTGGGCAAATCAAGCGTCTTCCATGAAGAAATACCTGCAGCAGACGCTTTCCCACGGCACACATCCCCGAGAAGACTACCGTGAACTCCTCATCCTTTCCTACCGCTTCCTTGGCGGTCAGGTCCAGGGGGGATTTCGTCAGCCTGGAGCCTATCACCACGCCAGATGGATGGCCAAAGCCATCTATGCCCTCAAGATTTTCATGTTCCGTCACCAACTGGACCTGACAGCCAGGGAAGAAGGAGGACTTCGGCGGCTGTGTTTGTTCATCTCCCTCGCGTACGTGAAGCAGTGGAATGAGGTAATGGTCTCGAATCGAGCTCCACTGAACGACCTAGAGTTCCTTCGCCTGCTCGAGGCCTACCCTGACAAGGAAGTCAGCCACACGGCATCCATGGCCTTGAAAAGGCACCTGTGGTACCTCTCAGAGGATCTCGTGGGGCTTGGTTTCTTTGACGACCGCATTCCAAAGGACACGAAGCTAAAGATGGTCCAACGACTTCAATCCCCCGCCACGAAGAAAGGACTCAAGCGGATCGATCCGAAGAACTTCAATCCACAGCAATCCATCGAGCTCTTCGTCACCCGGAGAACAAAAGAAGTCTTCTTCCGCGCGATCCTTCCAGAATCTGAGTCTCCCACCTTCCTCATGAAAGATCCAGAGGAATGGATCAATGACCACGATTGGATCACGGCGCAAAAGAGGGTGAAAGCCCTGAAGGTGGTCAATGACGCCGCCGAGCGTGGTATCGCTTTGATGAAAAGATTCAATTCCACCATCACGCGTGATGAGAAGCAGAAGCAATTCGTCCTCAAGGTGGTTCGGGCTCACCAGAAGTTGATCCCCGTCAAGACGAAGGAGAGCTTGAAGAGTAAAATCAAGTAGTGTAGGACAGATTGATGATGAAAACAATCCATTTATACGCGCTTATTTCAATTAATGAAAGGTGCATTTCGTTTATTTTCATTTTTGTTCAGAAATAAAGAGAATAAGAGAATGATAGAAATTTCTTTTTTTTCCTAAATAGCTACAAGAAAGTGTTAAACTTGAGTGACCTCTAAATACTGTTCGATTCCCATCATTTTTCGATTTTTAGAACCTCTATGCCTATTGAAATCGGGGCAGCATTCGCGAGCAAGAGAAAATCGAAAAAAAAAAATTCTATGTATTAATGAGATACCCTAATATACACTGTATATATATATATATATATATATACACACTATATATATATATATATATATTATATATATATATATATATATATATACACTGTATATATATATATATATATATATATACACACACGAGGAGTGATCAGAAAGTATCGATAATTTTATTGCTATGGACAAATGAATGCAAATAAGAAATAACCGTTTACATATGCGCGTCTTCCTGCCCTCTGGCGTCTGCAGTCTGAAGTAAAATTTGCTACCAAGAGTCAGTAGTTGGTTGGAGCGCTTAAAAGGAGGGTGTGTTTTTTCAGTACGTATAAATCTCTGAAATGGAACAACGCGCGGTCGGAGACGAACGAAATGATTAAAACAGCTTTTGGAAATGATGCTGTCAGTGTAGCTAACGCTTACAAATGGCATAGAAAGTTTAAAAATGAAGAAACATTTGCTCGTAACAGAAATCGAATCTGTTGGACATTTTCATCCGTACGAGAAGTGGAAGGGCGGCCACTGCGTTCCTTGTCTTCAAGCGATATTTCTCTATTTTTAAACTTTTTGATCACTCCTCGTATATACAGAGGGTGATCAAATTATTAGAGCCACCCTTTGAAAAACACATTTTCATTATAATATGGTGTTTATAGTTTAAATAATAACCTTTCAAGTATGCAGACAGTATTTCAAATTGTTAACACATGTAGTGTTCTCCACCTGAATAACAGAAACTGGGGATAGGGGTTAATTTGAGGAGTAGGGGGAGGGGAGTATGTGACAAGTGGGTTCAGTAGTGTTTCAGCTGTGAACGTGGAAGGTTGTGTCAAGTGGTCAGGTGCGTTAAGTGTATGTTAAGTTAATGATAAGTTATTATATTTAAACCATGTACGTGGAATATGCACTCATACACCCATATGATATTGTTTCTCAGCAACGTATTGTGATTCTTTTTATTAAATTAGTGTTTCTTTACAGGAATAACTGTTATGTACTGTAGGTTACCCAACATGGGTAAGAAATGTGATCTATCGCCAAAGATGAAAGGTAGAATGCTCTCGCTGCTGACTGCAACTGATTATTCTCACATAAAAATAGCCCGAGAACTGAATGTGTCACGTGGGAATGCTGAAAGGCTCACATCAAAAAATAAAGTTGAAGGGGATAATCCAGAGCTGACTCCAAAATGAAAGGGTAAATGTGGTCGGAAAAGGATAACTACACCTAGAGCCGACAGATACATTGAAAAGAAATTAGTAAATAATAGGAGAAGCACTACTAACAAACTTAAATTGGAGCTGGAGAAGGAAAACATCAACATTTCGACAATGACCTTAAGAAGGCGTGCCAGGGAATTTGGATTGAGTAGTCGCCGGCCAAGGAAAACGCCAAAATTGACTCCAACAATGATCAAAAAACGCTTAAAGTGGGCTAAATACTATTCAAAGTTCACTGTAGATGACTGGAAATCGGTAAGTCACAATATTTTAGTGATCTTGGATGCTTATTTTGAGTAAAATGTATTATTTTGATATTTGTATGACAAGGCACATTTCATTTTGGTTGCAATCATTTCTTTCTCTTTTCACTTGCAGGTGTGTTTCAGTGACGAATCCACATTCCTAGTCATGTCTGATAAATCACAGTACGTTAGGCGACTGTTTCGTAAGTACGGTTAAGCATCCAACATCTGTCATGATATGGGCAGTGATAAGCGGTAAAGGTACTGGACGAATTTACATTGTTGAGGGTACTATGAGGCAGGACCAATACCGAAAGGTTTTGGAAACAAGACTTATTCCACAGATCGCCAACTGGTTTCCAAATGGTGAGCCATTCCATTTTATGCAAGATTTGGCCCCATGCCACACTGCAAAGTCAGTTAAAAGTTTTCTGGCTGCAAAGAATATTCCTCTCGAGGATTGACCAGGAAATTCTCCGGATATGAACCCTATCGGAAACCTATGAGAAATAGTAAAGCGTATACTGAAAGGCGAGGAAATAACAACTCGAATACAGTTAATAGAACGAATAATTGCCGTTTGGAAACGTGATCCTGAGATACAGGCCAGCTGCAAAGCCTGTATAGAGAGTATGCCTAGACGGGTTGCTGCCTTACTTAAGGCCAAAGGAGGACCCACTAAGTACTAAATGTGTTTAATATGACTGTAGAGTGTATATAAATATATTCTGAAATAAAATAAGTGTTTAAATTAGCCAAATTTTACTATTATTAGCATTAGAAATAAACTTATACCAGAAAAACTATTTTTTATGTAATGGCTCTAATAATTTGATCACCCTCTGTATAATTATATATTAATATATAATATATATATATATATATATACACACTGAGGTAATATATATATATAACAACTACATTGAAAAGATGAATACTTTGTTGAGTGACCGCAATACGTACAAACATCTAAACATAGACCCATTGAAGGATGTTAATAAAGTGTTTTACAGAAAATTCAGAGAAATATTAAGAAGTAACTATAATAGTTCTTCTAAACAATTTTTTAGTATCAATCGTTACTACCATATCTGTACGGTTTAGTTAAAACACAAAAAGTTAACAATCCCATGATTCCTATTGTTAGTTCAGTGGATCACCTGAAGATCAGGGATCCCAGCATTCTTTATTTAGCCTTATAAGGCTACTAACGAAAATATCACGACCTGACCTAACCTAACCATTCATTAGGTCAACTATACGCCCTTGACGATTGGTTAGGTTAGGTCGTGATATTTTCGTTAGTTAGCCTTATAAAGCTAACTAAAGAAGGCTGGGAACCCTGATCTTCAGGTGATCCGTTCAGTCGACTCCGTAACCTATTAGCTATCTAAATGGTTAGTTAGTTTATTAACGCCATTAGTTGGGTCTATTTCCAAATCAAATATTTTAAATAGCATCGATCTTATTGACAAACTGAAGTTTCCCAATGATCCTAATTTCAGAATGGTAAGTTTTGATATATGCTCGTTATTCACAAAAGTCCATGAATATTCTTTCACTGTTCACAACACTCTTAATGAGTTAATTAAGCTTTGCGTCAAAGAGCGTAAATTTCAGTTTGAAAATACGTTTTATGCTATGTCGTTTCGATTGGCAATGGGAAATCTCCTTTCACCTGTATTAGCTAATTTATATATGGAATTTTTTGAAAGTAGAATTTTGGGAGCAAGTGTAGTTTACGTCCTCCTGACGCAAAAGGGGAGACAAACTACACTAGATCAAAGTTGGGGAACGTAAACTACACTAGGAACTTTAGGAGACAATTTTTAATTGAATCCATCAAATAAAACGTTAAAACTAACGAAAATATGGCTCACCTGAAGATCAGCGCCCCCAGCCTTCTAACGAAAATATGGCTCACCTGAAGATCAGCGCCCCCAGCCTTCTAACGAAAATATCACGACATAATCTAATCAATCGTCAAGGGAGTACAGTTGACCTAACGACTGGTTAGGTTATGTCGTGTCATAGGGTTGCCAGGTCTTCGGTTTTGGGCCGGATTCTCGGGAAATTGAGCTTTGTAAAAATGTCATTAAAAGTAGAATTTGCCTCTTGCAACGCCGCAGTGTTAGTGAAGGTACCCCAACTGGGGGAAGGTGGGGTGGAGGGCAGGCTTGGGTTCAAGTACTTTTTCTCAAGTACAAGTAAGTACAAGTACTTCAGGAATTTGAGAAAGTAAGTACAAGTACTTAATGTAGAAAATTTAGTGAAGTAATTCCAAGTACTTAATTGTGAAGTACAAGTACAAATACAAGTACTTTCCTGGAAGAAAAGAAAATTTATCCTTATTTGTTTACAATTTTATTGTTATTCACAAAAACTGAACGGAAACCCATCACATATCCCTTAAACATCACAAGGTTTATAGTTACATCAATAATACAAATAAGCAATGTTTCCTATAAGCATGACCCTAGTGACACTCTAAATGCCTAGCCTGAAAGTAAGTTGGTTCGGAATATGAAAATGAATATGTTAAACCCAGTTTAAATGTAAATTTGTCCCTTATCCTGAGGCAATGATGCTTGTTATCACAAGTATTTCTAAATTAAGTGAAATAAAAAAACAATGATGAAACTGAATCAATCAACTGCAGTACTGCAGTACGTAACAACCTCAAACATGACACAAACACCACACACGGAAGCCATAAAACAGCAGATACAACAGCTCAACACAGAAATAAACAACAAACTCAAAGAAAAACAAACAGAAAATTTACGGAATTCATAACAACACTAAACCACTCCACAGATACACCCAGGCTATACAAGACTATAAACAGCATTACCCACTCTAACAGCGGCATTCACACCTCACACGCACCTATCTGTCGCAGCCAAAATAATATCCCAACATATACACAACAAGCTAACATTCTAGTTATTCACTACGCAAAGATAAGTCATTTAAACAGAGACAACAACCAGAAACACGCAGACAAACAAACAGCCAGACACAAGAAAACCTACAGACTCGTCACGACCATTACACCCTTCAATACAGACCAGACCACCAAGATCATCAAAAACATTAAGAATTCGAAGGCTACTGGACCAGACAACATATCTAATATACACCTTAAACACTTGGGCCCACAAGGAATACTAGCTTTCACAAATATCAGCACATATTCATACCAACACTGTATTATTCCTGATATATGGAAACAAGGTAGAATTATTACACTACTCAAACCAAACAAAAATCCAACAGAACCAGCTTCCTATAGACCCATTACTTTACTATGCACACCTTCCAAAGTAACAGAAAGACTAATCATACAAATCACCAATCCACACATACCACTATCGCCTACTCATCATGGATTCAGACCTCACCACTCAACCACGACATTACTCACTAACCTCACGCAGCACATCAAGGATGGCATCAACTCCAGACGACCAGCTCAACGTACACTATTAGCAACAATAGACATTAGTAAAGCATTTGATGCTATTCCACGCTTCCCTCTCATAAACAAAATACTCAACACAAACATGCACAATAACACCAAAAGGTGGCTGAGCAACTATCTTTCGGGAAGATATTAACATGTTACATTTAATGGCGTCATCCAAAAACAAGCTTTTTCCGAATGGGGTCCCTCGAGGCTGTTCTCTCACCAACACTGTTCAACTTATACATGCGTGAAATTCCAACACCCATAGAAAACAAGCTTACCTTATCATCATATGCAGATGACATCACTCTAACATCCACCCACAACAATATCGAAACCGCTACAAATAACCTACAAACATACATAAACAGTATACAAGACTGGCTCACACACAATAGACTCAAAGTAGCGCCCACAAAATCAACCATCACCTTGTTCACAAGCAACACAAAACAACACCAGATAACTCCACAGCTTACACTAAGCAACACCAACATTTCACACACTCACAGGACCAAAATACTTGGGGTCTCATACAAATCATTATCTTTTGCAAACCACATTCAGGACATTAAAAACAAATGTATCATACGTCAAGACTTAACACGCTTAGGGTACTAACAGACACGAACTTTGGACACCAGCAGGAAACAACATCACTCATATACAAACAATATATTCGCTCAGTTATGGACTATGCTAGCCCATGCTGGGCACCCATTATCTCAAACGCACACATAAACACCTTACAGACAATACAAAACAACGCACTTCGTATCATCTTCGTATCATTACAGGATGCACTCAATCAACACCAATAGAACACCTGCACACAGAAACAAAAATACTGAAAGTTAGGGAACATTTAGACATGAGGGGAACAAAATTCATGGCAGCAGCGACAACTAACCCACAACACCCTTGCCACTACATGTACAATCGTGCACCAACACCTCGCACCATTACGGTAACACCGGAGAGACATTATAAGCAAATACTCCATTCCATACCACGCCCCACAGACATCACACAGTACAAAAAACGCACACACACACACAACACACACACACACACACACACACACACACACACACCTAACCCACAAAGCACTGACACGACTCTGTCCGACTGCGGTCCTAGGTGCGAAGCCGTCACCCATTGACAGGCCAGAGACCAGCCTGAGAAGATCGGATCGAGTTAACTTAGCACGATTCCGATTTGGATATCACCCCAACTTACAGACATATAAATACAGACTAGACAACTCCACAGACGACACCTGCCACCTGTGCCAGGACACACCACAAACAATTGAACACATTATGACATACTGTACCACTGTAGCACAACATAGAACACAACACAACATCACTAGTGCGCTGAACCTCTGGTCCACTCCGGAGAAGGCGATCGGTTACCTGCGTGCCGCCGGCTTGCTCAATCAGGGTGGGCTCAGGCTGATCGGCTAAACAACAACAACAACAACTTCCGTACTGGATCTAGGATTTCCGAAGGGGACAAGGGCGGACCTTTACATATGTAAAAATTGCGCCAAAATAATGTTTAATTATATATAATTATAATTAGATACACTGGACTGGAATTAAAAATACGTATGTTAATTAACCCTTTAAGCACTAGCAGGCAAATTTTGGCGTTTACCAAAATGTAGTTAAAGACCAGGTTTATGGTAGTAAATATTGGAACTAATTTCATTGACGTTATCTAATCCATCTGTTCAAAGTATTACCTAAACCAGTCATTTAGAGAGAGGAAGATCGTGAATGTGAATACTATGCAAAGGGTTTAAAGCATATTAACCTTGTGTCTACAAATGCTTACAACCATCAATAAATGAATATGTAAAGCTGCAAAGCATAATTTAATTGAGTATACGAAGGGAAATATTATTTTAATACACAGTTTCTAAAAATAAAATTGAAAGGTAGGTTGCCAGGTATTTATAAGGGTGGTGTTGATATTTTTATAATTTAAAAATGTATGTACTTTTTTGCTTTTAGAAATAAAAAAATTATTATAAAAAATAAAGCATTTGGAAGGGGCGCCAAGATTGACCAAAAGGGGCGGCCAAATTGGCAAAAAGGGACCCCCCCTCGTAAATCTGCTTGTGATCAACTGGTTACAAAAAGTAAACTCAAACACTTCACAAGGCCTATATATAACATCACATGGACCATAGTTAAAATAATAATAATAATAATGTATTCATAACCAAGAAGTCACTGACACTCAATGCCTGGCCACCCCTTTAACTCTGCACAGGATGTCTTACTCCTAATCTATTTTCATTTCATAACCATGCATCTACTGTACATTATTTGTACGTGTGATCATTACACTTCACAAACACGACTGTTTCAAAGTTAACATCAGTCATATGGAAATCATTACCAATTTCGTCGAGAATTCATTACCAAATGTAACTTTTCATTACCAAATGCTTGAAATACTTGAAAAATACTTGAAAGTACTTGAATGTTTTCAAGTACATTTCATCAAGTACAAGTACAGACTATTGTGAAATTTCAAGTACAAATACAAGTAAAAGTATCTAAAAATTGATACTTGAGTACCAAGAGTAGTATGACCGCAAAATGGATGAGTGCATATGCAATTGCAATGTTGATCATATGAGTGCCAGTGCCAACCCCCCTTTCACCCTTGTTGCAAGACCCCCTCCCCCAGTGTAAACCCCAAGGTTGCCAAAAAAAGGGAGTGAACTCAACTCCCCCAGAAAGCAGGGGGAGTCCGCCTAACCTCTTTGGGGGAGAAAATGGGAGGGCCTCACTGCCCAAAGGAGTGGAATCTCCTCGCTGAAAATGTTAGAGTGTGTAAGTTTCGTGACCGCCAAAAAGATTTTGTCCCATTCTTCATCATGGAAGTGACCTTGTAGCTTGCAACGACATCGATGGTCTGATGGCAGCTCTCAACATTATTCACAATCCTGATGAGTGGAGACTGTTCATTGATTCATCGAAGTTGAGTCTAAAAGCTGTTTCGTTGCATGTTGGCAACGTATTGCCATCAATTCCAGTTGGTCATGCAGTCCACATGAAGAAAACATATGACAAGATGAAACTGCAACTTTTTGAACTGCATAAACTATGACAAACATCAGTGGCAGGTTTGTGGTGACTTGAAAGTTGTTGCTATCGTGCTTGGACTGCAGCCGGGCTACATTAAGTATTGCTGTTTTCTGTGTAAATGGGATAGTCGGGCTAGGACTTCTCATTACATGAAGAAGAATTGGCCACTCCGACACTCATTGGAACCTGGAACAAAAAATGTTCAGTATCCTCCACTTGTAGAATCGAGCAAGATTTTTGTTACCACCCTTACACATCAAACTAGGCGTCATGAAAAATTTTGTTAAGGCTATGGATAAAACGGGGGCAGCTTTTGAGTACCTCGGTGGTAAATTCCCAAAGCTCAGTGAAGCAAAAATCAAGGAGGGTGTATTTGTTGGTCCACAGATCCGCGAGCTTCTTAGAGATGAGGAGTTCGACCGTATCCTAGGTGATGAGGAGAAGACAGCGTGGAATGCTTTCCGGTTAGTAGCAACCAATTTTCTCGGAAATACCAAAGCTGACAATTACAGGGAGCTGGTGGAAAACCTGCTGTTGTCCTATCAAAAAATGGGCTGCAATATGTCTTTAAAGATACATTTCCTCCATTCGCACCTGGAATTTTTCCGGGCAACTGCCGAGCAGTCAGCGATGAACATGGTGAACGTTTCCACCAGGATATCTCAGCGATGGAGAAACGCTACCAGGGGAAATGGAGTCCATCATTGTTAGGAGACTACTGCTGGACAATAACAAGAGATGCTCCAGAAGTTGAATACAAGAGACAAGCAAAGAAGCGACGGGTTGAATCAATATAAGTGACTTGACTACATTATACAGGTATGTTACTAATATATGGTATACATATACACAAAATGTGTAACTTACATTTTCTTGGAAACTGTAGCCAATCGACTGTTTTTATGGTCATATTCGTTTTCAGCACCCCAAAATCCGTAATAGGAAACACATTTTATCTCCGAAGCACAAGCTTTTTTAGAATTTGTAGATCAGTGTTATTTACCAAATGGTTGGTTCAAGTTTTGTACGGATATATTTTCCGTATTTCCAAACCACTACAACCAAAAGCCGTACCGGCTGCCTCATGAGATAAAGCTGCTGGTTCTTTTTGGTTGTAGTGGTTTGGAAATACGGAAAATATATCCGTACAAAACTTGAACCACCGTTTGGTAAATAATAAATGAAAGGAGTGAATATAATTAAAATAATAAATAATTAATTAAGAAGGAAAATAAATTTAATAACCTCCAGACGGAGAGAGTTGCCAGATGTTTAGTTTATTTATTATATATATGGAGGGGTGGCAAGATACCATTATTTAATTATTTATATATATAACTATATATGGAGGGGGTTGCCAGATATTTATTTCAATTATTTATTTATGAAAACAAGTCATGTAAAGTGTAAAGGTATTTGATTTTTTCCGTTTCTACTCTATATATATATATATATATATATATATAGTTTATACTATATATATATATATATATATATATATATATATATATATATATTATAGATAAAGAGGGTGTCCTATAAGTCCGGCATCATAGGAAAAATAATAAAAAAGGCCAAACAAAAGCTTTTATTTACAGAACGTGCTCAATATGTCCACCATTGTTTTCAATACACAAATTCAGACGTGATACCCAGTCAGCAAGCACACGGTGAATGATGTCAGGAGTAATGGTTTTACATGCCACAATAATGCGCTGCCGCAAATGTTCAACACTCCTAAATTTCTCTGCGTATACCAGCGCTTTCAAGTGGCCCCAGAGATAAAAATGTAGTGGCGTGAGATCAGGGCTTCTAGCTGGCCCTTCCACAGGCCCTCGACGTCCTATCCAATGACCATGGAATTGGTGGTACAGGTATTCCCTTACTTGGGTGCTGCAATGTGCATGAGCGGTGTCTTGCTGGAACCATGTTGGGAAGTTTCCTTCTTCGTTCAAGACACTGGGAAATGCTTCTTCCTTGAACATACGTAGGTAGGTGCCTCGAGTGACATGTTCATCGAAAAAGAGGGGCCTATGATGCGATCCTTCCAAATGCCACACCATACCATCACCCGAGATGCACCTTGTTCCTTTGAAGAGGTATACCAGTGAGGGTTGTTTTGAGACCAGTAGCGGGTGTCCTGTCGATTTACCTCACCATTTCCATAAAAAACAGCCTCGTCACTGAACAGAATGGTGGACGGGAAATTGGCATCCCGAGCATATTGTTCCGTAAACCATTCACAAAATTCCATCCGCCGGTCGGGATCATCTTCGCTTAATTTCTGTAGGATCTGAAGTTTATATGGATGCCATTTGTGAGCCTGAAGAATGCGATGGATGCTACATTTCGACAATCCTGTCTCGGCAGACAATCGCCGAAGAGACTTATTGCGACTTCTGTTAAAATGAGCCAGGATAGCAGTCACTGTATCATCGTCAGTGGACCTCCTTGAAGGTCCACTGCGTGGTTTATCTTCTACGGATCCTATTTCCTTAAACTTTGCAACAAGTCTGCTAACACAACTCTGTGTTATTGCTCGCGGTCTGGATGCAGTCTGTTAAATTCAGCAGCAGCCTCTCTTTGACTCCGATTTCCTATGAGTAGAATTATCTGGATTCGTTCTTCCTTGCTCAAAAATATTATGGCCTGTAGAAAGAGAAAAATATGAATTATGGTTTGTAGAAATAGAAAAATATGAATTTCTCCTATGATGCCGGACTTATGGGACACCCTGTAGATAGACAGAAGTACCTCAAAAGTCCTTGCAGCCCATACCGAGGAGGTACCAATGGAAACGGGTGCCAGGGAAAAATTCTCTTTCTCTCCCTCCTCTCTCTCTCTCTCTTGGGGTGTGACAGCACTCCGGTCCCGAGTCGTGGGATTCTAGAGAAATTGGCTGCCAGTTCCTTTAGGTTCTCTCTCTCTTTCGGGAGGGCGGGTGAAGTATGTTGCACAATCCTGTCTCGTGGGTTACTAGGACCCCATCCCATCCCTACTCTGTCCTTTTAGCTTACGTTAAGGATGTTCTCCTCTGACTGCAAAAAAAAAAAAAATTCTTTTAGTATTAAGTCTTTTTCTCTTCTTTTACTATTAGGACCCTACTGCTACCTCATGCGTGGGAAGAGAGGCTTTGGAACCTCTATAAATAACACCATTTAACGCTCGTAGGTTGTGAGAGACTGGGATGGAGGGGTCCCAGGCGTAGGGGCGCGATGAATGGAGTGTGGCTAGTGCCCCGTTAAGCCCATTCCTAACGCGTAATGGCCTGACCAGCCCCCTGCGACCGTTCTTTGGTGACCAATTGATGGTGCTTGGCTGTACTGCTCTGAGGTGAGAGAGCTTTACTGCCCAGCTGGCTGCCAGGCCAGCGTAAAGTCTCGGGCGTAGCCTCTGGGTCTGGTGGGATATCCCTTGAACACTGGATTCTAAGAGTCTGGCCGCTTGTGAGTGACTAGTAAGACTTAGTAAGGGGCTGCATCTCGCTGTCGCTCCTGGCCGGAAATCCGTGACGCCTGCGTCGCGAGTGTTTGTCAGTTGGTAGCTGCGACACGTTTGGGACTGTCCGGCCCTGGGGAGACCTTTGGTCGGTGCGGCAGCAGCGAGAGGTGTAGTCTTCTGGAAGGGATGAACGTCACTTGGAAATAGGTGGATGCGTCTACGCGCGGGAAGAATTCACCCACCCCCCTCCTTTTTTATATACTGGTCAGAACGTTTTTGATAGTTTTCATTGCTAGAACGCTTTATCTTATTCAGAGTATTCAGAATTCGAAAAAAAAAGAAAAAGTTACAATGACTGGACCGCAGAAACTGAAGGCTGAATGTGCGAGGTGTGAAGTAAACCAGTGGGTGACGAACTTCAAAGAAGCTGCTTCGAGAAGATCAACCACTCCAGCATGTGCCGCTTTTGCGAACTCATGCAGTTTTACTTGAAGCTGGAGGAGAGGGTCCGGCGGCTCGAGTCGTCCATCGGCTGTTGGAGGTGCGGCGGTCACTGACGAGGCTGCGCCGCCCTCCAACCCGGAGCTCATTCAGGATAGGATAGCTGCCGTGGAAAGGCTGTCCAGCGATGGAATGGACAGAGCTCGGGACCGTGGAGAAAGAGTAGAGGTGCAACCGGGGGAAAGGGTCTCCAATCAGTGTCAGGAATCGCCAGCGACCCACGTAGAATGTATGGAACCGCGGCGTAAGGTGGAGGGCGTAACGAAGGGGCCGATAGAGAAGGGTGGGAAGGGGCCGATAAAGAAAAAGGGTGGGAAGGGGCCTACTGATGACCTAAAGAAGCGGAAGGATGTAGCTGCCGGTCGGGGTGGGTCGGGTGGTGTAAGTGCGGCCGAGTCTATGGGTGGCGACGGGTATCGAAAGGTCTCGGGCAAGAAGGCTCGAAGCCGAAACCAGAGACCCCGGTTACCCCTGTCAGGACCTCCAACCGCTTTAGTCTCCTATGCGCGAAGGAGGAAGACACCGTTTTAATTGGGGACTCGCAGATTAGGGGCCAGGAGAAGTACTTTGCTTCTGCAAACCGAGACAGGAGGAAGGTAAGGTGCTTACCCGGTCGGGGAACGGCGCACAAAAGGAAGGAATTAGAGAAGCTGCGCTTGGCTAGTCGGAGGACTGCGATCGTTGTCCACGCTGGTGGCAACGACTTGTTCCTCAAAGACGGTAGGGTAGGTTCAACGGAAAGGAACATCACCGAGATCATGTCTCTTGCGGATGATCTAAAACTTAAGACAGACAAGGGAATGTTAATGGGTATTTTACCGCGGATGAATGCCAGTGACCACGCGCTCAGTAAGGTCATTGGCATCAACAAGAGGGTGCAAGACTTGTGCGCCCCGCTGGGCGTGAGGTTTGTTGACCCGTTCGACGCGTTTTCGAGTAGGTGGAACCTTTATCAGAGGGATGGTGTCCACCTCAATGTCAAGGGTAAAGGTGTGCTAGGCACGCTGCTTGACCGGCACCTATACCGTATGGTGAGGTCCCGGGGAGATGATGGGCCCCCACCGGGGAGAGAGATGATGAGCCGGTGGCGGACGTACCTTCAACTGAAGGGTGCAGGTACAGGTGGGTGACCTCCTTCCACGTTGGAGGGGCTCAGGCTCCTGCGGAAGTTGCCCCTCGTTAGTGAGGGGCTCTTCAACTCCCGACAGCCCTGGCTGTTCGGGAAACGGGTCGTGCTAGGGGGCGGTCAGAATAGGGAAGGCTCCCTCCGTGCAATGCTTTTTAATGCTAGGTCGATTAGGAACAAGTTTTGCGAGCTACGGGCGCTCTTAGCATCAGAATACCAGGATATCGTTGCTATCACCGAGTCCTGGATTCATACTGATCGTAGGGACTACGTTGGGGAGTTCGAAATTCCCGGGTATAGAATGTTTCGCAAAGACCGCACCCGTGGGGGGGGGTGGGGTACTAATATACGTCAGGACACGTTGAGTCCGGTTGACTGCCAGTTCCGGTCGGAACGGGAGCTGCTTGGCGTCGATCTGAACGTGGGAGGGACGAACTATAGGTTAATCTTGGTGTACAGACCTCCGCATCTCCTCCTCGAGGAGGATACAGCCCTGTACACCGAACTCAGTAGCCTGCTAGGGGATAGGGTGTGTGTAGTTTTAGGAGACTTCAACTGTCGCGGCATAAAGTGGGAAACAGGACTGCTGATGCTGAAGGGAGGAGGCTAGTTGACTTTGCTGATGAGAACTTCCTCACTCAGTGGGTCAATGAGCCTACACGAGGCGAAAGCGTTCTAGACTTAGTATTCACGACCGAAGACAACCTCGTCACTGGCCTCACCGTTGACGAATCGTTGGGCGGGAGTGATCACGGTCTGATTAGGTTCCGTGTGTGCGTCCCTCGGGTGAAGCGTAGTAACTCGAGAGGCAGTAAGCTCGATCTCCGGCGGGCGACTTTGTTAGCCTCAGGGATAGCGTAGGTGAGATGGGGTTAGAGGTCGGCGGCGATGTTGAGGGAGTGTGGAGTGCATTCCGGGACGAGTTTATGGTGCTGCAGTCTGCTGCCATACCCTCAAAACCGGTCACCCCTGCTTCAACGCAGCCTAAGTGGTTCAATCGTGACATCGCTTCGGCTATCCGAAATAGGAAAGTAGCGTATAGGAGGGCGAAGGCCAATCGTTCCCATGAGAACACTGAAGCGTATGTCCGCCTGTGTAGGGAAGTGAAGGCGAAGGTTAGGCTAGCGAAACGTAACGAAGAACTACGGGTGGCAAGCCTCTGCAAGGGGAACCCTAAGGAGTTCTTCAGTTATGTTAATAGTAGAAAGCCCATTAGAAGCATGATAAAGGACCGAAGCGGCGTTCTGCGGACCTCCGACGCGGACATCGCTAATGTGCTTAATGAGTACTTTGCGGGAGTGTTCACCAGGGAGGACACCCGCGTCATCCCCGAGCCAGGCGTGAGGCACGAAGGTGCTGGCCTGGATAGTGTTCGATGTACCGCGACAGTCGTTGCCGATAGAATAGACAAACTGAGCGCGTTTAAGGCTCCTGGGCCAGACCAGTTTTCCCCAGAGTGTTGCGGGAGGTGCGCGACCAGGTGGCTCCCCACCTGGCTACAGTCTTCAACAAATCGTTGGAGACGGGCCAGGTGCCTGGTGACTGGAGGGAAGCCAACGTGACCCCTATCTTTAAGAAAGGGGATCACGAAAGTCCAGGGAACTATCGTCCCATTAGTCTCACTTCAGTTGTAGGTAAATTATTAGAGGGGATAATAGCGGATAGGATCGTTGACCATTTGGATTCCTACAAGCTGCTTGGGGACTCCCAACATGGGTTTAGACGGCATAGGTCGTGTCTCACCAACTTGCTCGAGTTTTTCCACGTCATGGAGTGAGTATGATAAGAGTAGGGCGATTGATATACTTTATCTCGACTTTCAGAAAGCCTTTGATAAGGTACCTCACCGCCGGCTAATGGCGAAAGTGCGCGCGCTGGGTATCGGTGGGGAATAGGTAGGTGGATTGAAAACTGGCTGAGGAATAGGCGGCAGAGGGTTGTAATTAAAGGGGCTAGTTCGGGTTGGGCCTCGGTCACTAGTGGGGTTCCTCAGGGTTCCGTTTTGGGGCCACTGTTGTTTATCATTTACATAAATGATATCGACGGTGGCATCGTCAGTCGGATCGCCAAATTCGCTGATGACACCAAGCTTGGGGCCAATGTTGGGACGCCCGAAGCATCGAGGAACTGCGTGCGGACCTAGGTAGGATAGGAGAGTGGTCCGAAAAATGGCAAATGCCGTTTAACTTGGGTAAATGCAAAGTGATGCACATTGGCTAAGCCAATCCCAAGTCGGACTACTCGATGTTGGGGCGTAATATCGAGGCAACTGATTTAGAAAAGGACTTGGGTGTGCTAATTAGCAGCGACCTTAAGTTTACGAAACAGTGCGTAGAGGGGGAAAAGAAAGCCCAGAAGCTGTTGGGTTATATCAGGAGGCAATTTCAGTTTCGGAACAAGGAAATTGTGCTCTCTCTGTACAATTCCCTGGTTCGGCCGCACCTGGAGTATGCTGTGCAGTTCTGGTCGCCCCCCCTCAGGAAAGATATTGAGAGGCTGGAGCGAGTGCAGGCGAGGGCCACAAAGTTAATCCCTTCCTTTAGGCATATGGGCTACAATCGACGGTTACGCGCCCTGAACTTGTTTTCGCTGGAAACTCGGAGGCTGCGCGGTCAACTGATCGAATTTAGAAGCATATTTAGTTTAAATGATAACCCAACTCGCAACAATGGTTGGAAGTTGGATTTGAAACGGTTTAGGACTAGTGTGTGTGGGAATTACTTTACGTATAAGATCTGTGACACGTGGAACAGGTTACCTTCAGAGGTTGTGAACAGTTCCCGTGTGGATCATTTCAAGAAAAGGTTAGACCAAATCCTGAACACTATTTAAGTGTGTAGAAAATTTTCTGTGGCACCCGTTGCCATTGGTACCTCCTCGGTATGGGCCGCAAGGCCTTTTGAGGTTCTTCTTTTCCTTGTAACTCTTTGTAACTCTCTCTCCTCCTCTCTCTCTCTTCCTCTCTCTCTCTCTCCTCTCTCTCTCCTCTCTCTCTCTTCCTCCACTCTCTCTCTTCCTCCTCTCTCTCTCTTCTCTCTCTCTGTCCAACAGCAGTTAGTCCCCCTCCAACAGCAGTTAGTCCCCCTCCCCAGTAGTTAATCCACCTCCCACTGTAGTTAGTCCCCTTCCCCCAGTAGTTAGTCCCACTCCCCCAGTAGTTAGTTCAACTGCGTCGGGAAACGACTCGGGCCAGTTAAGAAAAATCACAATTTAAAATCACTTAAAACTGTGCTCTTCAATGCTAGGTCAATTACAAAGAAACTAATGGATTTATAGCTCTTGTCAAAACTGAGAACTTTGATATCATCGGAATAACGGAATCCTGGATTCATTCTGAATCAAGGGATTTTGTAGGAGAATTTGAAATGGTAGGTTATAAAATGTTTCACAAAGATAGGAACGGAAGGGAAGGCGGTGGTGTACTTTTGTATGCTCGGGAGTTCCTGCACCCGCTAAACAGTAATATTGTATCTGCTCATGAAATGTTGGGAATTGATCTAAACCTAAATAATAAAGTAGTGCAGCTACTTTTAGTATATAGACCACCTCACTACCCCGTTGATAAGGATATAAACTTGTATAACCAATTAAGCAGAATAGTGAATAATAAGATCAGTGTGATTTTTGGTGATTTTAATTGTGGTAATGTAAATTGGGAAAACAAAACAGCTGATGCTGAGGGCTCAAGACTGTTGCAATTTGCAGATGATAACTTATTAAGTCAATGGGTTGACGGTCCTACAAGGGGTAATAATAAACTGGACCTCATATTCACGAACGAAGATGATCTTGTCTCTAACCTGACTGTTGGTGAAAATTTAAGTAACAGCGATCATAATTTGATTAGGTTTGACCTCAGGGTTCCAGTTAATACACGTGAAAAGACTCGTGAAAGACTGGATTTCTCGAGTGCAAATTTTGAAAGCTTCCGAAGCAGTGTAGACACTTGAAGTTCTAATAAGTGAGGATGTCAATGTCACCTGGAGCTCATATAGGGATCAATTTAGAATATTACAGAACACTTTTATACCCACTAAAATGGTTTCCTTGTCAACAAAGTCACCAAAATGGTTTAACAACGAAATTAGCAGTGCTATTACTGGAAGAAATAGAGCCTACAAACTACTATTTCAACCAGACTAATTCAGGAAACTATATAAACCTACGTAGGAGGGTTAAGTCCTTAATTAGATCAGCCAAACGTGATGAAGAAGCTAGAGTTGCCTCACTCTGTGAAGTTAACCCTAAAGAATTTTTTGCCCATGTTAATAGCAGAAAGCCAATTAAAAATTCTGTAGGCCCCTTAAAAGATAGAAATGGCGTACTAAAATTCGGTGATAAAGATATAGCTAATACGTTAGACGAGTTCTTCGTTACAGTCTTCACGGAGGAAGACACAATAAAAGTGCCAAGTCCTCGGATTACATATGACAGTGACCATCCCATAGAGACCATAAGTTTTACGAGAAATGAAGTACAGCAATTAATTGATAAGATGAACAAATACAAATCACCTGGCCCCGACTTATTTCTTCCAAGGGTATTAAAAGAGGTTAGCCACAATGTTGTTGACGACTTAGTAACCATATTCAAACAATCAGTCGAGTTAGGGAGAGTTCCAACCGACTGGAAGTTAGCAAATGTAACACCAATCTTTAAAAAGGGTGATAGGGAAAATCCTTGTAATTACCGCACGATCAGTTTAACATTAGTTGCCGGCAAACTGTTGGAATCCATCATTACAAAACGTATTGTGTATCACCTTGAATCTAACAATCTAATTTTTTATTCTCAACATGGATTTAGGCGACATAGATCCTGTCTGACAAACCTGTTAGAGTTTTTCCATAATATGCATACACTGTACGATGCAAGTAGGGCAATAGGTACAGTGTATCTCGACTTTCAAAAAGCCTTTGACAGAGTCCCTCAAGCTAGATTGATGGCTAAAGTCAAAGGACTAGGAATCACCGGGCTCGTTTCCAACTGGATTGAGGATTGGTTAAAAGATAGAAAGCAGAGAGTGGTAATAAATGGAGTGGCTTCGGAGTGGGCGCCCGTCACGAGTGATGTCCCACAGGGTTCCGTTCTGGGCCCTTTACTTTTTATCATCTATATTAACGATATAGACGTTGGGCTTTTAAGTACAATCTCCAAATTTGCAGACGATACGAAATTAGGAAGTAGTGTAGGTACTGAGGAGGGAGTAAGAACGCTTCAGAACGATCTTGACAGGTTGGGCGAATGGTCTACTACTTGGCAGATGCCATTCAACTTGGACAAATGTAAGGTAATGCATATAGGTTATAAAAACCCGAAGACCGATTACTCTCTCTTGGGAAGGAACTTGACTGAGACCGATCTAGAGGAAGACTTAGGAGTCTATATCAGCAACGATCTGAAACCGTCGAAGCACTGTGCAGAAGTCGAAAAGAGGGCCTTAAAATTATTAAGTTATATTAAAAGATAGTTCCAGTTTCGTTACAAGGAGACCGTAATGTCTCTTTATAATTCTCTAGTCAGACCTCAACTGGAATACTGTGCACAGTTTTGGTCTCCATCCCTCAGGAAGGACATAGAAAGGTTAGAAAGAGTAGAAGCAAGGGCTACAAAATTGATCCCTTCAATGAGAATGCAAAGCTACCAACGGAGATTGGAGCGCCTAAACCTGTTTACCTTAGAGACGAGGAGGTTGCGGGGTCAGCTTATTCAAGTCTTCAAGATGCTCAAAGGAATAGACAGGGTAGATTACAGAAACTTATTCTCAATTAATGCCAATCCGACAAGAAATAATGGGTTTAAACTGGAACTAAAGACATTTAGGACCTCTGTCTGCGGAAATTTCTTTTCCTATAAAATAGTTAATATCTGGAACCAACTTCCCTCAGAGGTTGTTTCCAGTCAAAGTGTAAATGTGTTTAAAAATAGGCTAGACAAAGTACTGAATACTCTCATAGTTTAAGATTCAAACATAACATAACTCTGCGGGAGTTCGCTTGCACGGTGTCTCTGTGAGCATGCTAAATATAGAGCTATTTATATATTCTCCACTTTCCTGTAAAATTTCCTTGGCTACTTTTCCAGGGTCAAGGTATTTTCCTTTTTCCGCACCTGCCTCTGGCAGGGAGGGAGCGGAGGGTGGGGAGAGAGCCTTCTACTTTTCTATCCAGTTTTCTACTACTGCTAGGATAGTTGAAAGAAAAATAAACTTGTTTAATAACAGGAACCTCCCAGAGTGGACCGGAAGGTCTTTGAGGCTTCCTCTTGTCCTTCTCCTTGTAACTCCTCCTCTCCCTCTCCTCCTCTCTCTCTCCTCCTCTCTCTCTCTCTCTCTCTCTCTCTCTCTCTCTCTCTCGCGTTTCTCCCGACACTGTCCTCCTTAGTTGATCTTTTTCCGTGTCTCACCTACCCTGTGAGCAATTCAGTATGCTCTCAAACACTTGCTTCTCTCCCTCTATTGTTTAGTACACATAAATACATTTACACACTTCTTTTCAAATTTAAAGAAAAAAATGTCAACGATTTCAAGAGCATCAGAGTCCTCTGGGAAGTGGACCATAAATGTCCCCACTTCTGGCTACCCCGCTGCCGATACCGGGAACGCACACCCGGGCAGTGGGCTGGTTCTGCTACTGCCCATTCAAGATGTTCTGGGCCTCTACCCGATTCATTTTTCATAAACTTCCGCAATATTTGTGACCTTTCCTCAAATTTTCAATCTGTTGAACATTACCTTTCATCCTCTAAACTTCACCTTCGCTTCCTCACTGAAACTTGGGCGTCTGGGACGACTGACAGCAACCCGTTTTCTATACTTCTCAAATTTCCTCTATACTCAATTTCACTCCGAAGGTGGGTGTTGCGCGTATGTACGCAATGACTTAACTTGATCTCGTATTCCCGAACTTTAATCTCCTGAATTCTATAACCTCTAGTTACGGCTTACTTGCCAATCTCAAACTAAATCATCTACACTGTCTACCTTTCTCCTAATTCTACTGATTATACAAAATTCTTTGACAACCTCACTTCCAAAGTGGAATACATTCTATCCCACTCTCCTTTTGCTGAAATCTCTATTTTAGGGGATTTAATGTTCACCACCACCTTTGGCTTTCTTCCCATTTCACTACTCGTATCCCCAATCACCTTGGAGATAGACCCAACATTCTGGATTTGTTTCTCACCCCTTATCCTTCTTATTCTGTTAAACTTTTTCCTCAGTTGGGCTGCTCCCACCGCACTCTTATGTTTCCTGTCCTCTCTCTCCAATTCGGCCTTTGGATCCTCCCAGGAGGGGACACCTTTGGAACTTTGGGGTCGCTGACTGGCCGCAGTACTTTCCTGATTTCCTAGGGAATGGTTACTGATTACCCCTTGTCAAGGAGGTGATTCTCACGGGCATGGAGGCGTACACTCCATATTCTATTCCAACTACTAATGCCAAAAAACCTTGGTTTAACCTACTTTATTCTAAGGCTATTCGCCACAGAGAGAAGTCTTTCAGAAGGTACTGTCGCCATCGAACTCCTGACTTTCACTTAGCGTATATTTCTGCTCTGAATCGTGCGAAGTCTTTCTTCTACTCGCCAAAAATTCCTTCATTAAACAAAAATGTGAGAACCTATTCAATTCTCTCTCTCTCTCTCTCTCTCTCTCTCTCTCTCTCTCTCTCTCTCTCTCTCTCATCCCCGAGCCAGGCGTCAGGCACGAAGGTGCTGGCCTGGATAGTGTTCGATGTACCGCGACAGTCGTTGCCGATACAATAGACAAACTGAGCGCGTTTAAGGCTCCTGGGCCAGACCAGTTTCTCCCCAGAGTGTTGCGAGAGGTGCGCGACCAGGTGGCTCCCTACCTGGCTCCCTACCTGGCTACAGTCTTCAGCAAATCGTTGGAGACGGACCAGGTGCCTGGTGACTGGACGGAAGCCAACGTGACCCCTATCTTTAAGAAAGGGGATCACAAAAGTCCAGGGAACTATCGTCCCATTAGTCTCACTTCAGTTGTAGGTAAATTATTAGAGGGGATAATAGCAGATAGGATCGTTGACCATTTGGATTCGTAGAAGCTGCTTGGGGACTCCCAACATGGGTTTAGACGGCATAGGTCGTGTCTCACCAACTTGCTCGAGTTTTTCCACGTCATGTTGAGTGAGTAAGATAAGATTAGGGCGATTGATATACTTTATCTAGACTTTCAGAAAGCCTTTGATGAGGTACCTCACCGCCGACTAATGGCGAAAGTGCGCGCGATGGATATCGGTGAGTATCGGGTTCAACGATGTCGATTTTAGAAGCATGTTTAGTTTAAATGATAACCCAACTCGCAACAATGGTTGGAAGTTGGATTTGAAACGGTTTAGGACTAGTGTGTGTGGGAATTACTTTACGCATAAGATCTTTGACACGTGGAACAGTTTACCTTCAGAAGTTGTGAACAGTTCCTCTGTGGATCATTTCAAGGAAAGGTAAGACCAAATCTTGCACACTATTTGAGTGTGTACAAAATTTTCACTGGCACCCGTTGCCATTGGTACCTCCTCGGTATGGGCCACAAGGTCTTTTGAGGTACTTCTTTTCCTTGTAACTCCTTGTAACTCTCTCTCCTCCTCTCTCTCTCTCTCTCTCTCTCTCTCTCTCTCCCTCTCCTCCTCTCTCTCTCTCTCTCTCTCTCTCTCTCCTCCTCTCTCTATCTGCCGGACTTTGTTAGCCTTCGGGATAGCGTAGGTTAGATGAGGTTGGAGGTCGGCGGCGATGTTGATTGAGTGTTGAGTGCATTCCGGGACGAGTTTATGGTGCTGCAGTCTGCTGCCATACCCTCAAAACCGGTCACCCCTGCTTCAACGCAGCCTAAGTGGTTCAATCGTGACATCGCTTCGGCTATCCGAAATAGGAAAGTAGCGTATAGTAGGGCGAAGGCCAATCGTTCCCATGAGAACACTGAAGCGTAGGTCCGCCTGTGTAGGGAAGTGTAAGCGAAGGTTAGACTAGCGAAACGTAACGAAGAACTACGGGTGGCAAGCCTCTGCAAGGGGAACCCTAAGGAGTGCTTCAGTTATGTTAATAGTAGAAAGCCCATTACAAGCATGATAGGTCCGTTAAAGGACTGAAGCGGCGTTCTGCGGACCTCCGACGCGGACATTGCCAATGAGCTTAATGAGTACTTTGCGGGAGTGTTCACCAGGGAGGACAACCGCATCATCCCCGAGTGCAGGGGAGGGCCACAAAGTTAATCCCTTCCGTCAAGCATATGCGCTACAATCGACGGTTACGCGCCCTGAACTTGTTTTCACTCGAAACTCGGAGGCTGCGCGGTCAACTGATCGAGGTTTTCAAACTCTTACGCGGGTTCAACGATGTTGATTTTAGAAGCATGTTTAGTTTAAATGATAACCCAACTCGCAACAATGGTTGGAAGTTGGATTTGAAACGGTTTCAGACTAGTGTGTGTGGGAATTACTTTACGTATAAGATCTGTGACACGTGGAACAGTTTACCTTCAGAAGTTGTGAACAGTTCCTCTGTGGATCAGTTCAAGAAAAGGTTAGACCAAATCTTGCACACTATTTGAGTGTGTACAAAATTTTCCCTGGCACCCGTTGCCATTGGTACCTCCTCGGTATAGGCCGCAAGGCCTTTTAGGGGACTTCTTTTCCTTGTAACCCCTTGTAACTCCTCTCTCTCTGTCCTTCTTCGCCAATCCCAAGTCGGACTACTCGATGTTGTGGAGTAATATCGATGCGACTGATTTGGAAAAGGACTTCGGTGTGCTAATTAGCAGCGACCTTAAGTTTACCAAACAGTGCGTAGAGGTGGAGAAGAAAGCCCAGAAGCTGCTGGGTTATATCAGGAGGCAATTTCAGTTTCGGAACAAGGAGATTGTGCTCTCTCTGTACAATTCCCTGCTTCGGCCGCAACTGGAGTATGCTATGCAGTTCTGGTCGCCCACCCTCAGGAAAGATATTGAGAGGCTAGAGCGAGTGCAGGCGAGGGCCACAAAGTTAATCCCTTCAGTTAGTCATATGGGCTACAATCGACGGTTACGCGCCCTGAACTTGTTTTCGATGGAAACTCGGAGGCTGAGCAGTCAACTGATCGAGGTTTTCAAGCTCTTACGCGGGTTCAACGATGTCGATTTTAGAAGCATGTTTCGTTTAAATGATAAACCAACTCGCAACAATAGTTGGAAGTTGGATTTGAAACGGTTTAGGACTAGTGTGTGTGGGAATTACTTTAC
>JAJOZX010000251.1:427500-437500 GCA_023014485.1 Bathynomus jamesi
CTCCGGTCCCGAGTCGTGGGATTCTAGAGAAACTGGCTGCCAGTTCCTTTAGGTTCTCTCTCTTTTTCGGGAGGGCGGGTGAAGTATGTTGTACAATCCTCTCCCGTGGGTTACTAGGACCACATCCCATCCCTACTCTGTCCTTTTAGCTTACATGAAGGATGTTCTCTAAAAAAAAAAAAAAAAAAAAAAAACATTCTTTTAGTATTAAGTCTTTTTCTCTTCTTTTACTATTAGGACCCTACTGCTACCTCATGCGTGGGAAGAGAGGCTTTGGAACCTCTATAAATAACACCATTTAATGCTCGTAGGTTGTGAGAGACTGGGATGGAGGGGTCCCAGGCGTAGGGGCGCGATGAATGGAGTGTGGCTAGTGCCCCGTTAAGCTCATTCCCTACGCGTAATGGCCTGACCAGCCCCCTGCGACCGTTCTTTGGTGACCAATTGATGGTGCTTGGCTGTACTGCTCTCAGCTTTACTGCCCAGCTGGTTGCCAGGCCAGCGTAAAGTCTCGGGCGTAGCCTCTGGGTCTGGTGGGATATCCCTTGAACACTGGATTCTAAGAGTCTGGCCGCTTGTGAGTGACTAGTAAGACTTAGTAAGGGGCTGCATCTCGCTGTCGCTCCTGGGGGGAAATCCGTGACGTCTGCGTCGCGAGTGTTTGTCAGTTGGTAGCTGCGACACGTTTGGGACTGTCCGGCCCTGGGGAGACCTTTGGTTGGTGCGGCAGCAGCGAGAGGTGTAGTCTTCTGGAAGGGATGAACGTCACTTGCAAATAGGTGAATGCGCCTACGCGCGGGATGAATTCACCCCCCTTGCTTTTTTATATACTGGTCAGAACGTTTTTGATAGTTTTCATTGTTACAACGCTTTATCTTATTCAGAGTATTCAGAATTAAAAAACAAAAAACAAAAGTTACAATGACTGGACCGCAGAAATTGAAGGCTGAATGTGCGAGGTGTGAAGTAAACCAGTGGGTGACGAACTTCAAAGCGTGCTTCGCGAAGATCAACCACTCCAGCATGTGCCGCTTTTGCGAACTCATGCGGTTTTACGAGGAGCTAGAGGAGAGGGTCCGGCGGCTCGAGTCGTCCAGACAGGCTGTTGGAGGTGCGGCGGTCACTGACGAGGCTGCGCCGCCGCCTAACCCGGGGCTCATTCAGGATAGGATAGCTGCCGTGGAAGGGCGGTCCAGCGATGGAATGGACAGATCTTGGGACAGCGGAGAAAGGGTAGAGGTGCAACCGGAGGCCAGGGTCCTAAATCAGTGTCAGGAATCGCCAGCGACCCAAGTGGAATTCTTGGAACCGCGGCGTAAGGTGGAGGGCGCAAAGATGGGGCTGATAGAGAAGGGTGGGAATGGGCCGATGAAAAAGGGTGGGAAGGGGCCTACTGATGGCCCCAAAGAAACCGAAGGACGTAGCTACCGGTCGGGGTGGGTCGGGTGGTGTAACTGCGTGTATGGGTGGTGACGGGTTTCGAAAGGTCTCGGGCAAGAAGGCTGCGAAGCCGAAGCCTGAGACCCCAGTTGCCCCTGTCAGGACCTCTAACCGCTTTAGTCTCTTGTGTTCGAAGGAGGAAGATACCGTTTTGATTGGGAACTCGTAGATCAGTGGCCAGGAGAAGTACTTTGCTTCTGCAAACCGGAATGGGAGGAAGGTAAGGTGCTTTCCTGGGCGGGAAACGGCGCACTTAAGGAAGGAGGTAGAGAAGGTGCGCGTGGCTAGTCGGAGGACTGCGATCGTTGTCCACGCTGGTGGCAACGACCTGTTCCTCAAAGGCGGTGGGGTAGGTCTTACGGAAGGGATCATCACCGAGATCATGTCTCTTGCGGATGATCTAAAACTGAAGACAGACGGGAATGTTAATGGGTATTTTACCGCGAATGAATGCCCGTGACCACGCGCTCAGTAAGGTCATTGGCATCAACGAGAGGGTACAAGACTTGTGCGTTCCGCTGGGCGTGAAATTTATTGACCCCTTCGACACATTTGCGGGTAGGTGGGACCTTTACCAGAGGGATGATGTCCACCTCAATAACAAGGGTAAAGGTGTGCTAGGCGCGCTGCTCGACCGGCACCTATACAGAATGATGAGGTCGAGTCCGGGGAGAGATGATGGGCCCCCACCGGGGAGAGATGATGATGAGCCGGTGGCGGACGTACCTTCAACTGAAGGGTGCGTCGAAGTACAGCTGGGTCACCCTCCTCCTACGTTGGAGGGGGCTCAGGCTCCTGCGGAAGTTGTCCCCTCGTTAGTGAGGGGCTCTTCAACTCCCGACAGCCCTGGCTGTTCGGGAAACGGGTCGTGCTTGGGGGCGGTCAGAATAGGGAAGGCTCCCTCCGTGCAATGATTTTTAATGCTAGGTCGATTAAGAACAAGTTTTGCGAGCTACGGGCGTTCTTAGCATCAGAATACCAGGATATCGTTGCTATCACCGAGTAATGGATTCATACTAATCGTAGGGACTACGTTGGGGAGTTCGAAATTCCCGGGTATAGAATGTTTCGCAAACACCGCACCCGTGAGGAGGGGGGTGGGGTACTAATATACGTCAGGGACACGTTGAGTCCGGTTGACTGCCAGTTCCGATCGGAACGGGAGCTGCTTGGCGTCGATCTGAACGTGGGGGGGACGAACTATAGGTTAATCTTGGTGTACTGACCTCCGCATCTCCTCCTCGAGGAGGATACAGCCCTGTACACCGAACTCAGTAGCCTGCTAAGGGATAGGGTGTGTGTAGTTTTATGAGACTTCAACTGTCGCGGCATAAAGTGGGAAGACGGGACTGCTGATGCTGAAGGGAGGAGGCTAGTTGACTTTGCTGATGAGAACTTCCTCACTCAGTGGGTCAACGAGCCTACACGAGGCGAAAGCGTTCTAGACTTAGTATTCACGACCGAAGACAATCTCATCACTGGCCTCACCGTTGATGTATCATTGGGCGGGAGTGATCACGGTCGTATTAGGTTCCGTGTGTGCGTCCCTCGGTTGAAGCGTAGTAACTCGAGAGGCAGTAAGCTCGATCTCCGGCGGGCGAACTTTGTTAGCCTCAGGGATAGCGTAGGACAGATGGGGTTAGAGGTTGGCGGCGATGTTGAGGGAGTGTGGAGTGCATTCTGGGATGAGTTTATGGTGCTGCAGTCTGCTGCCATACCCTCAAAACCGGTCACCTCTGCCTCAACGCAGCCTAAGTGGTTCAATCGTGACATCGCTTCGGCTATCCGAAATAGGAAAGTAGCGTATAGTAGGGCGAAGGCCAATCGTTCCCACGAGAACACTGAACCGTATGTCCGCCTGTGTAGGGAAGTGAAGGCGAAGGTTAGGCTAGCGAAACGTAACGAAGAACTACGGGTGGCAAGCCTCTGCAAGGGGAACCCTAATGAGAACTTTGCGGGAGTGTTCACCAGGGAGGATACCCGCGTCATCCCCGAGTCAGGCGTGAGGCACGAAGGTGCTGGCCTGGATAGTGTTAGATGTACCACGACAGTCGTTGCCGATAGAATAGACAAACTGAGTGCGTTTAAGGCTCATGGGCCAGACCAGTTTCTCCCCAGAGTGTTGCGAGAAGTGCGCGACCAGGTGGCTCCCCACCTGACTACAGTCTTCAACAAATCGTTGGAGACGGGCCAGGTACCTGGTGACTGGAGGGAAGCCAACGTGACCCCTATCTTTAAGAAAGGGGATCACGAAAGTCCAGGGAATTATCGTCCCATTAGTCTCACTTCAGTTGTAGGTAAATTATTAGAGGGGATAATAGCGGATAGGATCGTTGACCATTTGGATTCGTACAAGCTGCTTGGGGACTCGCAACATGGGTTTAGACGGCAGAGGTCGTGTCTCACCGACTTGCTCGAGTTTTTCCACGTCATGTTGAGTGAGTATGATAAGAGTAGGCGATTGATATACTTTATCTCGACTTTCAGAAAGCCTTTGATAAGGTACCTCACCGCCTGCTAATGGCGAAAGTGCGCGCGCTGGGTATCGGTGGGGAAATAGGTAGGTGGATTGAAAACTGGCTGAGGAATAGGCGGCAGAGGGTGGTAATTAAAGGGCTAGTTCGGGTTGGGCCTCGGTCACTAGTGGGGTTCCTCAGGGTTCCGTTTTGGGGCCACTGTTGTTTATCATTTACATAAATGATATCGACGGTGGCATCGTCAGTCGGATCGCCAAATTCGCTGATGACACCAAGCTTGGGCCAATGTTGGGACGCCCGAAGATCGAGGAACTGCGTGCGGACCTAGGTAGGATAGGAGAGTGGTCCGAAAAATGGCAAATGCCGTTTAACTTGGGTAAATGCAAAGTGATGCACATTGGCTATGCCAATCCCAAGTCGGACTACTCGATGTTGGGTAAATATCGAGGTGACTGATTTAGAAAAGGACTTGGGTGTGCTATTAGCAGCGACCTTAAGTTTACGAAACAGTGTGTAGAGGTGGAAAAGAAAGCCCAGAAACTATTGGTTATATCAGGAGGCAATTTCAGTTTCGGAACAAGGAGATTGTGCTCTCACTGTACAATTCCCTTGTTCGGCCGCACCTGTGGATGCTGTGCAGTTCTGGTCGCCCCCCTCAGGAAAGATATTGAGAGGCTGGAGCGAGTGCAGGCGAGGGCCACAAAGTTAATCCCTTCCGTTAGGCATATGGGCTACAATCGACGGTTACGCGCCCTGAACTTGTTTTCGCTTGAAACTCGGAGGCTGCGCGGTCAACTGATCGAGGTTTTGAAGCTCTTATGCGGGTTGAACGATGTCGATTTTAGAAGTATGTTTAGTTTAAATGATAACCCAACTCGCAACAATGGTTGGAAGTTGGATTTGAAACGGTTTAGGACTAGTGTGTGTGGGAATTACTTTACGTATAAGATCTGTGACACATGAAACAGGTTACCTTCGGAAGTTGTGAACAGTTCCTCTGTGGATCAGTTCAAGAAAAGGTTAGACCAAATCTTGCACACTATTTGAGTGTGTACAAATTTTTTCGTGGCACCCGTTGCCATTGGTACATCCTCGGTATGGGCCGCAAGGCCTTTTGAGGTACTTCTTTTCCTTGTAACTCCTTGTAACTCTCCTCCTCTCTCTCGCTCTCTTTCCTCCTCTCTCTCTCTCTCTCCTCCTCTCTCTCTCTCTTACTCCGTAGGGGGTATAAAGGTTATGCACATTCCTTCTAGTTGTTGTAAACTTTATACTTGTGGGTGACAGCCCTCCGGTCCCAAGTCGTGAGATTCTAGAGAAAATAGCTGCCAGTTCCTTTACGTTCTCTCTCTTTCGGGAGGGCGGGTGAAGTCTGTTGTACAATCCTGTCCCGTGGGTTACTAGGACCCCATCCCATCCCTACTCTGTCCTTTTAGCTTAAGTTAAGGATGTTCTCCTCTGACTGCAAAAAAAAAAAAAAAACTTTTCTTAGTATTAAGTCGTTTTCTCTTCTTTTACTATTAGGACCCTACTGCTACCTCATGCGTGGGGACAGAGGCTTTGGAACCTCTATAAATAACACCATTTAACGCTCGTAGGTTGTGAGAGACTGGGATGGAGGGGTCCCAGGCGTAGGGGCGCGATGAATGGAGTGTGGCTAGTGCCCCGTTAAGCCCATTCCTAACGCGTAATGGCCTGACCAGCCCCCTGCGACCGTTCTTTGGTGACCAATTGATGGTGCTTGGCTGTACTGCTCTAGGTGAGAGAGCTTTACTGCCCAGCTGGCTGCCAGGCCAGCGTAAACTCTCGGGCGTAGCCTCTGGGTCTGGTGGGATATCCCTTGAACACTGGATTCTAAGAGTCTGGCCGCTTGTGAGTGACTAGTAAGACTTAGTAAGGGGCTGCATCTCGCTGTCGCTCCTGGCGGGAAATCCGTGACGCCTGCGTCGCGAGTGTTTGTCAGTTGGTAGCTGCGACACGTTTGGGACTGTCCGGCCCTGGGGAGACCTTGGTCGGTGCGGCAGCAGCGAGAGGTGTAGTCTTCTGGAAGGGATGAACGTCACTTGCAAATAGGTGGATGCGTCTACGCGCGGGAAGAATTCACCCCTCCTTTTTTATATACTGGTCACAACGTTTTTGATAGTTTTCATTGCTAGAACGCTTTATCTTATTCAGTGTATTCAGAGTTCGAAAAAAAAAAAGTTACAATGACTGGACCGCAGAAACTGAAGGCTGAATGTGCGAGGTGTGAAGTAAACCAGTGGGTGACGAACTTCAAAGAAGCCTGCTTCGAGAAGATCAACCACTCCAGCATGTGCGCTTTTGCGAACTCATGCGGTTTTACGAGAAGCTAGAGGAGAGGGTCCGGCGGCTCGAGTCGTCCAGACCGGCTGTTGGAGGTGCGGCGGTCACTGACGCGGCTGCGCTCCACCCCGGAGCTCATTGATAGGATAGCTGCCATGGAAAGGCGGTCCAGCGATACTGGACAGGCTCGGGACCGCGGAGAAAGGGTAGAGGTGCAACCGGGGCCAGGGTACAAAATCAGTGTCAGGAATCGCCAGCGACCCACGTGGAATGCACGGAACCGCGGCGCAAGGTGGAGGGCGTAAAGAAGGGGCCGATAGAGAAGGGTGGGAAGGGGCCGATAAAGAAAAAGGGTGGGAAGGGGCCTACTGATGGCCCAAAGAAACCGAAGGATGTAGCTGCCGGTCGGGGTGGGTCGGTGGTGTGTGCGTCTATGGGTGGCGACGGGTATCGAAAGGTCTCGGGCAAGAAGGCTGCGAAGCCGAAGCCTGAGACCCCAGTTGCCCCTGTCAGGACCTCCAACCGCTTTAGTCTCCTGTGCTCGAAGGAGGAAGACACCGTTTTGATTGGGGACTCGCAGATCAGGGGCCAGGAGAAGTACTTTGCTTCTGCAAACCGGGACGGGAGGAAGGTAAGGTGCTTACCTGGGGGGGAACGGCGCACTTAAGGAAGGAGGTAGAGAAGCTGCGCGTGGCTAGTCGGAGGACTGCGATCGTTGTCCACGCTGGTGGCAACGACTTGTTCCTCAAAGGCGGTAGGGTAGGTCTTACAGAAGGGATCATCACCGAGATCATGTCTCTTGCGGATGATCTAAAACTGAAGACAGACAGGGGAATGTTGATGGGTATTTTACCGCGGATGAATGCCAGTGACCACGCGCTCAGTAAGGTCATTGGCATCAACGAGAGGGTGCAAGACTTGTGCGTCCCGCTGGGCGTGAGGTTTATTGACCCCTTCGACGCATTTTCGGGTAGGTGGGACCTTTACCAGAGGGATGGTGTCCACCTCAATAACAAAGGTAAAGGTGTGCTAGGCGCGCTGCTCGACCGGCACCTATACAGAATGGTGAGGTCGAGCCGGGGAGAGATGACGGCCCCCAGGGGAGAGATGATGTTGAGCCGGTGGGACGTACCTTCAACTGAAGGGTGCGTCCAGGTACAGGTGGGTGACCTCCTTCCACGTTGGAGGGGGCTCAGGCTCCTGCGGAAGTTGCCCCTCGTTGGTGAGGGGCTCTTCAACTCCCGACAGCCCTGGCTGTTCGGGAAACGGGTCGTGCTAGGGGGCGGTCAGAATAGGGAAGGCTCCCTCCGTGCAATGCTTTTTAATGCTAGGTCGATTAGGAAAAATTTTGCGAGCTACGGGCGCTCTTAGCATCAGAATACCAGGATATCGTTGCTATCACCGAGTCCTGGATTCATACTGATCGTAGGGACTACGTTGGGGAGTTCGAAATTCCGGGTATAGAATGTTTCGCAAAGACCGCACCCGTGGGGAGGGGAGGGGTACTAATATACGTCAGAGACACGTTGAGTCCGGTTGACTGCCAGTTCCGTCGGAACGGGAGCTGCTTGGCGTCGATCTGAACGTGGGAGGGACGAACTATAGGTTAATCTTGGTGTACAGACCTCCGCATCTCCTCCTCGAGGAGGATACAGCCCTGTACACCGAACCGTAGCCTGCTAGGGGATAGGGTGTGTGTAGTTTTAGGAGACTTCAACTGTCGCGGCATAAAGTGGGAAGACAGGACTGCTGATGCTGAAGGGAGGAGGCTAGTTGACTTTGCTGATGAGAACTTCCTCACTCAGTGGGTCAATAAGCCTACACGAGGCAAAAGCGTTCTAGACTTAGTATTCACGACCGAAGACAACCTCATCACTGGCCTCACCGTTGACGAATCATTTGGCGGGAGTGATCACGGTCTGATTAGGTTCCGTGTCTATGTTCCTCGGGTGAAGCGTAGTAACTCGAGAGGCAGTAAGCTCGATATACGGCGGGCGGACTTTGTTAGCCTCCGGGATAGCGTACGTGAGATGGGGTTAGAGGTCGGTGGCGATGTTGAAGGTGTGTCGGCTGCATTCCGGAATCAGTTTATGGTGCTGCAGTCTCCTGCCATACCTTCAAAAACCGGTCAACCCTGCTTCAACGCAGCCTAATTGGTTCAGTGGTGACATCGCTTCGGCTATCCGAAATAGGAAAGTAGCGTATAGGAGGGCGAAGGCAAATCGTTCCCATGAGAACACTGAGGCGTATGTCCACCTGTGTAGGGAAGTGAAGGCGAACGTTATGCTAGCGAAACGTAACGAAGAACTACGGATGGCAAGCCTCTGGAAAGGGAACCCTAAGGAGTTCTTCAGTTATGTTAATAGTAGAAACCCCGAAGCGGCGTTCTGTGGACCTCCGACGCCGACATCGCTAATGTGCTTAATGAGTACTTTGCGGGAGTGTTCACCAGGGAGGACACCCGCGTCATCCCCGAGAAAGGCGTCAGGCACGAAGATGCTAGCCTGGATAGTGTTCGGTGTACCGCGACAGTCGATGCCGATAGTATAGACAAACTGAGCGCGTTTAACCTCCTGGGCCAGACCAGTTCCTCCCAACAGTGTTGCGGGAGGTGCGCGACCAGGTGGCTCCCCACCTGGCTAAAGTCTTCAACAAATCGTTGGAGACGGTCCAGGTGCCTGGTGACTGGAGGGAAGCCAACGTGACCCCTACCTTTAAGAAAGGGGATCACGAAAGTCCAGGGAACTATCGTCCCATTAGTCTCACTTCAGTTGTAGGTAAATTATTAGAGGGGATAATAGCGGATAGGATCGTTGACCATTCGGATTCCTACAAGCTGCTTGGGGACTCCCAACATGGGTTTAGACGGCGTAAGTCGTGTCTCACCAACTTGCTCGAGTTTTTCTACGTCATGTTGAGTGAGTATGATAAGAGTAGGGCGATTGATATTCTTTATCTTGACTTTCAGAAAGCCTCACCGCCGGCTAATGGCGAAAGTGCGCGCGCTGGGTATCGGTGGGGAAGTAGGTAGGTGGATTGAAAACTGGCTGAAGAATAGGCGGCAGAGGGTTGTAATTAAAGGGTCTAGTTCGCTTTGGGACTCGGTCATTAGTGGGGTTCCTCAGGGTTCCGTTTTGGGGCCACTGTTGTTTATCATTTACATAAATGATATCGACGGTGGCATTGTCAGTCGTATCGCCAAATTCGTTAATGACACCAAGCTTGGGGCCAGTGTTGGGACGCCCGAAGCGATCGAGGAACTGCGTGCGGACTTAGGTAGGATAGGAGAGTGGTCCGAAAAATGGCAAATTCCGTTTAACTTGGGTAAATGCAAAGTGATGCACATTGGCTACGCCAATCCCAAGTGGGAGTATTCTTTGCTGGGGAGTAATATCGAGGTGACTGATTTAGAAAAGGACTTGGGTGTGCTAATTAGCAGCGACCTTAAGTTTACGAAACAGTGCATAGAGGTGGAAAAGAAAGCCCAGAAGCTGTTGGGTTATATCAGGAGGCAATTTCAATTTCGGAACAAGGAGATTGTGCTCTCTCTGTACAATTCCCTTGTTCGGCCGCACCTGGAGTATGCTGTGCAGTTCTGGTCGCCCACCCTCAGGAATGATATTGAGAGGTTGGAGCGAGTGCAGGCAAGGGCCACAAAGTTAATCGCTTCCGTTAGGTATATGGGCTACAATCTACGGTTACGCACCCTGAACTTGTTTTCGCTGGAAACTCGGAGACTGCGCGGACAACTGATCGAGATTTTCACTCTTACGCGGGTTCAA
>JAJOZX010000251.1:442500-712500 GCA_023014485.1 Bathynomus jamesi
TCTTATTTTGGAGAAATTAATAACAAAAGAGTTACAGTCCGTTTATTTTATTTAAAAGTAGAGATTGCATTTAAGATTTCAATAAAAATGTCCTTTCCTTTTTGTCTTCTCCTCCACAGAAATTCACATAAATAAGAATCTATCATATTTCTAGATGTTCCCCAATGTCTCTCGTTCCTTTGTTTAGCTAAATCAACTGTATGCCCTTGACGATTGGTTAGGTTAGGTTGTGATATTTTCGTTAGTTAGCCTTATAAGGTTAACTAAAGAAGGCTGGGGTAGAACGTTATTTCCTTAACTATGTTTATGAAATTCCATTTATCATCCATAACAATATCTACAAAAGAGAGAAAAAAATTAATAATTATAACCATAACTAATTAAAGCACGAATACTTTCTCCAAAATAAAATATATATTATTGAATTCAGCAAGTAAAACTACACTAGAAATTGTTGCTGGGGTAGAACGGAAAAGATCCATATATTATATATATATATATATATATATATATATATATATATATATATATATATATATAAAAGGGTGTTACTTATTTTTATGGTAAGAATTGAACCATCAAGAAGTTTCGGTCTGACCCTCTAGAAATGTGACATTGCATGCAAAAACGCTGATTATGAAGTTTCATGAGAAAATATTAATATTTAGAGGTCGCTCAAGGCCATTAAAATTTTGATGAGGCGTCATTACTTGTCCTCAATTGAAATGCGCTTCCTTTCCGTGCCTCATCCCAGTACCATTTCAGTCGCCTTAATGGTAGGATGTGTTTGCATTCATGTGTGTTATTTTAGCCTTTTAGTCCTCCCTGATATCAAAAATCGCATGGTCATATCTATGACTAGTGTTGATGGACAAGAGAACCCTCCAAAGCGTATGTTGTTGATCTGGATACTGTGAAAGAAAGAAGCTTGGAAAACTTTGTAACAAAAAACACAAAATCATTGGTCACGAAGCTCAACCTCCAAGATGAATTCTTGGAGAAAACTGCTGAGGAATGGCAAGAGGATACCCATTACCAGACTGCGAAAGTGACTGTAAAAACTCTAACTGTAACAAATGACTTCGCTGAACGTGGAGTTGCTCTCATCCAGGATTTTTCTGGTTACCTAACCAAAGATGAAGAACAACTCCAGTTTCTTCTCCAGGTTGTTGAAGACCATCGCGAGCATTGGACATGGGGACAAAAGCATACCTTCAGTGGAAATAATGATTAATCATAATAATTACGCTACTGTCTGATGTTAATGTACTTCATCTTAATATTATGATAATGTCTTGTGCACTTCCTGCTAATGTAGGAACATAATAAATTGTTTAAATACACTTTGAAATTGTTTATATTCACACTTTCTGAGAATTTTGTATCCAATACTTCGAAGCCGTTGAGCGACCTCTAAATATTAAAATATCTCAGTAAAACTTTGTACACAGTGTTTTTACATCATATGGCATACTTTGATGGGGTCAGAGCAGGGAAACTTAAAAGTTGAAAAAGAAGTGACACCCTAATATATATATATATATATGGGATGAATTTCACAATAAAACACGTGAAATGAATAAATGCTGCAAACCCACAAGGAAAAAGAAAAACGATTCCAAGGCCTTTCGTGTATTCAAAGCTACACCTCGTCAGGGAATGAAGATGAACGGCGAGATACCCATAAATATATACAATGTACAGGAAAAACAAACAATTAGCACATACTTAACAAGGTTAATGAGAGGCAAAGAAATTTTAACATGATATCGTCAATTTTATACGTCCCCGCACTGTTATTGAAATTGCTTTTAAAATGAATAAATGCACATTCTAGAATATTTCGTTCTATTATATCTCTGTTTTTAACAAGAGCTTTAGAACTACCCCACTTGATGCTATGGTTACATCTATACATATGGTTAAATAAAGCATTGGAAGTATTAGCTGTTCTACAGCAATTTATGCTGTTTTTATATCCCTAATATCTAACGTTTTACCGTTTGGCCTATATATACTGAGTTACATTGTACATCCGATCGAATACACACAACCACAACATTATCAGGGCTATTCTTTATAAGGCGTGATTTAACAGTATATATTATACTTAAAGATTACATTATGCCAATTGCTTTAAGTACAGTTGGAAGTATTGAAAATTAACATGGTAAGGTAGGCTAAGGATATTTTTACGCTGAAATTCCTTGGAATCGTTTTTTTTTTTCCTTGTGGGTTTGCAGCATATACTGTATATATATATATATATATATACTGTATATTATATATATATATAATAATTCTGTACATCTTTTGGAATACTATGTTATTAACTTTCATTAATAATGCAACTTAGAAATATTTTATAATATATACTGTACATTATATATGTTACAGTCAGTGTGTAACCAGCCATTTCGCATGATGGCTGAAACTTTTAGTCATTTCGCGAAATGGCTGTTTCACTTGGTCATTTCGCGAAATGACTAAAATCTTCAGCCATTACGCGAAATGGCTGAAATTCCACCTTGGTCATTTTGTACAAGATCATTATTCCGATGTCCGCCATTGAAGGCCCGGTTAGGTCAACTGTATGCCCTTGACAATTGGTTAGGTTAAGTCGTGTTATTTTCGTTAAAACTAACGAAAATAACACAACTTACAAGATCATTTGCCCGGTTAGGTCAACTCTATGCCCTTGACAAGTGGTTAGGTTAAGTTGTTATTTTCGTTAGTTTAAACGAAAATAACATGACTTAACCTAACCAATTTTCAAGGGCATACAGTTGGCCTAACCGGGCATATGATCTTGTAAGTTATTTTCGTTAGTTTTAACGAAAATGACACGACTTAACCTAACCAATTGTCAAGGGCATACAGTTGACCTAACCCGGCCTTCAATGGCGGACATCGGAATAATAGTGAAGGCCCGTTAGTATTTGAAAATCTCTATATTGAAAATTCAAGTTCAAATGTGTTCAAATGTGTTCAAATGTGTATTTGAAGAGTGTTTCCCACTTATTTGAACAGACCTGTGGATGTATATATGTTTTAGCAGATTTAGTTAGTTAAATAAAGATTTCCAATTTTATTGTGATGTTTGTTATTTCTATGAATTCATGACAAAAGTCATTTTAGCCATTTCGCGAAATGACTAAAAGTTTCAGCCATTACGCGAAATGGCTGGTTACACACTTTGACTGTAACATATACAGTATATATATATATATATATATAATGAAAATGGAAAGGTTTATTGGCAGACTATAGTCCATATGACAAATATTATTAATACAATGACAGTTCACATACTAAGGACGAAAATATAGTATACAATTGATTAGAAATAATACAGTAATGTCAACGTTAAGTGGAGCTACAGACAGACGTTTTCGTACCAAGAAGTCCATAACCTAGAGGATAAACTGCAGGACTCATGGATAGCTTGGATAATCTGGTTGGTTGATTTTTAATTCTTTGTATTAGACTGCATTGAGCACGTCTTGTTACCTCCAAGAAGCTCGGGACATTGCGTGTAGCAAACATTTGCGAAGCTGAGCATCTCGGGGTTAATTTATGTAAGAGTCTAAAAGACCTGTTGTACAGGAAATTTAGGGTTCTGCTAGAACTTTTTTTATAATTCCCACAGCGTTGCTGTCCATATACATTATACAGTATATTACTGCAGAAAGTACGAGAGAGAGTGTCTTTAGCTTCACTTGTACAGAACCGAAAGGCTTCGAAATTTTCTTATATCCGAGTCATCACTCAAGGAGCTGGTAATATGATAGTTTGACCCAAATACTTAAACTCTTGTACTTCCTCAATTACTTTACCATTCATTTTAAAACTAATGTCAGCTGGCTGATTATAGCTTTTAGGATGAAACTGCATAACCTTAGTTTTTGTAACATTAAAAAGAATATCATGTTTCTGCGAATACACTTCGCAGACTTTTAGTAGCCGATCCAGACCTTTAACAGATGGACTTATTAACACCATATCATCGTCATAAACTAAGTTATTTATCCTTGTGTTATCTATACAACATCCCACTGTTGTCTCATTAAGTGAAGCAATTAATCCGTCAATATACACATTAAACAGCATACTGTAGGGGAGAGCAAGGAACCTTGTCTCACCCCGCAAGAAGAGCCAAAACATTTGGATATACATTGGCCCAACGGTAAAAGATTGGTAGGAATACCAAAATTTCAATAAATTTAATATGTACATGGGAACTTTCCTGTCTTCTAGTTTTTTTAAATAAGATATTGTGGTTCACTCTATCATATGCCTTACTTATATCTAGGAAACAGCTATAAATAGTTGAATTACTGTCAATGTATATATATATATATATATATATATATATATATATATATATACTGAGTAACGTGTTAGTATGCAACATCGCGAAACTGAAACTGCTTATCATTTTTTTAGAATATTTTGAATCCTAGAATTTCTCCATTGTGATTTGAGAGGTCACCTTCGGGAGGGTATTCCTGCAGGAAGGTTTCGTGAATTTTTTTATGGAGTTTATACAGTCTGTTCAGGAAAAATATGCATCACAAACTTAGGTTTCTCGAACTGCATTTACTCGTACTCACACTCGACAATACAAGATCTATTGACTTAATGTAAACGAAATTACAAAAGTAAACAGTTTTAAGAGAGAAGTCTGTTTTAAGGTATATAAAAAATTCCATACAAGTAGATAGAATGTAAAATGTAAAATACACGTGCGACAGTTGTAAGGCTGCGTATATTGGCAGTACTCAACTCCAACTGGAGGTACGCCTTTCTCAACATTTGGGCTTATCAGTCCGTACCAACCGTCCCCTCAGTAGCCCACCACAATCTGCAATTAGAAACCATAGTAATGAGAACAACCATCCCTTTCTCAAAACTAGTCACAAAAATAATAGTCTTTTATGAGCAAAATTAAAAGTAAAAACAAAATATCAAGAAGTAATAAATATATAAATAATGAAAAAATTAAAAAATACTTTATTTCAATATAATATCTGAAGACGAAAGAAAAGGAACAAATTTTTAACGACGAAGAGGTAATGGTGAAGGAACAGAAATAAAATTGTTTCTCTAATTATAAGGGAGAGGCAGGGAAGTAATCTCTCAAAATGTATGTATAAATACAAATATAAAAAAAAGAATGAAAGATGATGGGCAAATATAAGAAAAGGTGTATGAAAAGGGATGAGACTTCTTTCCAGTAGCCTCTCTCTCTCTCTCTCTCTCTCTCTCTCTCGATCGGAACGGGAGCTGCTTGGCGTCGATTTGAACGTGGGAGGGACGAACTATAGGTTAATCTTGGTGTACAGACCTCCGCATCTCCTCCTCGAGGAGGATACAGCACTGTACACCGAACTCCGTAGCCTGCTAGGGGATAGGGTGTGTGTGTGTGTAGTTTTAGGGGACTTCAACTGTCGCGGCATAAAGTGGGAAGACAGGACTAATGATGCTGAAAGGAGGAGGCTAGTTGGCTTTGTTGATGAGAACTTCCTCACTCAGTGGGTCAATGAGACTACACGAGGCGAAAGCGTTCTAGACTTAGTATTCACGACCGAAGACAACCTCGTCACTGGCCTCACCGTTGACGAATCGTTGGGCGAGAGTGATCACGGTCTGATTAGGTTCCGTGTCTGCTTCCCTCGGGTGAAGCGTAGTAACTCGAGAGCAAAGCTCGAGCTACGGCAGGCGGACTTTGTTAGCCTCTGTGATAGCCTTGGTAAGATGGGATTAGAGGTCGGCGGCGATGTTGAGGGAGTGTGGAGCGCATTCCGGGAGGAGTTTATGGTGCTGCAGTCTGCTTCCATACCCTCAAAACCGGTCATCCCTGCTTCAACGGTACCCGGTCGATTCGCCGACGGACGTTTTGCCGACAGACATTTTGCCGACGGGCGTTTCGCCGAACGGACGATTCGCCGACGGCTGTTTCGCCGAACGGACGATTCGCCGAACGGACGATTCGCCGAATGGACGATTCGCCGAATGGACGATTCGCCGAATGGACGATTCGCCGAATGGACGATTCGCCGAATGGACGATTCGCCGAATGGACGATTCGCCGAATGGACGATTCGCCGAATGGACGATTCGCCGAATGGACGATTCGCCGAATGGACGATTCGCCGAATGGACTGTCATTAATATTTCTATGACAAAATACACACACATGTTATTAAAGGTTATTATTAAATGTTATTGAATTATTTTGTTAAAATATTAAATTATGTTAAATTAACAGTTATAGACGCTTGACGTAAAAACATAGATACCTTTTTTAAATAAATTTATATCGATAATACTACATAAAATGTTTATCTATATATATATATATGTATAATATCTTTCTCGGTGTATATTGTATAATTTAAAACTTTCGTTTTAGACCATGGAATTTACAATAATTTGCCTACAGATACAATTTGTCTAGAGAAACTATTAATAATATTATTTAAAAAAATGACGATTGGTTAGGTTAAGTCGTGATATTTTCGTATGTTTTAACAGTAAACTAACGAAAATATCATGACTTAACCTAACCAATCGTCAAGGGTGTACTAACTTTTTATGGCCTTTCTCTGAATCAATAAATTGAAGAGGCATTGTGGGTTACTGAACAGTGAACAATGTAAAAGTTCCAGGATGACTGCAATTTTAAGTGCGAAAACCTAAGACATAAGTTACTAAGATTTAAAAAAGGCAACAAACGAACAAACATTTCAGAATATCCTAAACTATAAAGGCACGAACGCAAGACTTAAATTATAAAAGTTAACAACTAATTTTCGTATTTAAATTATATTTGTTTTTTTTTTAAATAATATTAGTAATAGTTTCTCTACACAAATTGTATCTGTAGACAAATTATTGTAGATAAATTGTATCTGTAGACAAATTGTTGTAGACAAATTCGCCGGACACCGTCAAAGTGAATTCCATGGTCTAAAACGAAAGTTTAAAATTATACAATATACACCGAGAAAGATATATATATATAATATATATATATATATATATGTAAACATTTTATATAGTATTATCGATATAAATTTATTCAAAAAAGGTATCTATGTTTTTACGTCAAGCGTCTATAACTGTCAATTTAACATAATTTAATATTTTAACAAAATAATTCAATAACATTTAATAATAACCTTTAATAACATGTGTGTGTATTTTGTCATAGAAATATTAATGACAGCCCATTCGGCGAAACGTCCGTCGGCAAAATGTCTGTCGGCAAAACGTCCGTCGGCGAATCGACCGGCCACGAATAAAAACAACCATCCCCTTCACAAAACTCAGTTTGAAATTCTAACAAGAACCAATAACCTTACAGAACTCCGAATTTTAGAATCTTTGTACATCTATAGAAACAAACCCTCCATTAACAACAATAGTTCGTCTTACAAATTACAGCTCTTCTAACTAACCAACCAACCTACTTTCATAACTAACCTTCCAATGTAATTGACAATCCAGTTTTCTCTCAGTATCTGCTGAACATGGAGGTTAACGTAATCATTGTGTATTTACCAGATGAGGTAATTTTAATTTAATTTAATTTTAATGATTTTAATTTTCTTTTGTATTGATGTAATTTAATTATTTATTCTTAATTTTGTTTTAAGGTTTTAAGATTTATAACACTGCCCAACAAAAAACAATTTTGCTGGTGATTTGATTCTAAGACCTGTTTCTGGATAATATTGATGTGCTGATTTAAAAAATCACCTTAGATTTTGTCCATCACATCAGGTTTTCGTGCAATGTGCAATGCAATATGCCTATTTTGGGTGATCCATGAAGGGCACTTATCAAAATTGATGATTTTTGAGACCTGTTAACAGCTGTTTTGCTGTTAAAATTTTATCTGTGGAATACGCAAATCTGTGCATTAAATCTAAAGGTCATGTACAACATATTAAAATCTTGAGTATCTGTGATTTCCCCAGGTGTGAGCGTGACGTCATAATCATGGATTCATTTTTTGCTTATTTAAACACTTTTAATCACTTTGTGTCAATATTACCATTGTATATTAAAGTTCACTCCCTGCACAATTGTTTACTTTTCCATGCTGATTCTGAGTAGGTAAAAACTTATTTTTTGAAAAGAAAAAAAATTGGGCATAACCCTGCCAAAATGCGATATCTCCGTATTTGATTGCTCGAAAACCTGACGTGATAGGCAAAAACTAAGGTGATTTTTTAAATCAGCACACCAAAGTTACCTAAAAACAGGTGTTAGAATTAAATCAGCAAAATTGGTGTTGGGGAGTGTAATTCACTGATGATGACAAAAGATTTGTCGAAACGTCTGAAGTACAAAAAATAAACGAAAATGTTTGCTGTTGTGTTGGTCCTTCTTTTCCTTCATATATAATGGGTGTGCCATAAAAAAAAGGTACATTTTAAAAAGGCTATAAAATCAACATTTTTCGTTTAATTTTAACAAAACTTCTACACAATAAAACATATGTATTCATCTATATGCAAACACGTTTTCAGACTAAAATATCAAAGGTAAATATGGATATTACGGCCTCCACCAAGTTGACAATACTGGCTATTATCAAACGTTTCAGCATAATTTTAGGAGTCTAATGGTATATGTTATTATTTGTGCAATTGCGTATTTATAATGTTATAGGCTTTTAAAGAAATTATTTTCGTAACTCCAATTTTTGAATGACGCCATCATAAGTATATCTATTTGGGTGGAAAAAAACAAAAAATGAGGTAGTGTTTTCCGTTTTCTTCATTAGTTGATTTTCCAATATGGCGTGTGAAGGATGTGAAATGTATTTAGAAGATATTATTATGGAAATTAACAGTGATAATTCTGCTGTAAAATTTTTTGTTAAACATGGTGTGTTACAGTCGTATTTTAAATGCAGAGAGTGTGGATCTAAGTGTTCCTACGATGAATCAAGGTGGAGATTTCGATTCCAGAAACGAGTAACTGATAAGAAAAATAAACGCCGGCGACGATGTGCATTTTCGATATCTCAATTTAGAGATACATGGTTAGGTGAGGCTCGGATATCTCCATCTCTTAACTTGCGTAGGTTAGGTTAGGTTGGTTAGGTTAGGTTAGGTAGGTTCTCTAGCAATTTGGACACTGGAATGCATTTTTATAGTAGTATTTGATGTGCAATGTTAAAATCTGGCCTTCATTTTATGGGGAAATGAACCAAAATATGTTAAAACTTTGAAGTCTCATAACTTTTGATTGGTTCATTTCCACATAAAATGAAGGCCAGATTTGAACAAAGCACACCATACACTACTAGGAAAATGTATTTTGGCATCAAAATTGGGTGGAGGCCGTAATATCCATATTTACCATATCAAATAATTCAAATTCTATCAACATTTAACGAAAGAGTATGATTTTTCTACTTAACATGCAAAAATTATTAAACCTTTTTAATTTTTTTTATAAAAATAATTTAACGTAAAATCTACCTGAAATTATTTAAAAAATTGTTCGAAATGCTTTCCTTCCATTTCAATAACTTTTTTATTCTTGGCCGGAATATGGGAGAACTTAGCAGAGCGAGTCTACAGGACTAGAATAAAAGATGTCGCTCATTTAGGCGAGATCATCATTCAAAAATGGGAAGAGCTTCCACAGGAACAAGTAAATAGAGCCATAGATGAATTCCGGCCAAGAATAAAAAAAGTTATTGAAATGGAAGGAAAGCATTTCGAACAATTTTTTAAATAATTTCAGGTAAATTTTACGTTACAAATTATTTTTATAAAAAAATATTAAAAAGGTTTAATAATTTTTGCATGTTAAGTAGAAAAATCATACTCTTTCGTTAAATGTTGATAGAATTTGAATTATTTGATATTTTAGTCTGAAAACGTGTTTGCATATAGATGAATACATATGTTTTATTGTGTAGAAGTTTTATTAAAATTAAATGAAAAATGTTGATTTTATAGCCTTTTTAAAATGTACCCTTTTTTATGGCACACCCGTTATATATGTATATGGAAATGGTCTTGCCCCGTAGTTTTAGCTAGAACCTTCCTCAATGGACCATACCACATGGGCCTCATACGAACAGCTATCTTGTCGTTCCGTTATTTGCAATTGCAGTTTTTGCCTTTTCTGCGTTATGTAATTACTGTCCGAAATAAAAAACTAAATAATAATAAAATTAAATGAAAGGCAAATTGTTTGCAATTCGCGGCTTTTTATCTTAGATTTGAGAACACTGTAAAATAAGTCAAATCACTTGTCTACTTTTCATAATTTTTCAATGTACCGATTTTATTTTAATTTTGATAACTGCATTAGCTATGCACTATCACTTTTAATATGAATACACTAATATGAAAAGTAAAAAAGTAGAGTTAGGAGAATGTTAAAGTTCAGAATTTATTGAAGTGAAAATTCAAAGTCACTTATCTCATAAACTCAAAAATATCTCATAAACTAAAAAATAAAGGCAAATTAAAAATTTCAACCTGAATTCATATTAAAAATCAAGTCACACCAAGTTGACAAATCGACGGAGTAACGAAAAACAATTGCTCAATTGCAATTGCATTACTCCACTGAATTCAATCTGAATTCAATGGAGCAATGCAGACTGAAGTGATATGACCAAACTTGTTAAGCTTGTCAGAAACATGTCTATGACAGGTTTGAAACAGACACTGTTTTCCTCATCCCTCACTTTATTCAATTCACTCATTTCAGTAGATTCGAGGAAAACATCATGAAGACTGAAAAGATGTGTTTCATGTTAGTCACTTCTTTCGCTGGTGAAATGTCAATAACGTGTCATGACAATGTCATGTCACTTTGGTGCGTGGCCTGCCTAAATCGAAAACAAAATTTGAAATTAAAATCCAAATCAGAAATCAAAATAATTTTATACTTAAAGCCAGAATCCAAAGCTGAAGTTAAAACCAAATTTCAAAGTGAGAATTAAAATTTCACATTGGGAGTCGAAGTCAAGTGAAATTCAATATTCCGAGTGTTTTCTTTTTAACAAAGTGAAACTGAAATCGAAATTTGTCCAGTACGACCTGCTCGTACTTAAATAATACAAATAGACGATTATTTTTATAACTGTATATACTCTTACACATTGTTAAAGAGTCCTACTATGCTTACATTCAGGGAATCCAAATGTGAAAATTGTCAAGTTAAACGAACACATAAAGAATACTGTCACTATTATTAGACTCGTATTCAAAGATACTCGTACTTGTGCTCGTTCTGAAGAAATACAAGTGATGCATAACTCGTACATTTTCCATATAACTCCAAAATTGTTTGATGTCATGCACGCTTCAGACCTGTGTGAACTTAGTCTTTATTAAAAGATTTTCTTACTATATATATATATATATATATTTTAAAAGGAAACTTATAAATTCAACTTATTAAATAATAAATAATTTCCACTAATTTGCTTCTCGTTTTAAAATAAGACAATTGCGACTTCACAAAATTATATGATGACGTCACACTAGCATGTTGTACATGTCAAATCATCTATGAAGATACTTAACATATGTGAACTGTATTTTTCTTATCCACTTAGCTCTACTTATCTTCTACATAAATCTGCACATGTCTGCGTCGGCAAGAATCAGCATCGAATATTTATTTTTCTTTTTACAGTGGACATATGAACAAGGTAATTCACTATAACTTTACCTTATTTTATGGAGAAGAATTTGCTTTTCTTCTTCTTTTGTACAGTAGTTCCCATTCATTTCATAGGATTAATTTACGTTTTTAATTTAGTTTAATCTTAAAATGATTAAAAATCCAAAGAGTACACATTGAAATACATTGCATTTGAGCCGACGCGTTAAAAAAATTACGTTAATTATAATTAAGTGGTAAGAATAGGAAATAAAATTATTTTCTATACACTCACTAACAACTTAATCGCAGGGAAATTGAAGTAGGCAAAGGAAAACGAAAGGTTATACATTGCAGTTAAATACAAACTGATTTTAATGGCAACAAGTTTGCTAACATATCTCATATTTTAATAAGAATATGAATATAAAAGTAAAGTGTACGCAGAAAGATTTTTTAAAAACTTCACCAATAACACCGGGCACGATATTAATGGAATTCTACTGGAAATGTTAAAATGTCCGAGACAAAGACATAGTCTGTAGAGGAAAAGTGAGACGAATAAGTGCTAGGAAAACACAGTGAGAACTCGGTATGAATAATATCAAAAACATTTTCCTCCCTCCACGGTTTAATAGAATGTGCGAAGAAAACGAAGAAAATTCAGTTTATCATTATTGGGTTTTCACTTAATAATTTTAAATAGGAATTGGGAGTTATGCAAGCCTCTTATACTATATATGCACAAAATATATAAAGCGGAGTAACGTTAATATTTACATACATGTATACGTGTCACACTGTCACAGTATAGTTGCAACTGATCGGTCAAATGATTATAATATATACTGTGTATATATATATATATATATATATATATATATATACACACGTGTGTGTATATATAATACAAATGCTAAAGAGTAAATACATATACTTGCATATATTTCCTACGTGTTGATTTTTTTCATATATACATATAGGTACGTAACACAGAATAGATACGAATGTACGAGTATAAGGTGAATGAACATTTTACACAATGCTTTTAATTTGTAGTATTTTCTTAAGTCGTAGCCATCTCCCCCTCGAGAAAGCAAAGCAAAGTTTTTGGATCTTTTATGGTTAGTTTCCATTGAAGGAAGTTTCTTTTATGATGTTGGTAATGCTTGTTTTGGAAGAAGGACTGGAACAGCATCCGCGAGGCGGCACTTCCAGCCTCATATCTGGAGCGCGTCTAGATACGCCTCTCCTCGGTGTTTCGCTGCACATTGCAGTCGCAGTGAACCGTCTCGCGTCTCTGTTGTTTCCTGTTGGTAAACAACGATTGGTAGTGTTAGCATTTATTCTACATTTTTATACTGCATTAACACAGAGTTCAATGCGTAGATACAATGTTTATAAGATGATAAAATTAGTAACTGCTTAATAAAATTTGGAAAGAAGTTTAACTATCACTCGAAAAAACATTCAATTATTTTAACATAAACTGGGGCAAAATAAGCTCCAACCTATTAAGTAGCCAAGACTGCTAGATTACTCGCGTGATTGGAGATTGAGGAGAGTGAAATGTTTCCTTATTTTCAAAACTACCGAAGTAATGTAGTCATTTTAACTTTTAATAGGTCGAACCGTACGTGACGCGAGTACGACTTAAAATAATAATTTTTAAAGTGTTTAAGCTTTAAAAGGTAATTATTAAAATTAGTCCCCCAAAAACTTATGACAATAGCTTTTATGGGACAGGTTAAGCCTATAGTTCTGTAGCAGAAAAAAAAAATCGGTACTTTCCACGCAAATGGAACTTAACTCGAATTACCTTTGGATTAAATAAGGAAAACTGAATGTATCATACTTTTAAGGTATTTTCTAATAATTTAATATATTAAACTCTAAAAGGATTTGCCAATCCAGATACGTCTTTCATCGTTAGACATATAACAAATTAAATTAAATTAAAGTTAATCACACAAATTTTCATTTTATGGAAAATGATACGAAGGGGCTATACTTTCATTCAGAGTAATCTCGATTTTACCTTTACAGTATCTGAAATATATGAAATTAAATATTTTTTGTAAAGTGAATAAAATGAAACCTCAAAAACTGTGGTTCGAAAAAAGCTTTGAAATACTAGTATATTGCTAAATTAAAATTAAAAAAAACAATTAAAAAAAACTGATTTGAAAATCAGCTGCACGTATCTTGTGAAGTATGTAAATACAAGGGGTTTCAAACACAAAGCACATAACGGAAAATATTAGTTTTCAACAGAGATGAACTTGGCATAAGGATGTTATTTGTCAAAGTGAAAAAGAACAAAACCATAACCATTATGATAATCAAAACAGAGAAAGGAGTGACTTACGGAAAAGTATCCGTTGTTATAAACATATTTTATTCAGTAGAAATTGTTATGTTATGTGAAAGAAATACAGAGTTCGCAATAGCCATTCACTAAATAGCTGAAGCGGGAGACGGTTTTTTTTGGTGAAAATTAAGTAAAATGTAAAGTATTTTAGGAACTTTGTTTGTATTGAAAGCTTTTTAAGTTAGATTAGGTCAGGCTAGGATGGGTTACGGTTATACTGTAGGTTAGCATAGGGTATTATGCTTTATTCTAATATCTAACAGTCTTCCCATATCATATATATATATATATATATATATGAAAATTATTTCACGAAAGTAACACGTGAAAAATATTTATGATGAATAAAACCACGAAGGAAAAGAAACACAGAATGGTGCTCAAGCGCTTTCGTCTAATGACATCCTCAGGAACACTGAAGTACATAAAGAGTTACAGCCTATATATAGATTACAGAAAAAATAAAATATATATATATATATACAGTATATATACAATAAACGGAGAAATAAAAATAAAAATTAAACATTAAAGGATTGTGGGAGGAGCATACAAATTTGTAAGGAAAAAACTACTGATGTTTTAGCACTTTGCTCAAATCCAACACAAGATGTATATAAAAATAAATTGAAAAATAAAAGTTATTAGAGTAGCATACAAGTTTACCAAAGTTTAGAGTTCTACCCTTCTTATCTAAATCTGTTCTGAAGGAATTCAAAACATCAGGATCGAGTTGAAAAAGACCTTTGCTTATGTTGAAGTTATTTGTAAGTTGGATAATGGCAGACTCAAGAATATTTCTATTAACAATGTTGCTAGAGTGAAACAAAACTATAGCATTATTCCAATCAATAAAGTGGGATAACTCTGACAAATGGACAAAAAGGGCACTGGACGACTGTCCTGTTCTAACGGAATATTGATGCTGTTTTATACGTGTGTGCAAATCCTTTCCCGTCTGACCTATGTAAAAGGAATCACATTGTTTACAACCAATTTTATAGATAATGCCTGAATTATTGGTAGGGCTATTTTTTATTATGATATTTTTCACGATATTGTTATATGAAAATACTACATTAATATCCAAAAGTTTAAGTACATTAGCAATGCCTATTGCCTAAAAAGTCCGGGAAAAATGGAAGTACTAAAATAGTCTTTGACAAAGTACGAGTGTTATTATTCAAACGATAGAAAGTTCGTTTTGCCTTGATTTTTTTCAATTCGGCATCGATGTATTCCGGACTGGCGATCCTAAGGGCGCGGAGAAACATTGAAGAAAAAAATGGCCTTCTTAGTTGGGGTGTCATGTCCCGAGTAAAAGTGTACGTAGGACAAATTTTTTTTTTTTTTCGGATAGATACTAAACTTAAAACCTGGGCTTTCCCTATGTACACGCACATCCAAAAACGGGATTGAGTTGTCTTGTTCCACTTCTAAAGTAAACTTAATGGAGGGGACTTGATCATTTAACTGAAGGAGGAAGTCATCCAGGTCACGATTCATGGGCCAGATACACAAAATATCGTCGACGTACCGCAACCATGGGATGCCAGCCCCCAGGATTCTCGGAATGTAAGTAATTTCGAAAAACTCCATATAAATATTGGAAAGGAGGGGCGACAAGGGGTTGCCCATGGCCATCCCAAAAACTTGTTGATAATACTCGTTATTGAAAGTGAATTTACAGTCTTTGATGCAAAGCTTAATAAGTTCCAAAACAATGTGTGCAGGTAGTGGCAGGTCATACTTATGTAATTCTCGGGAGAGAAAGTCAAGCATATCGTCAATCGGCACTTACTGAAAAATTGAATAATGTACGTACTGAAACCAACGATAGATTGATCAGTTTTGACGTTTGTTCATTGTTTACAAAAGTGCCGATTGACGATATGCTTGACTTTCTCTCCCGAGAATTATATAAGTATGACCTGCCACTACCTGCACACATTGTTTTGGAACTTATAAAGCTTTGCATCAAAGACTGTAAATTCACTTTCAATAACGAGTATTATCAACAAGTTTTTGGGATGGCCATGGGCAACCCCTTGTTGCCCCTCCTTTCCAATATTTATATGGAGTTTTTCGAAATTACTTACATTCCGAGAATCCTGGGGGCTGGCATCCCATGGTTGCGGTACGTCGACGATATTTTGTGTATCTGGCCCATGAATCGTGATCTGGATGACTTCCTCCTTCAGTTAAATGATCAAGTCCCCTCCATTAAGTTTACTTTAGAAGTGGAACAAGACAACTCAATCCCGTTTTTGGATGTGCGTGTACATAGGGAAAGCCCAGATTTTAAGTTTAGTATCTATTGGAAAAAACAAACAATTTGTCCTACGTACACTTTTACTCGGGACATGAGAAGGCCATTTTTTCTTCAATGTTTCTCCGCGCCCTTAGGATTACCAGTCCGGAATACATCGATGCCGAATTAGAAAAAATCAACGGTATTGGAAGTGATCTGTGTTATCCATCTGCGTTTAGGGAATCTTGTCTTAACAAGGCAAAAAGAACTTTCTATTGTGTGAATAATAACACTCGTACTTTGTCAAAGAATATTTTAGTACTTCCATTTTTCCCGGGCTTTTTAGGCATTGCTAATGTACTTAAATTTTGGATATTAATGTAGTATTTTCATATAACAATATCGTGAAAAATATCATAGTAAAAAATAGCCCTACCAATAATTCAGGCATTATCTATACAATTGGTTGTAAACAATTTGATTCCTTTTACATAGGTCAGTCGGAAAAGGATTTGCGCACACGTATAAAACATCATCAATATTCCGTTAGAACAGGACAGTCGTCCAGTGCCCTTTTTGTCCATTTGTCAGAGTTATCCTACTTTATTGATTGGAATAATGCTACAGTTTTGTTTCACTCTAGCAACAATGTTAATAGAAATATTCTTGAGTCTGCCATTATCCAACTTACAAATAACTTCAACATAAGCAAAGGTCTTTTACAACTCGATCCTGTTGTTTTGAATTCCTTCAGAACGGATTTTGATAAGAAGGGTAGAACGCTAAATCTTTGGTAAACTTGTATGCTACTCTAATAACTTTTATTTTTTAATTTATTTTTATATACATTGAACTTAGAGAGAAGGGTAGGATGCTAAAACCTGGGCAGATTTCCAGTATAAATTTGTATGCTCCTCTTATAAGTTTTATTTTTATTTTTATTTTTTAATTTATTATTTTTTTTTTAATTAACTATAACATTGGTTGGAAACAATTCATTGGATCTTGTGTTGGATTTGAGCAAAGTGCTAAAACATCGGTAGTTTTTTCCTTACAAATTTGTATGCTCCTCCCACAATCCTTTAATGTTAAATTTTTATTTTTGTTTCTCCGTTTATTGTATATATAATTTTCTTTTCTGTGATCTATATATAGGCTGTAACTCTTTATGCACTTCAGTGTTCCTGAGGATGTCATTAGACGAAAGCGCTTGAGCACCATTCTGTGTTTCCTTTCCTTCGTGGTTATATTCATCATATATATATATATATATATATATATATATATATGAGAGAGAGAGAGAAGAAAGAGAGAGAGAGAGAGAGAGAGAGAGTTAGAAGGAGTTACATGGAAGAGAAGTACCTTAAAAGGCCTTGCGGCGAGGTAACAATGGCAACGGGTGCCAGGGAATATTTTCTACACCCTCAAATAGTGTGCAAATTTCGGTCTAACCTTTTCTTGAACAGATCCACAGAAGAACTGTTTACAACTTCTGAAGGTAGCCTGTTCCACGTGTCACAGATCTTATACGTAAGGTAATTCCCACACACACTACTCCTAAACCATATCAAATCCAACTTCTAACAATTGTTGCGAGTTGGGTTATCATTTAATCTAAACATGCTTCTAAAATCGACATTGTTGAACCCGCGTAAGAACTTGAAAACCTCGATCAGTTGACTGCGCAGCCTCCGAGTTTCCACGAAAAAAAATTCAGGGCATGATAGCGTTGATTGTAGCCCATATGCCTAAAGGAAGGGATTAACTTTGTGGCCCTCGCCTGCACTCGCTTCAGCCTCTCAAAATTTTTCCTGAGGGTGGGCGACCAGAACTGCACAGCATACTCCAGGTGCGGCCGAACCAGAGAATTGTACAGAGAGAGCACAATCTCCTTGTTCTGAAATTGAAATTGCCTCCTGATATAACCCAACAACTTCTGGGCTTTCTTTTCCACCTCAACGAACTGTTTCGTAAACTTAAGGTCGCTGCTAACTAGCACACCCAAGTCCTTTTCCAAATCAGTTGACTCGATATTACTCCCCAATAGGGTGTGTCAATTTTGTCAACTTTTTTCAAATCAATTTTGGTAGTGAAAATATGGTGTCTTTTCATGTCAAAAATTGAAAATGGGTCACCAAAATGAAATAAAATAACCCTTACCTACATCAGTTTTACCTTAAAGTTTCAGAAATTGACTCGTTTACTAAATAATAGGACATAAATTGATTAACTATTCATCTGTCACAGAATTATCCCACTGATCGCATATGGAGTGTTTTGAAGGCCATATAGTTGTTTTATAATGTACAAGTCACAACATGAATAGAACTGTCCCTCACTCTCAGTCCTCAGTTGCCTCTTAGATGTCATAGACGGTGGTTTGCTGTTATTGCTTTTGTACCTACTTCATAGTTATTCTACTAGACGAATACTACAGTTTAACTGTAAGCAGGGCCGGATTAACCATTAAGCAAAATAAGCCCGTGCTTAGGGCATCAAGGGAAGGGGGGCACCACAGAAATTTTCCATTGTCGGATTTACCATGGATTTATTATACTATTATAATCGCGGCTTATAGCCTGTAAGCTGTTGAAAACTGAATTATATATATTCATATATAGTATTTATTTTTTTTCATTGTTTGAATTTGTAGTGAACAACAACCCTTTTGAGAGAATAAATATATTTCGTTGTAATCACACACTTTACGCTTTGCGTTATTATTTTGTTTATATCAAATCTTTGAGCGCCATATTAAAAATACATATAGATTAAATATTTTCGTGTGCTATAGGAAGTTATTCTGAACGTGTGATTTGTGCATATAATATTAAATATATATTTTACATAATCATTTGGTATTGTTTTACAGAAAGATTTAGGTTTATAGAATTGTAATATAAATTAATATTAAAATAAAAGAAACTATAAACTCTCTATATTGCTGTTGTATCAGGGTTGTAAAAAGATGATTGATGTTTACCCAGAGGACTTGAACACTAATTTCTCTGCTGAGCTTCAGCAGTTTCTCTCATATGTGTGCCATAAGTTCAGTGCAAAAAAAAATGTAAAAACAAGATTCAGTCATGCTGAACTTTATAAAATAATTGTAGAAGACAATATTGAGTGTGCCTTCCCAAATGTAGAAATTGCCTTTCGTATATTTTTAACATTAATGGTCACAAATTGCTCAGCTGAGCGTTCATTTTCTCAGTTGAAGTATATTAAAAATACCAACAGAACAACTATGCAACAAGGCAGGCTGGATGCCTTATCTCTACTAAGTATAGAAGCAGATGTGTTACGTAAGATTAGTTTTGAGGATCTGATCAAAGACTTTGCAATTAAAAAAAGTAGGAGAAAACTTTTCAAATATAAATGAAGTGGAAGTATACAAAAATAAACATTATTTTCCATCTTACTGTAAGTTTTGTTTCATTTCAAAAAATAAAATTTTATTTTATGGTTTATTTTTGTTTATATTTTGAATTACATATATATGGGGCACCAAAATCTTTTAAGTGCTTAGGGCCTCTAAAAGTCTTAATCCGGCCCTGACTGTAAGTATGGATTATTGATTATTACAATTATTTATTATTATCATATTCTTCTGTCTAATTATGTTGTAATCCCATGAAATATTTTTTTATTGAATTTTAGAACATCGAATGATTAAACTTTGAAACATCGTAATTGATATTGATATAAAATACTTAAAAGTTTTTCTTTCTTTTCAGATATTCCTAAGATGCCAAAATTGAGGACAAGAGGTCAGTCGTCATGCCACTTGAGCCTGTTAGTCGGTGCAGGCAAGGAGCTTCCCGTATCAGAACTACCAACAGTGCGAGACATGCTGAGACTAGGGTTACTCCTTCGTGAACAAAATACAAAGGATAGAAGGAATTACACAGAGAAAGAGCTCATAAGGAACATGATTCCCCCTCTTCTGCATCAGTGGAAAAAAGCTAATGTGTTATTCAAACCACCTGTACTCAATCAGTATAGAACTATTGAGCTAAAATTAACAAAGCTGTGGCACAAAGCAGTTGAGACATCACTTGGTAAAGGAAAACTAGCAAAGAAAAATAAATTTCTGCACACACTTGATACTCTTCTTGACATTTTTAACTGCCAGTGTCCCATAGAGTTGTGTTCTGAAGCCAATTGTTCTCCCTCATGCAGAAGAGAACCTCACCCTCACATTGATTGTCGCTGTCCTCATGAGAAGAAGATCCCTGTTTTGGAGCTGGCTTTCATAAAGGCGCAGAGAACAAAGGTAGGAGGCCAAGGAAGTATGCAGATTGGTTCGGCAGATTATTCAGAAACCAAAAAACAGATTGTTATTGCTAAGAAAAAAGAGAAAATCCGAGAGAGGGAAGAAAGGAAGAAAAAGAAGAGTGAAGAAGCCACCCAAAGAGATGAAGAGCTCTATCAAGAGGTTTCTTACTTCTTTGAAAGCTCTTCAGATGAACAGAAAGAAGCAACATCAGATGATAGCTCCAAAATGCCATCTGAACCTTCGCCGAAGAGAATGAAATACAACACTAAAGACATCTCAAACATTGCCCTTGCCAGTATTCGCCACCATACGGGGCTACGAGAGACTGCAGAGATTGCCACTGCCGCTTGGATAGATGCAGGCCTCATCAGCCGAGAGGATACATCCTTAGTGACAGATCATAATAAGATAAGAAGAGCACAAGAAAAAATAATGAAGGAAATATCTGATCAGCATGAAAAAGATTTGAAGGAGGAAGGACTCTCTTGCCTTTTGTTTGATGGAAGAAGAGATGACACAAAAGTTCTTCTAGAGGTAGAGGGAATGGACAGAAAGTTTCCCGGTCTCATCAAAGAAGAACACTACTCTGTGTGTTCCGAACCTGGTGGCCGCTATTTGTTTCACTTTGTTCCTGAAGCAGAAGTAGAAGGCAAGAAACATGCAGAGGCAATTGCTGATCAAATAATAGGTTGGCTTCAAGAAAGAAAACTTGGCAGTTCACTGCAGGCCGTTGGTGGAGACTCAACTGCGGTGAACACTGAATGGCAGGGCGGTGTTATGACGCATTTAGAGAAAAACACTGGAAGAAGGCTTGTTTGGATTGTATGTGATTTGCACACAGGGGAACTACCTCTTCGTCGTCTCATCCAGGAACTTGATAGTCCTACAAAGAGCAACAAGTGGTCAGGCCCCCTTGGCAACATGCTAGATGAAGCAACGGAATTAGAAATAAATACAAAATTTCCAAAGGTCGAAGTAGGCCTTCCCCTTCCAGTTTTGTCTGAAGAAGTTATCAAAGACCTCAGCATGGATCAATCTTACGCTTATCGTATTGTTCAAGCAATCAGATCAGGAGAGTTGCCTCAAAATCTGGCTCTCTTGGAGATTGGACCCGTAAGTCACAATCGTTGGTTAACTACAGCGATTCGTTTCTGCAGGATTTGGGTTTCCAAACATGCACTGAAGGGCAAAATGCTACAGAATTTGATGTTGATTGTTGAATTTATTATTGGGTTTTATCTTCCTCACTGGTTCAATGTAAAACTTAATCCAATGTGGATGGAGGGCCCAACCACATCTTGTTTCAATTACAGCTACTGAGAACCCAGAGGAAAATAGTGGTGGACATCGTGTTACCTGTGGTGAGAAGGTCCGCTTGGTATGCTAGGCCAGAGGCAGTTTTGCAAGCAATACTGTGAGGCCAATGTACCAAAGAGCGAACTGAGGCTGTGGAAATCATTCTAAAGCTTAGAGGAACATCACTAGATGATGACCAGCTGGGAGACTGCTCTGTTCAGACAAGGAAGGTACCTCAGATAAACGTCAATACCACGAAATTGTCAGAATTAGTTAACTTGAGTTCGGAAGTTTTGGAGCCACCACTGACAACATGTATAACAAACAAAGATTTAACACAACTTAAAGAGGCCCCAATGCAAGTGCCAAAGTGGCCTTCTCACACTCAGAGTGTAGAGAGGTGTGTGAAAATGGTCACAGAAGCAGCTAGTCAAGTTTACAGTCACGAGAGGCGAGAAGGCTACATCAAAGCGCAAGTAGCAAGCCGAATGCTGATGTCAAGGAACCGCAGCAAAAAGGACATGACTGCATTGGTTACTTTCAAATAAAGACTCTGAATGATATCTTATTGCCACTTTAAATGTTGATAGGATGTTTGCGCACATTTGTTATTTTGTTACGAATTTACGGAAAAATGGAATTTTTGAATTAAAATTGATGTAGGTATTTTTTATTGTTTTTGAAGCAAGGATATTATTTTGTATGCCAAATGATTACATTAAATTGCTACCAAATCACATGATTTTCACTTTAGTCATTTCACCCCCAAAATTGACACACCCTACTCCCCAACATCGAGTAGTCCGACTTGAGATTGGCGTAGCCAATGTGCATCACCTTGCATTTACCCAAGTTAAACGGCATTTGCCATTTTTTCGACCACTCTCCTATCCTACGTAGGTCCGCACGCAGTTGCTCGATCGCTGCGGGCTTCCCAACATTGGCCCCAAGCTTGGTGTCATCAGCGAATTTGGCGATCCGACTGACGATGCCACCGTCGATATCATTTATGTAAATGATAAACAACAGTGGCCATAAAACGGAACCCTGAGGAACCCCACTAGTGACCGAGGCCCAACCCGAACTAACCTCTTTAATTATAACCCTCTGCCGCCTATTCTTCAGCCAATTTTCAATCTACCTACCTACTTCCCCACCGATACCCAGCGCGCGCACTTTGGCCATTAGCCGGCGGTGAGGTACCTTATCAAAGGCTTTCTGAAAGTCGAGATAAAGTATATCAATCACCCTACTCTTATCATACTCACTCAACATGACGTGGAAAAACTCGAGCAAGTTGGTGAGACACGACCTATGCCATCTAAACCCATGTTGGGAGTCCCCAAGCAGCTTGTAGGAATCCAAATGGTCAACGATTCTATCCGCTATTATCCCCTCTAATAATTTACGTCTGAAGTGAGACTAATGGGACGATAGTTCCTTGGACTTTCGTGATCCCCTTTCTTAAAGATAGGGGTCACGTTGGCTTCCCTCCACTCACCAGGCACCTGGCCCGTCTCCAACGATTTGTTGAAGACTGTAGCCAGGTGGGGAGCCACCTGGTCGCGCACTTCTCGCAACACTCTGGGGAGAAACTGGTCTGGCCCAGGAGCCTTAAACGCGCTCAGTTTGTCTATTCTATCGGCAACGACTGTCGCGGTACATCGAACACTATCCAGGCCAGCACCTTCGTGCCTGTCGCCTCGCTCGGGGATGACGCGGGTATCCTCCCTGGTGAACACTCCCGCAAAGTACTCGTTAAGCACATTGGGATGTCCGCGTCGGAGGTCCGCAGAACGCCACTTCGGTCCTTTAACCGAATAGGCTTCCAATAGGCTTTCTACTATTAACATAACTGAAGAATTCTTTAGGGTGTCCCTTGCAGAGGCTTGCCACCCGTAGTTCTTCGTTACGTTTCGCTAGCTTAACCTTCGCCTTCACTTCCCTACACAGGCAGATATACGCTTCAGTGTTCTCATGGGAACGATTAGCCTTCGCCCTCCTATACGCTACTTTCCTATTTCGGATAGTCGAAGCGATGTCACGAATGAACCACTAAGGCCGCGTTGAAGCAGGGGTGACCGGTTCTGAGGGTATTGCAGCACACTGCAGCACCATAAACTGGTCCCGGAATGCACTCCACACTCCCTCAACATCGCCGCCGACCTCTAACCCCATCTCATCTAAGCTATCCCAGGGGCTAACAACGTCCTCCCGCCGTAGATCGAGCTTACTGCCTCTCGAGTTACTACGCTTCACCCGAGGGACGCACACACGGAACCTAATCAGGCCGTGATCACTCCCGCCCAACGATTCGTCAACGATGAGGCCAGTGACGAGGTTGTCTTCGGTCGTGAATACTAAGTCTAGAACGCTTTCGCCTCGTGTAGGCTCATTGACCCACTGAGTGAAGAAGTTCTCATCAGCAAAGTCAACTAGCCTCCTCCCTTCAACATCAGAAGTCCTGTCTTCCCAATTTATGCCGCGACAGTTGAAGTCACCTAAAACTACACACGCCTTATCCCGTAGCAGGCTACGGAGTTCGGTGTACAGGGCTGTATCCTTTTCGAGGAGGAGATACGGAGGTCTGTACACTAAGATTAACCTATATTTCGTCCCTCCCACATTCAGATCGACGCCAAGCAGCTCCCTTTCCGACCGGAACTGGCAGTCAACCGGACTCAACGTGTCCCTGAAGTATATTGGTACTCCTCCCCCCTCCCCACGGGTGCGGTCTTTGCGAAACATTCTATACCCGGGAATTTCGAACTCCCCAACGTAGTCCCTACGATTAGTATGAATCCAGGACTCGGTGATAGCAACGATATCCTGGTATTCTGATGCTAAGAGCGCCCGTAGCTCGCCAAACTTGTTCCTGATCGACCTAGCATTAAAAAGTATTGCACGGAGGGAGCCTCCCCTATTCTGACTGCCCCCTAGCACGACCCGCTTCCCGAACAGCCAGGGCTGTCTGGAGTTGAAGAGCCCCTCACTAACGAGGGGACAATCTCCGCAGGAGCCTGAGCCCCCTCCAACGTGGAAGGAGAATCACCCACCTGTACCTGGACGCACCCTTCAGTTGAAGGTACGTCCGCCACCGGCTCATCATCATCCCTCCCCGGTGGGGGCCCATCATCTCTCCCCGGACTCGAACTCACCATACGGTATAGGTGCCGGTCAAGCAGCGTGCCTAGCACACCTTTACCCCTGACATTGAGGTAAAGGTGAGTGAGAAGAGAGAGAGAGAGAGAGAGAGAGCGAGAGAGTTACAAGGACAAGAGGAAGCCTCAAAGACCTTTCGGTCCACTCTGGGAGGTTCCTGTTATTAAAAGTTTATTTTTGTTTCAACTATCCTAATAGTAGAAAACTGGATAGAAAAGTAGAAGGCTCTCTCCCCACCCTCCGCTCCCTCCCTGCCAGAGGCAGGTACGGAAAAAGGTTGAAGAAAATACCTTGACCCTGGAAAAGTAGCCAAGGAAATTTTACAGGAAAGTGGAGAATATATAAATAGCTCTATATTTACCTTGCTCACAGAGACACCGTGCAAGCGAACTCCTGCAGAGTTTTCTGAGGTTTTAATCTTAAACTATGAGTGTGTTTAGTACTTTGTCTAGCCTATTTTTAAACACAGTTACACTTTGACTGGAAGCAACCTCTGAGGGAAGTTGGTTCCAGATATTAACTATTTTATAGGAAAAGAAATTTCCGCAGACAGAGGTCCTAAATGTCTTTAGTTCCAGTTTAAACCCATTATTTCTTGTCGGATTGGCATTAAGTGAGAATAAGTTTCTGTAATCTACCCTGTCTATTCCTTTGAGCATCTTGAAGACTTGAATAAGCTGACCCCGCAACCTCCTCGTCTCTAAGCTAAACAGATTTAGGCGCTCCAGTCTCCGTTGGTAGCTTTGCATTCTCATTGAAGGGATCAATTTTGTAGCCCTTGCTTGTACTCTTTCTAACCTTTCTATGTCCTTCCTGAGGGATGGAGACCAAAACTGCGCACAGTATTCCAGTTGAGGTCTGACTAGAGAATTATAAAGACACATTACAGTCTCCTTGCTCCGAAACTGGAACTGTCTTTTAATATAACCTAATAATTTTATGGCCCTCTTTTCGACTTCTGCACAGTGCTTCGACGGTTTCAGATCGTTGCTGATATAGACTCCTAAGTCTTTCTCTAGATCGGTCTCAGTCAAGTTCCTTCACAAGAGAGAGTAATCGGTCTTCGGGTTTTTATAACCTATGTGCATTACCTTACATTTGTCCAAGTTGAATGGCATCTGCTAAGTAGCAGACCATTCGCCCAACCTGTCAAGATCGTTCTGAAGCGTTCTTACGCCCTCCTCAGTACCTACACTACTTCCTAATTTCGTATCGTCTGCAAATTTGGAGATTGCACTTAGAAGCCCGATGTCTATATCGTTAATATCGATGATAAAAAGTAAAGGACCCAGAACGGAACCCTGTGGGACACCACTCGTGACAGGCGCCCACTCCGAAGCCACTCCATTTATTACCACTCTCTGCTTTCTATCTTTTAACCAATCCTCAATCCAGTTGGAAACGAGCCCAGTGATTCCTAGTCCTTTGACTTATCAATCTAGCGTGAGGGACTTTGTCAAAGGCTTTTTGAAAGTCGAGATACACTATATCTATTGCCCTACTTGCATCGTACAGTGTATGCATATTGTGGAAAAACTCTAACAGGTTTGTCAGACAGGATCTATGTCGCCTAAATCCATGTTGAGAATAAAAAATTAGATTGTTAGATTCAAGGTGATACACAATACGTTTTGTAATGATGGATTCCAACAGTTTGCCGACAACTGATGTTAAACTGATCGGGCGATAATTACAAGGATTTTCCCTATCACCCTTTTTAAAGATTGGTGTTACATTTGCTAACTTCCAGTCGGTTGGAACTTTCCCTAACTCGATTGATTGTTTGAATATGGTTACTAAGTCGTCAACAATATTGTGGCTTACCTCTTTTAATACCCTTGGAAGAAATAAGTCGGGGCCAGGTGACTTGTATTTGTTCATCTTATCAATTAATTGCTGTACCTCATTTCTCGTAAAACTTATGGTCTCTACGGGCTGGTCACCGTCATATGTAATCCGAGGACTTGGCACTTCTATTGTGTCTTCCTACGTGAAGACTGTAACGAAGAACTCGTTTAACGTATTAGCTATCTTTATCACCGAATTTTAGTACGCCATTTCTATCTTTTAAGGGGTCTACAGAATTTTTAATTGGCTTTCTGCTATTGACATGGGCAAAAAATTCTTTAGTTAACTTTACAGAGTGAGGCAACTCTAGCTTCTTCATCACGTTTGGTTGTTCTAATTAAGGACTTAACCCTCCTACGTAGGGTTATATAGTTTTCTGAATTAGTGTGGTTGAAATGCGACTTAAGTAGTTTGTAGGCTCTATTTCTTCCCGTAATAGCCCTCCTAATTTCATTGTTAAACCATTTCGGTGACTTTGTTGACAAGGAAACCATTTTAGTGGGTATAAAAGTGTTCTGTAATATTCTAAATTGATCCCTATATGAGCTCCAGGTGACACTGACATCCTCACTTATTAGAACTTCAAGTGTGTCTAAACTACTTCGGAAGCTTTCAAAATTTGCTCTCGAGAAATCCAGTCTTTCACGAGTCTTTTCGCGTGTATTAACTGGAACCCTGAGGTCAAACCTAATCAAATTATGATCGCTGTTACTTAAATTTTCACCAATAGTCAGGTTAGAGACTAGGTCATCTTCGTTCGTGAATATGAGTCAGTTTATTATTACCCCAGTAGGCCCGTCAACCCATTGACTTAATAAGTTATCATCGGCAAATTCCAACAGTCTTGAGCCCTCAGCATCAGCTGTTTTGTTTTCCCAATTTACATTACCACAATTAAAATCACCAAAAATCACACTGATCTTATTATTCACTATTCTGCTTAATTTGTTATACAAGTTTATATCCTTATCAACGGGGTAGTGAGGTGGTCTATATACTAGAAGTAGCTGCACTACTTTATTATTTAGGTTTAGATCAATTCCCAACATTTCATGAGCAGATACGATATTACTGTTTACCGGGTGCAGGGAGTCCCGAGCATACAAAAGTACACCGCCGCCTTCCCTTCCGTTCCTATCTTTGTGAAACATTTTGTAACCTACCATTTCAAATTCTCCTACAAAATCCCTTGATTCAGAATGAATCCAGGATTCCGTTATTCCGATGATATCAAAGTTCTCAGTTTTGACAAGCGCTATAAATTCCATTAGTTTGTTTCTAATTGACCTAGCATTGAAGAGCACAGTTTTGAGTGATTTTAAGTTGTGGTTTTTCCTAACTGGCCTGAGTCGTTTCCCGACGCAGTTGAACTAACTACTGGGGGAGGGGACTAACTACTGGGGAGGGGGACTAACTGCTGGGGGAGGGGGACTAACTGCTGGGGGAGGGGGACTAACTGCTGGGGGAGGGGGACTAACTGCTGGGGGAGGGGGACTAACTGCTGGGGGAGTAGGTTTAACTGTTTGGGGAGCAGGATCAATTGCTGGTTTGGGGGGTCCTAGTTTAAAAAGATTATATAAATTAATGTTCAGTAAATCACCATACTTCTTTTTCCCCTTCTGGTTAAAATGTATCCCGTCCGAACCAAAGTATTCCCCATTTCCGTAGAATGTAGGCCAAAAATCGACAAACTTTAGGCCTTTTTCATCACACATGCGTTTAACTCTTTTATTTATGGTAATGGCTTTACTTAGAGTATAGTCACTAGCACGCATTCGAGGGAGAATTCCTACGACCATACCCATGTCTGTCCTATCCCTAACCTTGTCAGTTAGGTTCTTGAATTCTTTTATAATGGGCTCTGTCTGCCCTCCTGTCCCTCCCAGAAAAATGTCATTGCCACCAACATGGACAATGATAGGGCAACTCTTATTCTTGATATTAATTTTGCCTAATTCCCTATTAATTATCTGGCTTGTGGCACCCGGAAAACATCGGAGTTTTCTCTTGGTCGCCCGTCTTGCTCCGAAAAAGTCCCCTTGATTCCTTACCATAGAATCCCCAATTAAAAAGGATTCATCCTCCTCATCAGCAAGTAAGTGAAACTTATTTTTGATGGTAATGGGTTCCAAATCCTTATGTTTTGGTTTTGGTTTGGAGGGTCTTTTATTTTTTACCAATTTGAATTCTTGTTCCTCCGTTCTATTTTCCGGAATAGTCACCGTGTTTTCCAAGCGTGCCACGCTTTGTTCTAGATGCTTAATCTTACAGTTTAAATCTGCTGGTGTGTTTTTAGTTTGATCTTGTCCACTGGGTTGGATTTCCAGTGCGACGACCCTAGCTTCAAGCTTTTTTACTAATTCCTTTAGCTCTTTAACTTCCTTTTCGTGGTTGTCTCTAAGTTTACAAAACAAACATACACTAAGGGATGTGATATCGCTGATACTACCTTCAGGGAAGTCAACGCACCAATGATTAACTTTACATTTAAGCATTCTGCTTTCAATTTAGCTGGCCCTGCCATATTTTCTCTTTTTTTTTTTCTGAATACTCTGAATAAGATAAAGCGTTCTAGCAATGAAAACTATCAAAAACGTTCTGACCAGTATATAAAAAGGGGGGGGGGGGGGGTGAATTCATCCCGCGCGTAGACGCATCCACCTTTTGCAAGTGACGTTCATCCCTTCCAGAAGACTACACCTCTCGCTGCTGCCGCACCGACCAAAGGTCTCCCCAGGGCCGGACACTCCCAACGTGTCGCAGCTACCAACTGACAAACACTCGCGACGCAGGCATCACGGATTTCCCCCAGGAGCGACAGCGAGATGCAGCCCCTTACTAAGTCTTACTAGTCACTCACAAGCGGCCAGACTCTTAGAATCCAGTGTTCAAGGGATATCCCACCAGACCCAGAGGCTACGCCCGAGACTTTACGCTGGCCTGGCAGCCAGCTGGGCAGTAAAGCTCTCTCACCTCAGAGCAGTACAGCCAAGCACCATCAATTGGTCACCAAAGAACGGTCGCAGGGGGCTGGTCAGGCCATTACGCGTTCGGAATGGGCTTAACGGGGCACTAGCCACACTCCATTCATCGCGCCCCCACGCCTGGGACCCCTCCATCCCAGTCTCTCACAACCTACGAGCGTTAAATGGTGTTATTTATAGGGGTTCCAAAGCCTCTCTTCCCACGCATGAGGTAGCAGTAGGGTCCTAATAGTAAAAGAAGAGAAAAATACTTAATACTAAAAGAAAAGTTTTTTTTTTTTCAGTCAGAGGAGAACATCCTTAATGTAAGCTAAAAGGACAGAGTAGGGATGGGATGGGGTCCTAGTAACCCACGGGACAGGATTGTACAACATACTTTACCCGCCCTCCCGAAAGAGAGAGAGAACCTAAAGGAACTGGCAGCCAATTTCTCTAGAATCCCACGACTCGGGACCGGAGGGCTGTCACACCCCAAGTATAAAGTTTACAACATCCAGAAGAAATGTCATAACCTTTATACCCCCTGCGGAGTCATAACCTTTATACCCCCTGCGGAGCAGGTGAGTAGTGAGAGAGTGAGTGAGTGTGAGTGAGTGAGAGAGAGAGATAGAGAGTAAGTGTGAGTGAATGTGAGTGAGTGAGAGAGAGAGAGAATAAGTGTGAGTGAGACAGAGAGAGAGAGAGAGAGAGAGAGAGAGAGAGTGAAGAGAGAGAGAGAGTGAGTATGAGTAAGGGGGAGGGAGAGAGTTACAAGGTTTTACAAGGAAAAGAAGTACCTCAAAACGCCTTGCGGCCCATACCGAGGAGGTACCAATGGCAACGGGTGACGCGGAAAATTTTCTACACCCTCAAATAGAGTGCAAGATTTGTTCTAACCTTTTCTCTCCCCCTCACTCTCTCTCTCTCTCTCTCCCTCACTCTCTCTCTCTCTCCCTCACTATCTCTCTCTCTCTCTCTCTCTCTCTCTCTCTCTCTCTCTCTCTCTCTCTCTCTCTCTCTCTCTCTGGGTCTGGTGGGATATCCCTTGAACACTGGATTCTAAGAGTCTGGCCGCTTGTGAGTGACTAGTAAGACTTAGTAAGGGGCTGCATCTCGCTGTCGCTCCTGGCGGGAAATCCGTGACGCCTGCGTCGCGAGTGTTTGTCAGTTGGTAGCTGCGACACGTTTGGGACTGTCCGGCCCTGGGGAGACCTTTGGTCGGTGCGGCATATGCATCGATTGTAGCCCACATGCCTAATGGAAGGGATTAACTTTGTGGCCCTCGCCTGCACTCGCTCCAGCCTCTCAATATCTTTCCTGAGGGTCGGCGACCAGAACTGCACAGCATACTCCAGGTGCGGCCGAACCAGGGAATTGTACAGAGAGAGCACAATATCCTTGTTCCGAAACTGAAATTGCCTCCTGATATAACCCAACAGCTTTTGGGCTTTCTTTTCCACCTCTACGCACTGTTTCGTAAACTTAAGGTCGCTGCTAATTAGCACACCCATGTCCTTTTTCAAATCAGTCGCCTCGATATTACTCCCTAACATCGAGTAGTCCGACTTGGGATTGGCATAGCCAATGTGTATCACTTTGCATTTACCCAAGTTAAACGGCATTTGCCATTTTTCGGACCACTCTCCTATCCTACCTAGGTCCGCACGCAGTTGCTCGATCGCCTCCGGCGTCCCAACATTGGCCCAAAGCTTGGTGTCATCAGCGAATTTGGCGATCCGACTGACGATGCCACTGTCTATATCATTTATGTAAATGATAAACAACAGCGGCCCCAAAACGGAACCCTGAGGAACCCCACTAGTGACCGAGGCCCAACCCGAACTAGCACCTTTAATTACAACCCTCTGCCGCCTATTCTTCAGCCAGCTTTCAATCCACCTACCTATTTCCCCACCGATACCCAGCGCGCGCACTTTCGCCATTAGCCGGCGATGAGGTACCGTATCAAAGGCTTTCTGAAAGTCGAGATAAAGTATATCAATCGCCCTACTCTTATCATACTCACCCAACATGACGTGAAAAAACTCGAGCAAGTTGGTGAGACACGACCAATGCCGTCTAAACCCATGTTGGGAGTCCACAAGCAGCTTGTACGAATCCAAATGATCAACGATCCTATCCGCTATTATCCGCTCTAATAATTTACCTACAACTGAAGTGAGACTAATGGGACGATAGTTCCCTGGACTTTCGTGATCCCCTTTCTTAAAGATGGGGGTCACGTTGGCTTCCCTCCAGTCACCAGGCACCTGGCCCGTCTCCAACGATTTGTTGAAGACTGTAGCCAGTTGGGGAGCCACTTGGTCGCCCACCTCCCGCAACACTCTGGGGTGAAACTGGTCTGGCTCAGGAGCCTTAAACGCGCTCAGTTTGTCTATTCTATCGGCAACGACTGTCGCGGTACATCGAACACTATCCAGGCCAGAGAGATTGAGGGGGAGCGAGAGAGAAAGAGAGATTGAGGGAGAGAGAGAGAGAGAGAGAGAGAGAGAATACGTTTTGTAAGTTATTAAAGTAATATTATGAAAATTACTGGACCCTTTTTGAAATTTCATTTAAATATGATGATTAGAAAATGTTAATTTTCTCATCCATGTTAATAATAACTATGCTTTAATTTATTATTAATTATTATGTTTCTACGTTGCTATTTAAATGAACTACAGACAAAGGCTACAAATAGGGTGGCCATTTCCAAATTTCCAAAAAGGAGGACACGACGTATATGGCCGTACGTTAACATATATATATATATATATATATATAACATTTTATATATATATAACTGAAAGAAATGAATATTCATTTTTACTCCTTGGGCAGACTGGATGTCCGACTCGTAGTCATGAACTTGAAAACAAATGCGGCTTATCAGCAGTGTTGCAACTACATATAATAAAAATACGCTAACGGTTATTATGGCCTTCAGTACCAGCTATTTTAAGTGTACCTGAGGTAATTTATATAATTCTTTTTAGCCAGACCCCAAAATGGAGGAGAAATTAACGTCCGGCTCAAGGTGGCTCCGGATGGAGGACAGAGTGCTCAAAAGGTGCACTGTCCGGCCTAAAGCCGGACGTTTGGCCACCCTAGCTACAAAACTTACAGACCTTTAAGCAAGTGAGTTTAAAAACTTCATCCTAATCTCGTTCCTATTCGGATATCCGTACCATGCATTCGGTTCATCTGCAAATCATTTGGAGAACTTTGTAACAAAGTTCTCTCCACGTTTTTATTTCCTAAAAACAGATAATATATTAACACAATTACAATAATCCTCTACGAATAAAATAAGAAAAAATAAATCAATTAAATTGATAATTTGAAAGTTTTTAATGATTTCAATATTAAAGGTCGTAAATTACCCAGATGCACCATGCGATTTTCACCCCTTTCCTAAAATTAAAGAACATCTCCATGGAAATCGCTACGAGTCTGACGAAGAAATTAAAGCCGCTGTGAAATTTTGGTTTCGTAGTTAAAGCTCCAAGTTTTATCGGGATGGATTTCAAAAACTCATTTATCGTTGGCGTAGAGGGTGATTTTATAGAAAAGTAAATGTATCGTTTGGAAGAATAAACTCTAAGGTACATATGTGCTTTTGTTTCGATAAAATCCTTCAACCCGTTTAAAATTTATTTGAGTCGAGGCATTACTTTTCAGCCCACCCTCATATATAATGTATATTGGGGTGGTCCTTATTTTCGAATTTTAATTTTGTTGAGGGACAACCCTGGAATATATTCAGATTAGTAAAGAAATAACTCGAATTAAATTTTATTCAAATTGAACGATATTTAGGGGTCGCTACCAGGGACTGAAAATGACAATTTCATTATTTTGTTGTAGATGTTGTGACATTTCTCCTATCAGAATGATCCAGAAGTTTTTTTTTTTTGTTCCACATCTATCTAATACAGTGGTTCCCAAACTTTTATGGTGGCGACCCTGAATACAATATTGTCCTGGCCTGGCGACCCTAAACGCTTGTACATGCAGTGTTAATGACCAATCATTTTGATACGTTGTGTTTATATTCATATAGTTTGATTGAATCAGTCGTTGAGAATTTCCGTCCCGCGACCCTCAGGAACACCTTCTCGACCCTCACTTGGGTCGCGACCATGGGTTTGGGAACCACTGATCTAATACATAGAAAATACAATACTGAATTAGACTTTAAAAGCTTATCAGGTATAAAGTAGGAAATAGTCGGTGACGTGTTATCTAATGTAACCCGATCCCGAACGTTACCAGTAAGAAATGAGGGGAGATGATTCTGACAGAGTTCAGGAAGACATTATCAGTGGTCGGGAGCAGTTGTGCTGGTAAGTACGCTCTATACTAATGCTTGTTCTGGGTTAACTGTTAACTGAATATAGGTGAATTTGATTATACAGGGTGTTTATAAAATCCCTATCTATTTCGCTGAATTAACGGTTTTTTATTTATTTTTGTTGCAGAACCCTATGAAAATGAATGTACAAGAACAGGTGATGGAGATGACACTTCGGATTAAAGGAAAGAAATGCAAAGAAATTAGAGAGAGTTTTGAAAGACCATTTCATAAGCCAGATCCTACAGACAAGACAATTCGTGATTTGCTTAATAAATTTAAAAGAACGGGATCTGTTCATGATGAGTCAAGATCTGGATGTCCAAGTGTCTCTGAGCATGCTGTAAATGCGGTACGTAATGTTATCGATGAACATCCAAGCGTGTCAATTCGCACCACATCACGTAGACTCGGGATACCCAAATCAACTGTCCACAAAATTTTAAAATCGACGTTGAAGAAGAGAAGTTATCACATTCAGGTGCTTCATGACTTACATGAAGAGGATTATCCAAAACGAAGTGTAATGTGTGCCGATGTTGTTGAACACATTCAGAATGAAAATTTAATGGACCACATTCTCTTCGGTGATGAAGCAACTTTCCACACGTGTGAAAAGGTTAATCGCCATAACTGCCGCATATGGGCTAATGAAAAGCCAATTGATTTCTATCAATGGGAACGAGATTCTCCTAAAGTTACTGTCTGGTTGGGTATGACCAAATCTAAGATTTATGGGTCCTTCTTCTTTGCTGAATCTACAGTTACATGGCTTATTTATCTGGACATGCTTCAGCCATTGTTGGAACCCCAGCTTCATTCAGATGGCATTTTAAACACCGTCGTCTTTCAACAAGATGGGACACCTTGTCATTACGCAAACATTGTTCGGGAGTACCTAAATGAACGATTTCCAAATCGGTGGATCGGACGTGGAGGCAACAGGCCCTGGGCTGCTCGATCTCCTGACCTAACGCCCTTGGATTTCTTTGAATGGGGCTTTATCAAATGAAATGTCTATCAAACGAGGGTTACAGATCTGCAAGATTTACGTGCTCGTATCGTAACAGCAGTTACAAAAATTACCCCTGTCATGCTCCAAAATGTGCTCCGCAATGCTGCTGATTGATTCGAACTCTGTAGAGATACTGATGGTGCTCATGTAGAATCCTATGCTTAAGTATTCATTAAATGTATGCCTTCTATTATACTGTTATTGAATTTTACCCTTTTTGCTACGTTTTCACTGAAATAAATGCGAACAGTTATTTGCCGAAAGCGGAAAATGTTATTATACACGGTCCGCCAAATACGCTCTAATACAGTAGTACTGTACGCGTGCCAATACGCGCTCTAGTGTTTTTTCCTACACTCTCCAACACTTCCGCATCTCCCTCCCTCTCGCGTCACCCCTCGCATCACCCTTTGTCTCAGTCCCGCTAACGCGTTAAGTCAGTGAAGTTGTGTTGGATTGTTTTTGTCTTATTTTGCCGTTGTTTTGCTATTACCCTTAGACAGCAGTATGACACCAAAACGTAAAGTATCTGCAAGTGATAGTGAAGAGAAGAAAAGTCGTAAGGTTATGACATTAGCCGAAGAAATAAAGATTCTAAATAAGTTGCGTGGTGGTATGAGCATAACATCACTTGGCCGCGAGTATCACGTGAATGAGTCTACCATACGCACCATCCGAAAGAGTAAAGAAAAGATACGTGCTATTTTCATTTAATATATTTTTATTTATCATATGTAAATATCATTATATTTATGATTTTATTATGTTCTTATTTCATATACAATATAAGTAGGGAAATTCATATATGTGTGAATAAAAAATCTACATATCGAAGTATTAAGGGGAGACTTTACGCGGCCCCGTTCACGTATCCCCATTTATCCCATAAGGTGTTAAATTTGTCCAACGCGGATTTACCTAACGCGCCGTTCTCCAGAAACTAACCCCCGCGTTGGACGAGGGTTTACTGTATTTCAAATTTCATGATACCGATTTTTCATGTTTAAAGTTTTTACTATTTAAGCCATCACGTAGCCTAGCATGTGTCACTTGCATAAATTGTAGTCCAGTGTAGATTAAAGTCAGGGTTACTATGGTTCAAATCATCAAATCAAATAATAAACTAATCAGTAATGACAACATACTGTAAAAAGGGAAATTGATAATTAATGAAACTGATAATAGTATAAGTTATTTAATAGGCTCTATAAAACCAATCTCAAAATATACTGCGGACTCCCAATAATTGAAATCAAACCTTTTTATGTAGATTATAATTTTTTATTTATTTAAGTTTAAAAATGCATGACTACAGGAAAAATAGTTGTAATATTTTTGCTAGATTAACAATTTAACTGGACAAACAATCACAGTGGTGTGTTAGTTACATGTTTAAGTAGAAAATCCGGATCACCTGAAGATCAGGGTCCCCAGCCTTCTCTAGTTAGCCTTATAAGGCTAACTAACGAAAATATCACGACCTAACCTAACCAATCGTTAGGTCAATTGTACGTCCTTGACGATTGGTTTTGTTAGGTCGTGGTATTTTCGTTAGTTAGCCTTGTAAAGCTAACTAAAGAAGACTGGGGGCCCTGATCTTCAGGTGATCCGAAAATTCACGTAAAGAAATGTTTCTAGTTTACGTTTCCAACCCAGCTAGCTTCAGTATTATTGATGCTGCATATTATTATTGATGTTATATTAACAATACAGTATATTTTCTGTTCACTTTCAGATTGTTATCATGGCGCCGACTACTCGGAAAGACACCCATCAACTCGCAACACCACTCGTGTTTCTTAGTTCCTTGGGCAGCTGGTTAAACAGTCTTGGTCCTCTCACAACAAAACTATTTTCTTTGAGGGTTGAGGATGTTCCCTGTCTAGCCTTTAATTTGGGAACACGACACAGTCTTTCTTTTCTACTTTCAACTGTTGTTTAGGGGGGGTTATAGGCAGTGGTGTAGTGCTAAATAAAGAAGTGAGGGAACGCATTTTGAAAGTGTTACTCAGATGCGGGGGGACAATGGCGAGCGCGGCGAGCCCATACAGCTGGGGGTCCGGGGGCACTGTAAGCTCCCCGGGAAATCTTTTGAAATCTGACCAATTTCAGGAATATTTTGAGGTCATATGCACTGGATATTAGGATATATTCCAAGGTTGAAGATGCAGTATTTCCAGTGTCATAAGATATATGACATCCAGTACGATCAATAAAAATAGCTAACAACTGGAATGATTAACTAAAAAAAAGTTAACAACTGGTACGCCGTGGCGACTGTTTCACCAGATCTTTATAGGCTAGCATTGCCTCAGTCGAAGCTAAAAGAAATGAAACAGTTAATGATTCTTTCTCATACTTCTTCTAGGAGTGGGAATTAAAATTTCATGAAGTTAGAGATTTGTAAGTTCGGATTTATTTGAAATAGTGAGGGAACGCCGTTCCGTCTACCAAAAAAAGTAAGGGAACGCCGTTCCCACGCGTTCCCACAGCACTACACCACTGGTTATAGGGTTCAGAGTAAGATTAGGGGCAAGTTTCTCCATTATTTTCCAACTGTAAATAATGGTGTATCTCTCTCTTCTTCTTTCCAGTGAATATAGGTTTAATTCACATAACCTTTCCCATTAATTTAGTTCTTTGCACCCATTAATCTTGGCTATGAAGCTTCTCTGAATCCCTTCTAGCTGACTAATATCTTCTTTTATATATGGGGATGTTAAGTATTCCAACTTGGGTACAATCAGTGTTTTCAATAGAGGAACCATTATATTCCTATCCCTTCGTTAAAAGATTCTGATTATCTGCCCAGTTATTCCCTTTGCTCTGTTTACTGCTATCTTAGTTTGTGTTTCAAATTTCGTATCACCAGTCATTCCAACTCTTAAATCTTTTGCTTTAGAATTTTTCTGAATTTCCTGTCCGTTTGGGGTATAGTATTTCATGGATTTTAGGTCCTCCCTTTTTCCGTACCTTAACAATTGAAATTTCTCAGTGTTAAATTTCATATTGTTGTCTTCCGACCACTTATAGATTCCGTTCATGTCTCTGGGTTTCTTATTTTTCTATTGATCTTTGTGTCATCGGCAAAGGATGTAACTGTGCTGTGGCTGGTAACGTCCTCATCTATGTCAGTTAGTATGATTATGAAGAGTAATGGAGTTAATACTGTTCCTTGTGGTACTGAGCTGAGGACCTCTGATTCTGATGAATCTATTCCTTGAACTGTAATGACTTCCCTCCACTCACTAAGGAAATTATATATCTACTTCCCTACTTTCCTCTTTTTCCCATATATTTCAGTTTATGTATTATGATTCAGTGGTCACACTTGTCGAACGTTTTGGCAAAGTCTGTACATATATATATGAAAATCGATGAAACCGAGTCATAAGGATTTTCATTTTTTATATATATATATATATATATATATATATACACACACAGAAAACAATCCAAAGAGTATATAAGTTATCTAAGCCTATTATTATAATACCTTAATGTTCCATGGTCAAATGAATAACGTAGTAGCTCATAAAATTCGAATATACAGTGACAGCGGTTCGAACCTTATCGAGGTATGGTAAATTTATTTGTAATGTATTTAATTTTGAAATTTATTTGCTGGCAATATGTTTTTATTAAAATCAATATTAACGTGCATGTAATTACACTCAGTTAATACTTCATGTACTTTATGTGAGTTTGATCGACGGTTCAGGATCGACCTTGTGATCTTGCATTTGTGATAGAGCCTTAATTACATATAATTCCGAGAACTCGAAGTTTATTAATAGGTTTGTGCCGGACTTTGTTCTTGGCTGATTTGTATCAATGTCGAAAAATTAGTCTGGGTTTTCTGCTTTCATTTCGAACTTTAGGGTGCTAAACACAGAGTTAAATTGTTCCTTAAGTATTTCGCTCATTTCTTCCGAGTCACTCTCTTTACACTACATTTTCCTTTCTGCTTTTCGCCTATGTATTTCCTTTGCTTTAGGTCCATTCTATTCCGCCTAGTTTCCTCTCTAGTTTGAGTCTACTTGCATCAGTTCTGCATTTGTGGAGATGTTTTAAGTTTTTTTTTTATGCAGGAAGGAGGGACAAAGGGAGAATGCGTGCAAAAGTGCCCCCCCCCCCCACGATAGAAGAAAAATAGAGCCAAAAGCAAGGTCCAGGGTTTTCGAGACGCCTAGGTTTGTTTCCGTTGTCTAAATAGTGTCCAGATTTTTGTGTTAAGCTTCCTACATTTTCTTTTTTGTCTCTCTGGAACATACTTCAGTAAAGAAATTTTTTATGCAGGAAAGGGGGGCCCAAGGACAAACGCCCACAAATGTACCACCCTCCATAGAAGAAGAAAAGAGCCAAAATCAAGGTCCAGGGTTATCGAAATGCCTAGACACTCTGCATTTGAAAGACTGGAGTTCATAGACAGGGAGAAAGATGGACTGAGGAAGGTTGTTCCAGAGTTGACCGATTGAGTAGATGAAGGACTGGAAATACCGATTAACCATTGCGCTAGAGAGTTGGACAGAAAAGGAATGAGAAAGTGTAGAAAGTCTGGTGCTGAGTGCTCTCCTTAATTGAGTTTTGTTGTTGAAGGTAAGGGGATAGTCGTGTGGAAGATTGTGACGAGTAGACAGATGGAGAAACTGAATTTTTGAGGCACTGAAAGCCATAAGATTTTCTCTGTCCCAATCAGAGATAGCAAAAGGTCACAGGTGAGGTACGCCATTTCCGTACTACCCTAATCATGGAGTGACTGTTGAGAGGGATGCTTTTGGAAGTGGGTGGAATAGTAAAAGTTTTACCGAAATCCCGAAAGGAGGATGACCAAGAGTCAGAGAGATATGCAAGAAGATCGTGAGAAGAGCGTCCATTGCGGAACCCATACTGACGATCTGAAAGAAGATTGTGAGAAGAGAGATGTTTAAGAATCTTCTTATTAAGGATAGATTCAAATAATTTAGAAAGGCGAGAAATCAAAGCAATTGGACGATAGTTGGAGGGTTGAGAACGGTCACCCTTCTTTAGGACAGACTGAATGAAAGCGAACTTCCAACAGGAAGGAAAAGTATCAGATGAGAGATAAAGACGAAAGAGTTTGCCTTACGCAGGGTGTCAGCACAGAAGCACAGTTCTTAAGAACAACAGAAGGAACACCATCAGGACCATACGCCTTCTTAGAGTTGAGCCTAGATAGGGCAGAAAGAACATCTTTAAAAGAGATTCTAATTTCAGACATAATAAAGTCAGAGGGAGGAGGAGATGGAGGAACAGCACCGGAATCGTCCATAGTTCAGTTGGAGGCTAAAGTTTGAGCGAAGAGTTCAGCTTTGTCAGGAGAAGAGACGGCAACTGAGCCGTCGGAATGGAAAAGAGGAGGGAAAGGAGAGGAAGTAAAGTTGTTGAAGAGGTTCTTAGCTAGATGCCAGAAAGAGCGAGATGAATTAGAATTGGATAGATTTTCACATTTTTGTCGGATGAAGGAATTTTTGGAGAGAAAGAACAGATTTTGCACGATTCCGGGCAGAAATATGAACTGTGTGAGAGTTGGAGTTAAACCAAAGGTTTTTTGGCATTAGTGGTAGGAATAGAATTTGGAATGTACAGTTGCCCGTATATGTAATGTTCCTCGCCTCGCAGGTGTACATGTGGCAACGCCGCAGTGATAGTCAAGGTACCCCTTCTGGAACTGAAAAGCTTTCCTTTAAACTATTTGCATACTTTGATCTGTTTTTTATCCTGCTTCTCCGAATAGAAGAACAACTAACTGCCACATCATTTAGGCTAAGACCAGCACCTTGCACCGCTGCTGTCAAAACAAAGGCTGCACTTCTATCGCTCATGTTCGTACGTTCTAGAGCTGCGACTACCTGGCGTGTCATAATTTTTGTGCGCTTCTTACTAGCTCTTGTCTTTTTTTGCTTTGTCAGTTGCAACTCTTCATCATCATTTTCAGGCGAAGAATTTTCTTCTGAAGAATTTTCAAATGTTAGTGTGAGTGCTTCTTCCTTTCTCTTCAATTCACGTTGAATTCGTTCATCTTCACCTGCTTTCCTGTTTTTAAGTCTTCCTTCTCTTTTGCTAAGAAGTGTGTCAATTCCACTCATGTACCCTTTTCTCAAATGTCTCTGATCTTCTAGAAAAGCACGATCTTCTGGTATGGATATAAATTTCATGGCATCAGCATGTGCCACGTCATAAGGCTTAAAAATATAACTTTGAAAGTTATCTTCATTTGCCTTTTGTGTAGGAGTTCTTCGCTTTGAATTTTTCTTCAGTTTTGCCCACCTGTGAAGTATTTTTTCAAGCTTTTCAAATGCATTTCGTTCGATTGTTATGGGAATACGAGCCATATCCCATAACTTAAACACTTCCCTCACTGCATACCTTGAACTCTCTCTTACTGTAATCTGTTCAATGTTATGTTTGTAGAAGAATAATGATAACACCTGATATGCAGCTGGCAATTTCATACCACATATCTTCTCGGATACAGGACCTATGAGCCATACAAAACTAATTTGTCTGGTAGCTGGCACGGAAGCTGATGTTTTGGATGCAGCCATAATTCTGTAAAAGACAGGCAAGCAAAAATAAGTTTTTGAAAATGTACAAAGAGTACACGACATATATATTTATGACTTGGTTTATGAGAGGTTTAGCTTTATTTATTTTAGGCCTATCTTAGTTTAGTCTTCATAGGCCTACTATTTATATTATAGTTATATATTAATTGTATTATATATAACATTGAAAAATGTCTGATTCGGACATTGAATATAGTGACAGTGACACTGATTACAACCCAAGTGAAAGTGATTTAGACCATTCAAGTGATAGTGAAGCATCCATTAGTGATGCCCCGTGTGCGCCTATTGAAATGCAGGAAGGGTGGACTATGCCGGACATATTTGAAGATGCAAGGCCTAATCTTTTGCATAAGGATAACACTGGGGAACAAATTTTAACTTTTTTTTTGTTTCTTGGACGTGAACAGGTCGGTCTTATAGGATTTTTTCCGCTGATTCCGAATATAGCCGTAGAATGTCTCTATCACCCAAGGTTACTGAGAAATTTGTATTTTAATGTTTATTGAAAAAGTGTACAGAAGTTAGTGAAAATACTTCATAAAAATTATATTAGTGGCAGATTGGCATTTAAAATATTCTTCTTAAAACTTCTTTGTCACTGATTTTCTCTTGTAGTTTTCATTAGGAGCTTCTCGCATCAATGTCCAGCAGTAATCAGCTAACATTGCCGGATCGGATCCCACCTCCCTTGGTAGCGTTTCTCCATAGTAGCTATATCTTGGTGGAACCTTTCTCCATGCTCATCGCTTACGTCGCTTACGTTATCATACGTGGTTTATTTGATTCAGGTTGCTGAAAGTCTGTATCTTTAGTGCCATCAATTTCCATTGGTTCAACTTCAGACTCTTCATCCAGTGTCCATGACTTTGGGGGAGTTGGAATTGGGTTATCATCGTCATGTAGTACTGGTCTCATGGCAGATGCAAGATTTGGGTATTGAATTTTATGTTTATTTTTGGCAGAGAATCCTGAAACGTTAGTCATACAAAAATAGCAATCCGTTAGGTGATCCTTGGGCTCTCTCCAAATCATTGGTATGGCAAATGGCATAGATTTGCGGGTACCTTTAATCCAACCCCTAAGAGTGACGGCACAGGAAATGCATGAGATATGAGGTGCCCAGGATTTGTCTTGGTCGCCTACCTTACATCCAAAATAAAGTTCGTAAGCCTTCTTCACGAGTGGGGTCATCGTCTTCCTCTGTGCCACTATGGTCAGTTCTCCACATACGTAGCAAAATGTAACTCTGGGATTAATACAGTTTCGATTCATGCTGGCGGAAAATTATTGAAATCACGGAAAACTTTTTGGAATGAAAAACCAATTTTTTCTACTATGAAAAATTTTAAAATTTGAGCAAAACTTGAAAAAAATTTCTTTCTTTTTATTAAAAATCTGTTTGTTTAAATAGCTATATTTTTTTAATGCAAAAAATACTATTAAATACAGTTAACCTGGAAAGAAAAGAAAGTAAAATTAAATTAGTACACTTAATTTTAACTAATATTTTGGGAAAACTCTGAGTAAATGGAAATATTATTTTCTCGAAAACTATGGGTGATAGAAAAATTCTGAAACCATATTTGGAATCAGCATCAAAAGTTCTATAATAAACACTAAATAGTTTTCAAGAAACAAAAATGTTGTTCCCTAGTGTAATTAGACCTAATAATCAACGGAAGGTAAGTTGTAATCTCTCTCTCTCTCTCTCTCTCTCTCTCTCTCTCTCTCTCTCTCTCTCTCTCTCTTTTCTACAACAACAACCAACATATAAAGTAGCTAACTTAAAATAAAAAATTAAGCATTCATTAATATTTTATATATTAAATAAAAATTCAAACATGCATTTATATTAATTAAAACAAGTATTAATGAATAACAGTTGACCGCACCTATTAATAAGTAAATAAATTGTTGTAGATTTTACCTAAAATGAATACTGTTTATCCATTTTTGAGATGAAAAATACAACTTAAAAATACTCACTGTGCACTACTGCCAGCTTAGATTTTACGATGATGCAATATTTATCGTCTAGGGTGATGCAATATCACATCCTATTTCGTCATATTATACAGTGCGTTCGAAAAGTCTCTCCGCAGTCAACCAACATTTTAAAAAGTGTTTGACAACAAGTGTAGACGAGTTGCTCTTTGCCTGCAAAATAGTGGAAAACACTTTCAACACATGCTGTAAAATCAAAAGGTTATGTAATAAAATCACTAAATCGTGGTTGAATAAAAACATTGTAGTTTTTCAATTTTCTTTGCGTTTAACATAGCACTGCGGAGAGACTTTTCGAACGCACTGTAGTACTGAATAGTAAATGTAAGTTGAATAGTAAATAGTAAATTGAATAGTAAATGCATACATTCCTTCTTTATACAATGAGAAATATCTACTATTTGACTTTCAAAACCTGCAATAAAAGTAGATGTTTGCGACGGATTAGCAAAATAGCAAAAAATTAAAGGGCACTGAGCAACCTCTAAATATTATCGTATCAAAACCAAACTTTACAGGATTAATTAGCGTGGTAAATGTAACAAATTGCAAAGGTACCACGTAAAATATTTAAATGTTTTTATTTTTCTATATAATTATGGACCACCCTAACATGTATAATATATAGATATGTATATCAATACTTACAGAATTTAGCTATCGAATCCAGCATAGATATTATATGCCTAACGGAAACACACTTCCATAAATGCGAAAAAGGCTGTGAAAACTGTGTCGAGGATACTGAATTAGCATTGCTGGAGAGTATGATGACCGCAAAAGGCTAGAATGCAATGCAATTGCAAATGTTGATCAATGTTGCAAGTGGGTGAGGGGGATCTTGCAAGATGTTATGCAACAAAAGGGGAGGGGTTATCCCCCACGCTACAATGAAGGGGAACTCCCCAGCAAGCCAGGGGAGTTCTCCTTACCTCTTTGGGGGAGAAGGAGGGACGGCCTCACCCCCCCCAAAGGGGTATACCTAACCTAAGAGAGGGAGAGAAAGGAGGAGGGTCTTTGGGGAAGAAGTTGGGACGGCTTCACCCCCAAAGGGAAACCTAACCTAAGCCCTAACCTAAGAAGGATAGAGGGTGTTCGCCTGGCTCCTGCCAGACGCATAATGAGAGTTCATCCGAGCGCCCGCTGAAGGTCTTAATTAGCCAGTTGGCTTAGAAGGCTTCTTAGAAGGCGTAAATGGCTTGTTCAGGTGTACATTATTAGGGTTGAGTTGCCAGATTGCACTATTTATTTACTTAAAGCATATATTCTTGACAGTTGGCTTTCCACCAGTTGGTTTAGCCCGCCAATTCGCTTAACCCGCCAGTTGACGTAGACTTAGAAGGTAGGTATATATATTAATTAGCTTTTCAGCTGCCAGATTGCGCTATTCAGATATTTTTGAGTTTCTGGATAGTAATTAGAGAGGTGTGTAAGGATGACAACTGAAGCAGCATAACATGTTTACTCACAAGAGAGGAGGAAGGCGTACATCAGTGGCCAGGTGGCCAGTAGGGAGCTCATGTCCAGGAACAAGAGCAAGGCAGACATGGCATCCTTGGCAAAGTTCAAGAAACTTATCTATATTTCTAAGTTTTAATATTGAAATACAATGAAAATGTCTTTGATTGTATGTAATGTGTGTAAAATGTAGTTATATACAATAAAAAATTACTTGCAAAAATTGCTGAGTTTTCGTAAAATTCAACTTCAAATATAAGTAGCTAGTAGTGGTCAAATCTGGATTTTAAAGCCATATTTCGATTTAGCATATAAAAATACATCATTTGGTCACTAGTAGTCTTTGAAAATCTAAATATTTCACTTTTCTCCCTAAAACTGACACACCCTATTCCTACATTCGCTAAAGATATTAGAGCAATTTAGCAGAGAGGAGGGCAATTCATTTTCAGAACTCCAACAAAGAGAGCAAGACAAAATTGCATATTTGTTTATAAAGATTTGTTTATAAAAAACGTCTGAACAGGTACAGTAGTTAGAACAACGTGAAAAAAGTGTTAGCAGCTGACGAGGAAGCTTCTAAACAGTGGCTGCATCCTCCAGCGCAGGACACGTCAACGCGAAGAAGGGACGTCAAACCAAAACATCAACGCGCTGGTGGCCAAACTTCCTCAAATCTCCGTGCAGCGGGCTGTCTACGGTTGGCTAGACTGGCAGTCGACGGCCTGTTGCGTGGCACGGTCAGAGTGCCGATCGGCTCCCGGGGCCGGACCTATTCTCAGCGTGCTATTTTTTTCAATTACAGGGAACAATTGCGTGCTCCCCGAACTACTCTTACTCTCTGGCGACATTAAGACTAATCCAGGCCCCACTACAACTTACACATGTCACCATACACAAAGACAGAGACACAATAGCACCATGAGACACATACAGAAGTATAATATTAACATATTACAGTACAACGTAGATGGCCTCACAAACAAAATCATGCAGCTTAGGGAATTCGTACACAAACAAAACATTCACATAGCACTTATACAAGAAACAAAACTAAAACGCACACACAAAACACCCACCATCCCTGACTTCACGGCGATCCGTCAAGATCGTACTGGGGGTAACGGGGGTGGACTCATCACTTACATACGTAAAAGCATTAGCTACACTGATGCTACCCAAAACATTACAAACACAATCCAAGCAGATAACACGATAGAAATACAGGCAGTTAACATTAAAACACGCGCAAAACACAACACCACACTAATCAACATTTACATCCCACCAGATAGTTCACCTCAGGTGCCAGCCAATTACAATCCACAGTTACACAATCTTGCCTCTCTCACTAATGTCATCTTAGGAGGAGACTTCAACGCCAAAGACACTAGTTGGTACCTGCACAACCAAAACAACACCAGAGGCGCCAACATAGCCACACAACTAAACAGCCTCTTCATTCTTAACAATACAGAAGAACATACACACATACCACATCAAGCAGGATACTCAAACTCCTCCCCAGACATAACGTTCTGTTCCCCCTCACTAGCAACACATACACAATGGAGAACAGAAAAACAACTGTCATCAGACCACCTGCCCATCATCATTACAACACATTCTACACTCTGCCCCAACAGCCTTAGGCACACTTACAGAAATTACAAGAAAGCTGATTGGGAACAGTTCAAAATACAGACTGAGGAACAATTCACCACATTAAACAGCACACCCATCATAAACATCGATACAACACTCAAGACATTTAATCAGATTATCAATAATGCAAACAAATACATACCCAAGGGCAACATTAGGAAATACAACCCAAATTACACTAGAGAAATAGCCCACCTCATAAGGCAACGTAACAACCTCAAATACAACACACAAACACCTCACACAGAAGCCATAAAACAGCAGATACAACAGCTCAACACAGAAATAAACAATAAACTCAAAGAAAAACAAACAGAAACATTCAGGGAATTCATAACAACACTAAACCACTCCACAGATACTTACAGGCTATACAAGACTATAAACAGCATTACCCACTCTAACAGCGGCATTCACACCTCACACGCGGCTATCTGTCGCAGCCAAAATAATATCCCAACATACACACAACAAGCTAACATTCTAGTTAATCACTACGCAAAGATAAGTCACTTAAACAGAGACAACAACCAGAAACATGCAGACAGACAAACAGCCAGACACAAGAAAACCTACAGACTCGACATGACCATTACACCCTTCAATACAGACCAGACCACCAAGATCATCAAAAACATTAAGAATTCGAAGGCTACTGGACCAGACAACATATCTAACATACACCTTAAACACTTGGGCCCACAAGGAATATTAGCTCTCACAAATATCAGCACATATTCATACCAACACTGTATTATTCCTGACATATGGAAACAAGGTAAAATTATTACACTACTCAAACCAAACAAAAATCCAACAGAACCAGCTTCCTATAGACCCATTACTTTACTATGCACACCTTCCAAAGTAACAGAAAGACTAATCTTACAAATCACCAACCCACACATACCACTATCGCCTACTCAACATGGATTCAGACCTCACCACTCAACCACGACATTACTCACTAACCTCACGCAGCACATCATGGATGGCATCAACTCCAGAAGACCAGCTCAACGTACACTATTAGCAACAATAGACATTAGTAAAGCATTTGATGCTATCCCACGCTTCCCTCTCATAAACAAAATACTCAACACAAACATGCACAATAACACCAAAAGGTGGCTGAGCAACTATCTCTCAGGAAGATACTCACATGTCACATTTAATGGCAAGTCATCCAAAAACAAGCTTTTTCCGAACGGGGTCCCTCAAGGCTCTGTTCTCTCACCAACACTCTTCAACTTATACATGCATGACATTCCAACACCCATAGATAACAAGCTTACCTTATCATCATATGCAGATGATATCACTCTAACATCCACCCACAACAACATCGACACCGCTACAAATAACCTACAAACATACATAAACAGTATACAAGACTGGCTCACACACAATAGACTCAAAGTAGCGCCCACAAAATCAACCATCACCTTGCTTACAAGCAACACAAAAGAACACCAGGTAATTCCACAGCTTACACTAAACAACATCAACATTCCACACACTCACAGAACCAAAATACTTGGTGTCACATACAACACATCATTATCTTTTGCAAACCACATTCAGGACATTAAAACCAAATGTACGTCAAGACTTAACACGCTTAGGGTACTAACAGGCACAAACTTTGGACACCAGCAGGAAACAACATCACTCATATACAAACAATATATTCGCTCAGTTATGGACTATGCTAGCCCATGCTGGGCACCCATTATCTCAAACACACACATAAACACCTTACAAACAATACAAAACAACGCACTTCGTATCATTACTGGATGCACTCAAACAACACCAATAGAACACCTGCACACAGAAACAAAAATACTAAAAGTTAGGCAACATTTAGACATGAGGGGAACACAATTCATGGCAGCAGCGACAACTAACCCACAACACCCTTGCCACTACATGTACAATCATGCACCAACACCTCGCACCATTAAGGTAACACCAGAGAGATATTATAACGAAATACTCCATTCCATACCACGCCCCACAGACATCACACAGTACAGAAAACACATACACACACATCTAACCCACAAAGCACTGACACGACTCGGTCCGAATGCGGTCCTAGGTGCGAAGCCGCCACCCATTAACAGGTCAGAGATCAGCCTGAGCAGATCGGATCGAGTTAACTTAGCACGATTCCGATGTGGACATCACCCAAACTTACGGACATATAAACACAGACTAGACAACTCCATAGACGACACCTGCCACCTGTGCCAAGACACACCACAAACAATTGAACACATTATGACGGACTGTACCGCTCTAGCACAACAACGAACACAACACAACATCACTAGTGCGCTGAACCTCTGGTCCACTCCGGAGAGGGCGATCGGTTACCTGCGTGCCGCCGGCTTGCTCGATCAGGGTGGGCTGATCGGCTAAACAACAACAACAACATTCGCTAAATCCGTCGAGCAGAGCGGTGTAGCCGGTGTATGCGTATTCAAGAAACGTGTCAAAATAAATCATATCCGTAACACGCGCGTCTAATATAGGCTTCAGCTTGCGGAATCCGACGATTTCAAACATTCTGTCGAGGATGAATCGGTTTCGCGTGGGGACAAGAACGTCATTATCAGATGCATTCTTCCACATTAGTCGTATATCAATGCATGGCTGATCGTTATTTATACACAACACACAAACAACGGCATATGAGAGGGCATCACTAAACTGTTCTCTTCTTGTACTTACACCTGCAGGTATTTTATAACGGTCCTCATCCCACTTCTCAACTATCATGAAGACTCTATTCATCTCCTAAACACTTAAATAAATAACATTACGTTTACCAGAGTTTGCTTGCCTGCAAATCGTTTCAAGTACATAGTTAATGGTACAGGTTTCACGCCTGAACACGCGCAATGACTTCGTCACTGACACATACGCGGCATTGAGAATGCTTCTCAAAGTAAGTTCCATCGTATTCGAGGAGTGCACGTCCAGTCGGTTCAAGCTCTGAGATGACTATGAGCCACGGGTGGGCGGATCGGCTTGACGGGAGGAGCGAGTCACACCAAAAGTTGACGAAACGTGTACGGTGTTGTTCCGACGTGAATACTTGTATCCCATTATACTGGGTAGGTGTTTTGAGAAATTTTCCAATACATGAAGCAATATCGGTTTTAATGTTTTATCGTTCCCACTCCCCAGATTATGCACCAGACATTTTCGCTTAGGCGGAATTTCACGTACTAAACACATTTTATTCACAATCCGGTGCACTATTTGAGAGAAAGATGTTACCCTATTTATCCTTTTTGTTTAACAATTGATACTCGTCTTTAAATTCTATCAAAATCTCAAACAGGCCTTTCGCCACAACCTCACTGCGAACCTCGTCATGATATACTGTATATGAATGTAGTGGTAAAAGTACTTTAGATTGTCCATGATGACAAGGTTTACATTCTCAGCCGCAGGGTACGAGTACTCGGTATGATGCAGCATGAAAGTACCGCCTGTCATCACTCATCAACAAGACTCATTATCCATATCCGTTGCTTCTCTTCTGCACGCGTTGTTTCTTTCACCTCACGGTATATGTACGATTTTATACAGTTTAGCCCTAGAAAGTAGTCCATTACATCGTTTGTGCCGCGAAATCCGGCAATACTCTCGCCAGAATATCCATAGAGTATTTGAACATCTTGTTCCCTCGCGCGATTCAATGTATCCTGAAAAGTCTCAAAAGAAGAGGGCTAGGCAGTCTTTCAATATTCACCACATCTTCCGACTTTACCGAATATCACTTCATAAACGTCGAACACGCAATATCAAAAGTAGCCATCACTATTTTTCGTCTACGTGAGAAAATACACGTCTGAGCTCCAGGGTTTGTAGCGGACAACTGAACACGCAGGGATAGAGATATCCTCAGGTAGTGGCAGGAGTCACGCGACCGATCATGAAACCCTAATTGAAACAAATATACGTAATAAATAAACATATCGTTAACAATATATATATATATATATATACAGGGTGTCCCATAAGTCCGGCATCATAGGAGAAATTCATATTTTTCTATTTCTACAAACCATAATTCATATTTTTCTTATGCTTGGGATGCCAATTTCCCGTCCACCATTCTGTTCAGTGGCGAGGCTGTTTTTTATGGAAATGGTGAGGTAAATCGACAGAACACCCGCTACTGGTCTCAAAACAACCCTCACTGGTATACCTCTTCAAAGGAACAAGGTGCATCTCGGGTGATGGTATGGTGTGGCATTTGGAAGGATCGCATCATAGGCCCCCTCTTTTTCGATGAACATGTCACTGGAGGCACCTACCTACGTATGCTCAAGGAAGAAGCATTTCCCAGTGTCTTGAACGAAGAAGGAAATTTCCCAACATGGTTCCAGCAAGACGGCGCTCCTGCACATTACAGTACCCAAGTAAGGGAATACCTGTACCAACAATTCCCTGGTCATTGGATAGGACGTCGACAGCCTGTGGAATGGCCAGCTAGAAGCCCGGATCTCATGCCACTAGATTTTTATCTCTGGGGCCACTTGAAAGCGCTGGTATACGCAGAGAAAATTAGGAGTGTTGAACATTTACGGCAGCGCATTATTCGGGCATGTAACACCATTACTCCTGACATCATTCACCGTGTGCTTGCTGACTGGGTATCATGTCTGAATTTGTGTATTGGAAACAATGATGGACATATTGAGCACGTTCTGTAAATAAAAGCTTTTGTTTTGCCTTTTTTATTATTTTTCTTATGATGCCGGACTTATGGGACACCCTGTATATATATATATATAACAATCAAGATTAAGGTATCCAAAGGGTACGGTATCATGGGTACCAGGCACCTGGTAACGTTTCCTATAGTTGTTACGGCATACCTTCCTGCCCCAAAGTTCCTTCACACACCCCAGTTTCTGCGCGCGAAAATTGTGGGTCCGGTCCCCTCAGTCAGTTGGGGTGGATGGTTGCCCTCATTTTCCAAGCACACTAGATCCTTCAACGATTCAAAGTTAACGACTTGTCGGTTCGCATGGTTAAGCGTGATACCCTAAGCCTTCAGAATATATTTCATATCCTCCCCCACCCTCACCCGCACCTCATAGGTTTTTGACCCTGTTGATACAAATGAGTCAGCGTATGCACCATCACCATACTCATCCTTGATCTCGTCAGTTAACTCTGAGGAATTCCCCAATAGCAGGCATGTACTCACCCTCCCTCGCTGTGAATATTACGCTATCTGTGTCAGCGTACAGCACCCTCCGCTCAAGAGAGTGCAGTAATCCCTAAAGCTTGATGCGGGCGTAGGCCGTTGTGAAGCTGGCTACAGTTATGTTTGTAACCCGTGAGGTATCTGTGGCCAGTTCGGTGATGTTGTACTTCATTATGTAAGTATTACCTACATTCACGATCTCCATAACCTCTTTATCGGGAGCGATGGCATAATCCCAGACTTCACTATAACTTTGTGCCAAATGAGCGTTCCTTTTACCAGTATTTTGTGCAAATTTCCCCCAAAGACTGTTTAGACACAACTTTGTACTAAAGCGCTTGCCAGGATTCTTAACAATTTGGGAACAGTCAAGCTGTATACCTTCATGGGCATGGTAACGCTGAATATAAGCCGTTTTTTATCTTCGGTATCAACTCCTCACGGATAACCCGATGCTTCTACCTTATCCTTCAAAAAAGCGTTTATAAGGGGTTCCAAAAAACCTTAGCCCCCCCTATTTGCAGCTTACATGTTTACTTATATCGAAATAGTTTTTAGTGATTATAAAAATATATAAAATTCTTTATTTATTGAAGGTATTAAAATTACTCTAGCTGATAAAGTGATAATATAATGGCTTCTCAATTAATTGGTGATTCGAAGAGGCAACGTGTGATAGATCGCATACGAGCAATAACATTTCGGGAAGCTCGTGATGCTGGAGCCACCTTTATAACACGTTCATGGGTTGCCAAAAAGTTGCGAAGAAGTGAGGACTTCGTCAAAAGAAATTGGAATAAAACTTTGGATGAATGTGAAATGGATACAACCAAATCTGGGCGCCCAAATTTGCCACTCTCTCAGGAAACAAAGGACATCATTGAAAGCGGTACGTAAGCAGAAAAACAGCTGTGCTAAACTTTCTAGAGAGATCGAAGTGTTGAGAGGAAAGATCGTTAGTGGTGAGATCATTCGACTGTACCGTAATAGGCAAGGTTTAAAGCCTTGGCATGAACTTCCAAAGCCAAGAAAAACTCAACTTAACATCGATGACAGAATGTGGTTTGCCCATTATCTTGAAGATTGGGATGTGGATGATTTCATGCATTTAGCTGTCTCCGATGAATTTTTTGTTTACGTAACACGTCGGCCTAACTACCAAAATGATCGAGTGTGGGCCACAACACCAGATGAAATCGATGACAATGAACATTATCGCGAATTATTAAAAAGTCCAGACTGTGTTGGTGTGTTTGTTTTGTTCACTGCAAATAAGCTCATGTGGGTGCTGAAGCCAAATGGTCAGAGTTGGGATGGACAGTATTTTCGTGATATTATTCTATCCCAGCATGTCATTCCTTTTCTAAGAAACCCAAACAATGTTATGGATGTCGATCAGGTCACACTTCTGCACGATAAGGCCCCCTGCTTTAAGGCATTAGCCACTCAACAGTTGTTGCTGAACCATGAGATCGATTTCTTTGGAAATGAAGAATGTCCAGGAAATTCTCCTGACCTGAACGTCTGAGAACACATTGGATCAGTTATAAAGGACAAGGTTGAATGTCTCTCGTTTCAAGAATCTGCAGCAAATCGATTTTCGAAGGATACAATGACGCAACACATTGAAACTGTTTTAGCAAATTTGCGTAACGATCAAGATCTATTCACGTCACTTTTGGCAAGCTACCCAAAGCGAATTCAGGCTGTTTTGGAAGCCAATGGCGGGAACACCAAGTTTTAATTGTTTCTCATTAAATGCAGGATTAAATTCTCTTTTGTAAGGTATGTTTAGTTTTACTGTACCTCTAATGGTTTAGGCCATGGGCGGGGGTGGCTAAGGTTTATTGGAGCCCCGTATATGGCTTGAAAAAGTTGGGTAGCTTCTAAAACATCCACACCTCATGTATCTTCAATATTCTGTATCCATGGCGAACGGCTAGGTCCAGCTCAGGGCTTGTATATACACCTCTGATCTTACACTGATTGGTTGTATAAATACAATCCCTATTGTTCTCCTCTGCGCACTCCACGCACAGGGGAAACATGACCTTGTGATCTATAACGACAGGTAAGATCGGCATCCATAAATCGCGAGGGGGCAGCACGTCTACGAAAGAGAGTCCGAAGTAGCGTTCACTCAAGTTAGCTGAGAACTCCTCGATGGTTGGCTTGGCGGGGCTCACTAGTTTTTCAGGTGCATCTACGGGGTACGGATTGTTCTTCATCAAGTAGGGATATAAAGAACAGAAGTCGTAGTAATGGAGTTTCACGCCCTCCGTAGGCGGAAAGTATAGCTTGAATCGGTTTGTACGCCCTCCAAACAAGCTGTCACCGCATTTGAGGGGGTCCAACACTATTGAACGTTTGATGGCCCTTATTTCTTCACGGTACTGGCCATCTGTTTCCATCCGTGCATCATACTCATGCTCCCACACGATCTTGTGAGTGAACTGGGAGCCTATAAGTTGATCGCGGTTACGTGTCCATGCGAGGCTGTCGGCGGGGAATCTTCCATGGAGGTCCCCTGTGACGGCACACTCAAGGCGTGGGCATCCATGCCACCACCAGCCGTTAAAGGGGTACACAGTCTTCTCACCAGTGGTTGGATCCTCACTTAGACCATCAACACAAAAAACACTTCCCCCGTGTTGTGGGCGTGTTTTATGTATACCTCGGTCTGTTGCTGTAGGTGTATGAGCCAGTAAATATCCTTGTGCCCATAATTACGGGGATTGTTTCTGTGAATAACGGCTAAGGTGTCTTCGGCATCAAGTCATTCTTGAACACCGTAAAACATAATGATGCGATCGTGGTTGCGACTTGCAGCGGATCGCATTTGAAACGGGCTATGTACATCCTTCTAAAGGCCTGGAAACATATTCTAAGCACGCGCACATCATTCACGCAATAACGCTCACATTCATTAGCTATACTGTATGGACTTGTTTCATTAAAACTGTTGCAGTAGCTGTCAAAATCTTCACGCTCACTATCACTCATGCTGGTGTGGTTAAAGTAATGTTTGGAGGGTGGCAGTCCTACCTAGTTTAAAGTTTCGTTAGTGAGGAAAGTGTAACGGAAATACCCTTTTGAAACTTCAGCGGCTATGATCATGACCTTGGGTACCTTGGCTAATTTACAAGGTGTGAACAGCATGGTGTCTTTAAACTGAACATTACCTCTTATCTGCATTTGTATTAGTTTGTTGCCTCCTTTCAAGGGGTCGCCTATAAATATCTCCGATGACTCGTGTTCAAGAAACTCCCTATAAAGGAACGGTGTCAAATTTTGCTCCGTTATGAGCAAGAATATACGCAGTTATTTTTTTGAACTTGTCCGCTAACTTGAAAATATAGGATCGAAAGAGTTTCACAGGGCTGTCGTGTGCAATCGTTTAAAAACGTTTGTCCGTTTCGTTTACCACATTTGTGACACTCATGACACTCGACATCCATGCACTCATCACAGATAGTCTGACTTACGAGTAAATGTGGAATAACCTCTTTGGTTTCAGCGTTCGTGTATGTTTCTATATCGTAGTACACGGTTATACAAGGGCTATTTTTAGGCTTAGCATCTTTCATATGACATACATGCTTCACTCCATCCGCCTTATATTTTTCATGACATGTAGAACAGTGAATTTCATTGCATTAAGACAACGGCCGCTCCGCTGAAGCCTTAATATGCGCTTGGCTCCTGTCAGGCGAACACCTCTCCTCTTCCTTTCTCTCCTTCTCCTCTCTCTTTCTCTTAGGGGATAACTCCGCCTCCAAGTTGCATAACCCCTTGTTCATCTTGCAACATCCCCCTTTGTTGCATAACAATTTGCAACATTTCCTTTGCGACACTGATCAACATTTTGCAATTGCATTACACTCGTCCATTTTGCGCCCATCCTACTAATCTGACAGAAACGAGCCCAAGATCATCAAATTTGGCCCAGCCGTTTCAGAGATAATGTAGATCGATACAGATGTTTTACGATAAAAAAATGACCTTGACCTTGACCTCGAAACATAGTTAGATTGATCAGGCATCCTCAAAAGTATAAGAGACGCGCCCAAGATCATTAAAATTGGCTCAGTAATTCCTGAGATATGGCATTTTATAGTTTTGGCTGTGGAATCGAGGCAGCCATTTTGAATTTGCTTAAAATGGCCACCAGAGTGAGGTCCCAGCGTGTCCCCAACCTGAAAATGTTTCTTTTCGCTAAAGGTAACTTCATGCCAAATTTTACACCTTCTGCCAGATCTGAACGATTTTTGCATTAATCCCCCGCAGTAAGAGAAGTTATGCAATATTAAAAATTCAAAGGATTAATACTCTAAGTTATACAAACAGAATTAAAAAATTAATACTTTAATTTATACAAACAGGATTAAAGGATTAATACTTTAATTTATACAAACAGAATTAAACAATTGATACTTTAATTTATACAAACAGAATGATATTTTTAAATTTTAACAAAAATTTATTTCCTGTAGAAAACCTTTTTCACATACGGTATATAATTGATATTAGGTAGTTTACTGTAGGAAAACGAAGTCAGATGAAATTAACATAGTCTGAGATAATTGCTTTCAAACTCCTGTGAACTGTCATATTTAATAAAATTTATATAAAAAATGGTTACGATATACTCTATATAATACAGGGTGTCTCAAAAGTCACTATCTATTTTGAAAAATAATGGGAATTACGAAAAACTGGTTTAAGACATGAAAAATATATTTATTTCAAAGTAAGTGCCACAAAGAATTAGTGCTATTTATTTATGTCTCCACATGGCGACCATCAGTGTCTCTACAGAGCTCAAAGCGATAAGTTGTTTCCCGGAACACACTTTTCAGCATTTGAGGTGTTATTTTCTGAACTGCATCGGTAATACAATTTCGAAGTTCGGCTACATCACTAATTCTTCTACCAGTGTACACCTTAGACTTAATGAAACCGCAGGCGAAAAAATCTAATGGTGTTAAATCGGGTGAACGTGCTGCCCATGGTTGTGTTCCTCCACGACCAATCCAGCGACCGGGGAAGCGTCTGTCAAGATAATCACGTACAATTATTGCATAATGGCACGGTGCTCCATCCTGCTGAAAAACTACTGTGTCAAGAATGCCATCTGTAAGAAGTTGAGGTTCGAGGAATTGTTCAAGCATGTCAAGATAATAAACCAATTAACTTTTTTTAAATACACAAATTTGCACCAGAAGTACATATCTTTATGCCAGCATAGCATTTTTAAAAAAAACATCTAATGTTACCGAAATAGATAGTGACTTTTGAGACACCCTGTATGTGGTACTGAATGTTGGTCCTTTATCTACGTAAGTTAGACCGGCTTTGCTATCTATTTACTGAAGTGAGCCGAAACGTTAAAAGACAGTTAAAGCAGTATTGAAGTAAACTTTAGTTATTGTGTACAAAACATTGAAGATTATTTAAGTGCGTCGAAGTTTCAATGCTTTATTTGATGTAACATACAAGATAAACAAATCTGTCTCTCTGCACGACCATGTATTCATAAAACATAAAAGTGGCAATGTTTTGTTAGATTATAAAGGCAGGAGCAAAAATTATAATATGTGTTTGAAAAAAAAGGAATAGCGAATGTACTTCTGACATTTTTTTTTCAGAGATTTTCAGCGCTCGACGAGAAAAGAAAGACATTTAACTTTTATGTTGGAATAAAAATAAAATTTAAGCAAGTGAATTCATATCTGAGAGTTTTTTTTCTTAAGTAGACCTAGGAAATGCAAATCTATGCCTTAGTTTAAGGTTATGGCTTCATTTTAACGCGATTATACTGTATGAAATATATCTGTAGTGTAAAATGTGTATATAAATCAATATTTCAATCATTATTTGATTTGAATAACCTTGTTTACATAAAACGAATGTCCATGGCACCAAAATACTATTATATATATATATATATATATATATATATATTTTATGCAGGAAGGAGGGGACAAGGGCAAATGCCCGCAAAAGCGCCCCCCCCCCATAGAAGAAGAAGAGAGCCAAAATCAAGGTCCGGGGTTTTCGAGATGCCTTGACAATCTGCGTTTGAAAGATGGGAGGTCATAGACAGGAGGAAAGACGGATTGAGGAAGAGTGTTCCAGAGTTGACCAGTTGAGTAGATGAAAGACTGAAAATAATGATTAACCCTTGCATTAAATAGTTGAACAGAAAAGGAATGAGAAAGTGTAGAAAGTCTGGTACTGCGTGCTCTCCTTGAAGGAGGAGGCATGCAATTAGATAGTTCAGAAGAGCAATGTCCTTTATGATAGCGATAGTAAAGAGAGAGTGAGGCAACATTGCGGCGAAGAGAGAGAGAGTGACGACAGTTAGTAAGAGGCAGGGAATTGATGAGATGAAAAGCCTTTGATTCCATCCGGTCAAGTACGGCTGTGTGGGTTAAACCACCGCATACTCAGCAACTGAGTGGGGGTGAAGAAACTGCGGAGGCAGTACAGCACACCTAACTTCTTAGAAACTGTTTTAGAAAGAGAATATATGTAATCTTTCCAGGAAAGATCACGAGCAAAGGAAACGCAAAGAATGTTAAGAGAAGAGGAAGGATTGAGTTGTGTGTTGTTGAAGGTAAGGGAATAGTGGTGTGGAAGATTGTGACGAGTATACAGATGGAGGAACTGAGATTTTGAGGCATTGAAAGCTACAAGGTTTTCTCTGCCTCAATCAGATATAGCAGAAAGATCAGAGGTGGAGAAGTGAAGAGTGGAATCATCGGCATCGGAGTGAATAGGACAGGAAGTGCGCATTAAAAGATCATTAATAAATAAAAGGAAAAGAGTGAGTGACAGGACAGAACCCTGAACACCAGTGTTAATAGGTTTAGGAGAAGAAGAGTGGCCATCTACAACTGCAGCTATAGATCGGCCATAAAGGAAATCAAAGATGAAGGCACAGATAGAAGGATAGAAACAGAAGAAGGGCAGTTTCGAAATTAAAGATTCGTGCCACACTCTATCAAAAGCTACTTTAGGTGGTTACTTTAGGTGAGTTTGAACGACGGTTCAGAATTGACCTGCGGTCGACCCCTCTGCAGCATCCCGCCTCATTTGCGGGATTTGGTGAAGGAGGGAATTGCTGTCTGATCTCCTCCTGCCCTCGTAGCCAGCCACGCATGGCTGGTGGGGGACTTTGTACAGGAATCTATCCAGCTGGTTCTTGAAGTTATTCAGGTCGGTGTACTGGAGATTCCTCACTTCTTTTGGTAAGACATTGAAAAGCTTTGGGCCTCGTATTCTGAGGGTATTTTCCATCCTCTTTTTCATGGCCCCTTGTCCCACCGTAGCTGGGACCATACAAAATCTGCCTCTTCTCTCATTCCAGTTTGTTTCTATTTTATTTCTTAGGTTAGGGACAGAGCCCTCAAGTATTTTCCATATGTATATTATTGTGTACCGCTCGCGCCTTCTTTCGAGAGGTTAGAGTTCCAGGGATTGTAGTCGAGACCAGTAGTCTTCACCGTCCGTTTCCTCTATCTTAGACGTAAAGGTCCTTTGCACAGCTTCAATGTTCGCAATGTCTCTTTTTCTGTATGGGTTTGTGAGTACTGAGCAATACTCAATTATTGGTAGGACTAGACGCTTCCATAATTTGAGCATGATGTTTGCTTTTCTGCTGCGGAAGCTCCCCCAGATGATTCCCATTATTTTTCTAGACGTTGTAATTTTGATTTTATAGTGCTCTCTCAATTCTGCATCCGACGACATTATTACCCCAAGATCCCTGACTTATGGATTTGGTGTTATCTGTTCGGCTTGCAGAGTTTTGTACCCTTTTTTTCTGTAGCTCCTTGTTATTACCATATTTTGGAAGTTGCAATTTTTCTTCGTTCAACTTCATATTGTTGTCTTCTGTCCACTGGAATAATGTTTCAATGTCGTTTTGTAATTTTATTATTTCACCTTCGTTCAATATTTCCGTACATATCTTTGTGTCATCTGCGAAGCATGATACAATACTGTCCTTAATATCTGCAATCACTATTATGAACAGCAAGGGAGCTAATACTGTCTCTTGTGGGACAGAGCTCACGACTTCCGAGACGTCCGATTTAACTCCTTGAAGCTTTTGATATGTCTAGTTCAATAGCAAAAGTTTCACCGAAATCCCGAAAGGAGGATGACCAAGAGTCAGAGACATATGCAAGAAGGTCGCCAGTAGAGCGTTCCTTGCGGAATCCATACCGACGATCTGAAAGAAGATTATGAAAAGAAAGGTGTTTAAGAATCTTCCGATTAAGGATAGATTCAAAAAATTAGAAAGGCAAGAAATTAAAGCAATTGGACGATAGTTGCAGGGTTGGGTTGAGAGCGGTCATTCTTCTTTGGGACAGGCTGCTGAATGAAAACGAACTTTCAACAGTACCAGATGAGAGACAAAGACAAAAGAGTTTGCCAGGAAGGGTGTCAGCACAGAAGCACAGTTCTTAAGAACAACAGAAGGAACACCATCAGGACCATACGCCTTCCTGGAGTTGAGCCCAGATAGGGCAAAAAAAAGATCTTTAGAAGAGATTCTAATTTCAGACATAATAAAATCAGAGGGGGGAGGAGATGGAGGAACAACATCGGAATCGTCCAGAATTGAACTGTAAGCGAAAGTGTGAGCGAAGAGTTCAGTTTTGTCAGGAGAAGAGACGGCAAAATGTAAGCTTTTATATATATATATATATATATATATATATATATATATATATATATGATACACACAGACCGTGCATGAACAAGGAACTCTTCTGAGAAAATTAAATCCACTATAGTCCGAATAAGTAATGGTAACTGAGAAACACTATAGTTTTTCTTTTTCATGATGTTAGCCCGACGTGGGCAAAAACTATAGTGTTTGTCATTTACCATTACTTATTCCGACTATAGTGGATTTAATTTTCCCAGACGAGTTCCTTGTTCCATGCACGGTCTGTGTGTATTATAAAAACCTCAGGGGACCATTCTGAGTTCTATCCTATATATATATATATAAACAAGGTCCTGTTTTTCAAGTGAGATACATTGGCTAGTTATTATAATAATATGTATTGTCTATCAAAATGAGCTTCCCCATTAAGGATTTTCTTGAAAACACATTCTGGTTTCCATGGTAACTAAATGACGTTGGAAGACTTAAATCTACAAAATTGCTGTCTCTATCTTTCATTCACGGAAGGGGTATTATTTTTGTTTATATATATATAAAATTATATATATTATACTGTATGACAAAAAAGGCTGTTTTGGCAAATGCTGACGAACGTAAGATTTCAAAAGTGTTTTAGTCTTAATAAACTGAGGTCGAGCGTTATTAGGACATAAGAGTAAAGAAAGGGATTCTAAATACGAGTACACTGTTCAGTATATTGTTTACTTACAACTAAATGAAGATGACTGAGAAAACAGAAATAAGCACTAGATTCTTGTTTAAGTAAATTAGTTTCAAATGAGGAATCACCTGAAAATCAGGGCACCTAGCCTTCGTTAGTTAGCCTTATAAGGCTAACTAACGAAAATATCACGACCTAACCTACCTAACCAATCGTTAGTCAACTGTTCGCCGTTGATGAGTGGTTAGGTTAGGTCGTGATATTTTCGTTAGTTAGCCTTATAGAGCTAACTAAAGAAGGCTCGGGGTCCTGATCTTCAGGTGATCCCAAATGAATAATAGAGAAAGGATAAATGATATAAAATGATTACAAAATTATGTTGTAAGTAATTGATATAATTTAACTTAATCAGTCATATGAATAAGGCTATGAGAAATGTGAAAGTCTTAATTAGTTAGTGTACGTGGAAATGTGAGACCCAAATACAGTAGTCTGAGACTGCCGGAAAGAAGGCAAAATCAAGGTCGTGACGAAGTAGTCCTTTGAGTAATCGTACCATCACGGCCATCGAATTGTTTTAAGAAAACAAATTGTACCTATCACAGCCACCCAGCTTATGCTTAACCTCTTACCTCATGATAATGGAAATCTAGCAAGCGCAGTGTCCGTCATGGATACCCAGCGAAATGGTCGAACGACATATCTTCTCGGTATTGCGTCTTCACAATACCAAAATACCAAAATCCAAATGAGAGGATATATATTGTTAAAATGAGAGGATAGATTTCATAAAAATAAATGAAAGCGATGAAGAGAAACGAGGAAGTAGAAGAAGGAGCAGAGAAGAGAAAGAGAAAGAAAGGGAGCGTAGGAAGAGAGAAAATATACTCGGGCTCAGTCAAATGTATCATCCAGGCTCCTCTAAATGAGAGCAAGCTCACTTGTAGGTTTGTGAATCCGAACCCTGGATCCTACTAAATCCACAAGGAAGCCAGCAGCCCCACTAGAAGCATGGCAAGAGGTGTTGAGGACGGAACTCCAACACCTCTGGCAGACGTGGGAGGAAAAACACCCAACCGAGGAAAAGCAAAAGGCAAAACGCCAAAATTACTCTCCATCAAATCTTCAGTTCCGATTCTGTCACTCTCAATTTCGTTCTAATGACCTTTAATCGACGTGATGTAAATTCGATAAGTTGTTGTGCGTTAGAGTAATTTAGGTTAGTTTAATATAGTTTAGATTAAGCTAGGTTTGGTTAGGTTAAGTTTAAGAGTGTCGATGTTATGTCTTGTCGACTAAATAGGTGAAGGTCCGTCAATTTAGAGGTTTACTTAGGTACAAGTGATAATTTTCAAGTTCTTAAAGTATAGCCTTCAATTAATTACACAGAGTAACGACAAATATTAATAATATAATATGATGGTTCGTGAATAATAATTAATTTTGTTTGTGAATAATAGCAGTTTAAATTTTTAAGACTAACGAAATTATTTGGTTATCTTACAGTAAGTACAAACACAGATTACTTCCTACCAATTATCAACTGTATATAAATTATATAGGTCTACACAACTTTCGGCTTTACTAACCCATATAATCTTTATATATATCAGTGATGACTCCAGTATTACTGTTATTAAAATGTTATTTCTATATTTAGCACGATGCTAATATGTAGGTTTAAGAGAAAGCTTTCATCTACAAGATGGTTAAATCTTGCCATGCAGAAGCAGCATTTTGGTAGTAATGCGTCTCAGTCTAGTGTTTCTATTTTAGCAAATTTCAAAGCGGACAGGGCATGCGATTTCAGCTTTCATTTCCATTTATGATCTGCATATTTCACACAACAGATGATGAAAAGACATTTTATATATATATATATATATATATATATATATATATATATATATATATATATATAAGGGATTCCAAAAAACCTTAGCCCCCCATTTGCAGCTTACATGTTTACTTATATCGAAATAGTTTTTAGTGATTATAAAAGTATATAAAATTCTTTATTTATTGCAGGTATTAAAATTACTCTAGCTAATAAAGTGATAATATAATGGCTTCTCAATTAATTGGTGATTTGGAGAGGCAACGTGTGATAGATCGCATACGAGCCACCTTTATAACACGTTCATGGGTTGCCAAAAAGTTGCGAAGGAGTGAGGACTTCTTCAAAAGAAATTGGAATAAAACTTTGGATGAATGTGAAATGGATACAACCAAATCTGGGCGCCCAAATTTGCCACTCTCTCAGGAAACAAAGGACATTATTGAAAGCGGTACGCGTAAGCGGAAAAACAGCTGTGCTAAACTTTCTAGAGAGATCGAAGTGTTGAGAGGAAAGATCGTTAGTGGTGAGATCATTCGACTGTACCGTCATAGGCAAGGTTTAAAGCCTTGGCATGAACTTCCAAAGCCAAGAAAAACTCAACATCGATGACAGAATGTGGTTTGCCCATTATCTTGAAGATTGGGATGTGGATGATTTCATGCATTTAGCTGTCGCCGATAAATTTTTTGTTTACGTAACACGTCGGCCTAACTACCAAAATGATCGAGTGTGGGCCACAACACCAGATGAAATCGATGACAATGAACATTATCGTGAATTATTAAAAAGTCCACACTGTGTTGGTGTGTTTGTTTTGTTCACTGCAAAGAAGCTCATGTGGGTGCTGAAGCCAAATGGTCAGAGTTGGGATGGACAGTATTTTCGTGATATTATTCTATCCCAGCATGTCATTCCTTTTTTAAGAAACCCAAACAATGTTATGGATGTCGATCAGGTCACACTTCTGCACGATAAGGCCCCCTGCTTTAAGGCATTAGCCACTCAACAGTTGTTGCGGAACCATGAGATCGATTTCTTTGGAAATGAAGAATGTCCAGGAAATTCTCCTGACCTGAACGTCTGTGAACACATTGGATCAGTTATAAAGGACAAGGTTGAATGTCTCTTGTTTCAAGAACCTGCAGCAAATCGATTTTCGAAGGATACAATGACGCAACACCTTGAAACTGTTTTAGCAAATTTGAGTAACGATCAAGATCTATTCACGTCACTTTTGGCAAGCTACCCAAAGCGAATTCAGGCTGTCTTGGAAGCCAATGGCGGGAACACCAAGTTTTAATTGTTTCTCATTAAATGCAGGATTAAATTCTCTTTTGCAAGGTATGTTTAGTTTTACTGTACCTCTAATGGTTTAGGCTATGGGCGGGGGGGCTAAGGTTTATTGGAGCCCCGTATATATTATAAATATAAAGGACTCAATAGCCATGTACTTACTGCAGCAAAGCATTTTCTTGAATGCTCTCCGAAACTTGACGGAAAGAGCGTTGTACAAAATGGGATTGATGGCGCTGAAACGAAAAAACAAAATGTATATAATTTACATTTGCGTAAGAAGGTTCTTGAAAATTATTGCTCATTTAGAAAGGGTTCGCTTATTTTCAGCACTTAACCTTTAACAATTTAAACGATTCTAAACTGAATTGAGGATCAGAATTAACATGCTATATGCATAAATGAACCACAAGAACAAGTATCGCGTAGAACTCTACAGTTAATATCTCAAATAAAAAAGATTTTTTACTTTCTTCTTAAAGAGAAGAATGTGCAATGTCGTCCTGAGAAACAAACGATAAGAGAATGATAAAACAGTGTTTTATACGCGTTTGGATGGTAGAAAGGAAGTGTAGAGAGAGACCAGACAGTGATTGAAGGGAAAAGCCAACGGGGAATTACAAGTATTTATTGGCTAACAAATTATGGTAAAAGCCACCCAGACTCGTACCAACATACATTTTATATGATAATCAAGACTTCTTTGGAAAAAATGTAATGTTGAAGGGAAGCATAAAATATGAATATATACGCTCCTGATAAAAAAAAAATTAAAGACGGCGTTTGTTTCGTTTTTTATCTATTGTCTCTGCATTTTTTTGTAATTAATCAAAATATTTAATCAAAATAGTTCAACCATACTTATTAATACTTATTTTATCATATTAGTTTAGTAATATAATCATAGCTTTCTTTTCCTTGAGTTTTCATCAGCCATTTCTTCCTTGTTTTTACAGTGATGATAATAATGCAAAAACAATTTTCAGAGCTATTGAAGAATAGGGACCCCCGCCTTCTTTAGTTAGCTTTATAAGGCTAACTAACGAAAATATCATGACTTAACCTAACCAATCGTCAAGGGCGTACAGTTAACCTAACGATTGGTTAGGTTAGGTTGTGATATTTTCGTTAGTTAGCCTTATAAGCCTAACTAAAGAAGGCTGGGGTCCCTATTCTTCAATAGCTCCCAATTTTCTATTGCATACATTTTATATAATAATGACAATATACATACAATATACATGACACTATACATAGAACTATTACTGCATTTGACACGTGATTTGCATAACTAAAAAGTTTTATAACAGCAAAATCTATACTGTCTCGTATTATCTTATTTTCGCCATTTTTTGTGGGAACTGTGCCAGTTCACTGTAAGAAACCTACTAATTCCGGGGACAGAAATGGTTGATGAAAACGCAAGACAGAGAAAGGTTACTTACTCTGTCTGAAAAACTAAGTACAGTATTGTTAAGAATGTTTTACCTATTTTGATTACATATTTTGATGAATTACAGAAATGATGCATTTACAATTTCCTTTAGTTCAACAGAGATAGCAGATAAAATACGAGGATTTTTGTCCTTAAATAGTTTGCATACATTTCAAAGATAGTCTATAGTATTATTGGGCAAAATACTGTAAATTGCATTTATTTTTTGTTATTCAAAGTGGCAAACTGAGAAGAAATGGCAAAAAAGCTCCTTTACATATATACGAGGGCCACTCAATATATTTTGCTCCACCTTTTATTTTTCTTTCCAAGTTTCCCTCTAAGTTCCAGAAATTTTGTACACAAATAGTTACATACCTTTTTTACAAGTTTTTATTTTTCCACATCGTCTCCATCCTTTTCTACGGCTTTCCTCCACCTCGAAACAAGGGCCTTTATTCCTTGCTGGTAAAAGTTCACTGGGTTCCGCTGGAGCCACCTCTTAACCTCCTTAACAACCTCATCGTCACTTTGAAACTTTCTTCCACGAATAGCATCCTTCATTGGTCCAAACAAATGGAAGTCTGAAGGTGCCAGATCCGGGCTGTATGGAGGGTGGGGTAACACAGTCAAGCGCATTTTTGTGATGGTTTCTCTTGTTTGCAAACTGTTGTGTGGTCTTGCGTTATCGTGCAAAAGAAGGACGTCTTCCAGTTTTCTCTCCGGTCGAACTCGCTTTATACGTCTCTGGAGTCTCTGTAAGGTAGCAATATATGCCTCTGAACTGATTGTTTGTCCTTTCTTCATAATGTCCACCAGAATCACCCCTTTCATGTCCCAGAAGATGGTGGCCATAACCTTCCCTGAAGAGGGAGCCATTTTGAACTTTTTCTTGCGTGGGGAGTTTGCGTGATGCCACTCCATAGATTGGCGTTTTGTTTCAGGTTCAAAGTGGTGTACCCAAGTCTCATCCCAGTCACAATTCGTGAAAGGAAGTCATCCCTTTCTGTTTCGTATCAGAATAAGCAATTTCGTCAGAAGCAATTTCTATTCTTTGGACTTTGTGATCTTCAGTCAGTTTGTGACGAACAAACCGTGAACACACTTTTGAGTATCCCAGTTGCTGAATTATCGTATTCACACTTCCTTCACTAATTCCTAGCTCCAGTGATAGCTCCTTGTATGTGACGCGCCGATTTGATCGAATGATGCTGTTAGCACGTTTCACAGTGTGAGATGTCACAGCCGATGCCGGACGACCGCTGCGTGGCTCATCATCGAGGCTGGCTCTCCTTCTCTCCGATGATCTCACACGTTTAGACCAGTGTCCAACTGTGCTTCGATCAACAACATTATCTCCGTAAACGTTTTGTAGACGTTTGTGAATATTTCCAGCTGTTTCCTTCTCTGCCGTTAAGAACTCGATAAGAGTTCTTTGTTTACGACGCACATCACTGTCAGACGCCATTTTCGAAAGGGCTTTTAAAAGCGGTTTTATAGAAGGAGGGGAGGTTCAAACTGGAAAAATCCGGTTATGTGAAGCGCAGAAAGTTTAAACTTACGCCCCAAAAGACATTTCAGCCCCAAAGCCTATTATTTAGCTAAGAAAAAAGGGTGGGGCAAAATATATTAAGAGCCGCTAGTATAAGTAAAATCCCCAAAATTTAAAAGATATATAACACTAAAAACCGGGAACCCTTTCGAGAGAACTTACTCTCTTTATTCAGGTGGAAAGACTAAAAATTCTTAGGCTTTAGTCTTGTCACCTGAATGAAGAGAGTAAACTCTCTCGAAAAGGTGCGCGGTTTTTAGTGTATTTATCTTTTAAATTTTGGGGATTTTACTTATTTTATCTAATTTTTACACGATTATTGTGTTTTTAATAATTGTATATATATATAAACCTTGGTTAACTTGGTTTTGCTTCCGTCCGAATTGTTCATTCTGACGAAGGTCAAGCTTGTCACTCCACCTTAGACCTACAGTTTAACGTGGAGTCCGAACCACGACCCACCAGCAACCCAGGGTCTTAACCACTAGGCTACGCAGGGTACCCATTTATCTACCAACTACTTTATTTATTGTGTGGAAGGATGAACCGGGTCTCGATCCTGGGGCCGATGGATTCGTAGTCAGCGACGCTAACCACTACACCACCGAGGTGCTATATATAGTATATAGTGGACCTAGTTTTAGCCGTTTAAGGTGATAATGATTTAATTGTATGCTTGTGCTTAATTGATGCAAATTGATTGTTTATTAATGATAGGCTGGGTAAACAATTTATGATATCGTACAGTATCACCGATTGGAAAGTAGCTAATGGAGTAGGCCCACCATAATATTGGAAGTGACATGAATTGCAACGAGGTCACCAGCTTGGATTACACCCAAGCAAATTAATGTTAAGGTTATAAAAATACCTTATTGTTTTGTATTTTATTATGAAAATAAAGATAAAGATATTATTTATTCACAGTGATTAACAAAGGATTGACAGTGATTCTTTGATAGCCTTTACGTTATGCTGATGACAAGGAACTTAGCTAATAAGATGAATGATTAATAGCTTAATTGACAAGTAATACATTCATTGATGGTATGTAAATGGCATGCAAAATGGAACATTGAATGGGCCTAGTAAATGATATAAAGAATGCATGTGCGTTGTACAGTGAATGGAATACGTGACACTCTGATTAAGTGGCTAGATGATTCAATGGATGAACATAGAATAAATGATGCGACCCAATAATAATGGATGGATTGAAATGCTTGGCAATGGTTACACAAATATCATTTATATATAAGGCCATTATGTGATGCTAAGTGATTACGCCAAGAGAATATTTAGTTATCACATAAATATATGAATTGAACAAAATAACGGATGATACGCGGAATTACGGTTTCGGAATGACACTTGAATTGGATAATAGGCCTACTGCGTTCTTTAACAAGCGTCAGTTGGAACGCTTAATTACACTTGGGGTATAGTCTACCGTTCGGCGGTAGGCTAATGTAGGCTTTACGAAAGTACTTAGAAAAGATGTACTTATCTTACCGGGACGATGAAACCTCTGTTGAAGAGTTTTGAGTGAACCTATTGCTGTAGGCTCGAAATGTCATTGATCGTCCTATTGAAGCTGGTCGCTTACGCGTTGGTCGTGTCGGTCAGGCCATGTAGACTGTAAGCCTGAGGAGATGCTGACCCTTGTAGACTGTAGGCCTGAGGAGATGATGACCCTTGTAGACTGTAGGCCTGAGGAGATGTTGACCCTTGTAGACTGTAGGCCTGAGGAGATGCCGGGCGCCGGTCGCCGGTCGCCTCCAGTGTTGATTCGCTTGTTGTAGAATTGAGGTGATGCTTGAGAGGCAAACCGGCAGAAGTCGAAACGGCGCTGGGCCTCGAAGGATTGCTTCTGTAGGCGGTCTGTATAAGGTCTTGCTTGATGATAGATCGAAGGCCTTGAGGGAAGCAGCAGGCCGCTCCTCCGGCGGGAAGCCGGAGGACGGTTGACGGACGAGTGTTGCTCGTGAAGGTAGAGAGCAAATAAGTGAGAGTGAGTGTGAGTGGAAACTCGCTTTTATACGTCGTTCCTGTGACGCGGACTTTTGCGCCAAACTTGAGACGCCTTGTCAACTCGTCCTTTAGTTGTTAAGGGCTCGCTTTTGGCGGGCCTTTGGAAGAAAACAGACGCTTCATTGTTTTCTGATTCCTTACCCACGTGTTTCTTCGAATAATGTTTGATGAAGGAGTGGAAGGAAGAATTTATCTGTCTACTTGTTGGTCTATTTCTTGTAGGTCCGCTACATATATATATATATATGGATCTTTTCCGTTTGACTGCCGCCATTGAAACATAATTAAACTTTTTGTATTTTGTATTTTAACTGAAATGTCTTGATGATACAAAATAAGTTACTTTATAAAAAAGCTTTTCTTAATTTCCCCTTCAAATTTTGTTTCTTATAAACAATTTTAATTACTTTCAAGATCCATGCTTAATTTTTAAGTTTTAATCGTGTACTCAGAAAAATAAGGGGATCACCTGAAGATCAGGGCCTCCAGCCTTCTTTAGTTAGCTTTATAAGGCTAACTAACAAAAATATCACGACCTAACCTAACCAATCGTCAAGGTCGTACAGTTGATCTAACGATTGGTTAAGTTAGGTCGTGATATTTTCGTTAGTTAGCCTTATAAGGCTAAGTAAAGAAGGCTGGGGGCACTCACCTCTTATGTTTCAATGGCGGCAGTCAAACGGAAAAGATCCATATATATATATATATATATATATATATATATATACACAAACTCAGAATGGTTCCCTGAGAACAATATATGTTAAACACAGACCGTGCATGGCACAAGGAACTCTTCTGGGAAAATTAAATCCACTATAGTCCGAATAAGTAATGATAAATGACAAATACCATAGTTTTTTTCCTTTTTCATGATTTTAGCCCGACGTGGGCAACGGGTCTCTCGCAAAGAGATCCCATAAATATAGCTTCCCTCACCAGCTATCTGCAAAGCAGACAGGATCCAGCTTTGGGACGTGGATCTAGGGTTTAAAGCAAACCTAGATCCCTACACTCAGAACCTCTATATAAGTAAAAGACTCGTTGCATTCACGTCGTGTTGAATAAATCAAAGAAAAAGGGGGTAACTATTGTATTTTTAGCCAAAAAAACCAAAACTTAAACCTCAACCGGGACATTGAGCGTCCACTTTTCGTGCCTTGAAAAGTGGACGCTCAATGTCCCGGTTGAGGTTTAAGTTTTGGTTTTTTTGGCTAAAAATACAATAGTTACCCCCTTTTTCTTTGATTTATTCAACACGACGTGAATGCAACGAGTCTTTTACTTATATAGAGGTTCTGAGTGTAGGGATCTAGGTTTGCTTTAAACCCTAGATCCACGTCCCAAAGCTGGATCCTGTCTGCTTTGCAGATAGCTGGTGAGGGAAGCTATATTTATGGGATCTCTTTGCGAGAGACCCGTTGCCCACGTCGGGCTAAAATCATGAAAAAGGAAAAAAAAAACTATGGTATTTGTCATTTATCATTACTTATTCGGACTATAGTGGATTTAATTTTCCCAGAAGAGTTCCTTGTGCCATGCACGGTCTGTGTTTAACATATATATATATATATATGAATAGAAACGACGTAAATAAGGAGCGTCTCTGCACACGGGGAAGAGAAATAACGAATAAATGAAAAATGAGGCATCCAACCGGCAATTGGAAGGCCTTGGGTTCGTTTCCCGGGCGGTTCGCCTCATTTTTCATTTATTCGTTATTTCTCTTCCCCGTGTGCAGAGACGCTCCTTATTTACGTCGTTTCTATTCATTTATATACTGCGTGGTCATTGCAGTTAAATGCATATATATATATATATATATATATATATATATATATATATAGCACCAGTTCACTTCAAGTGGCCCTCATTCACTCTCATTTGCTCATTGCTGAGGCGTCACTCAGCACTCGCTCAGCACTCGCTCAGCACTCGGATCTTCATCTCCAATCTTCGTCATTTAACTCCACCCATTCTCCGGCCTTCGTCGGAGAGCAGCCCGCCATCCTTCAAAACTCCATTCAAGCATATACGAAGTTAATCATCTCTGTTGAGGCCCACTGCTATTTCATCCTTCTGGAACCAACATCACTTCTGCAAGATGCAACTGGCGCCATCCGTCCGTTTTCATCTCACTTAACTAGTAATTTTGTACCCATTTAAATGGACACAAAATGACATTTTTTTTATTATGCTATAAATTCTAAACCAACAAACTAACCCACATTTTTTTGTTTGTACTGGGTGATCCAGATAAATGGGACCCATAAAAAAAAGCCAAATATTCTTAATATTTAATTCCTTTCATAAAAACTATATATCATTCGAAAGAGTAGAGTTACAAGTTTATTATGAAATATTTATTTTTTAAAAATGACTCCTTTCAAATGTGCTCCATTAGTTGCCAAGCATTCCAGTGTTCTCGCTTGTAAGTTCTGCATCACTTTTGCAAGAGTGTGCGGTGGTATGGCCTGTATCTCATTTGTGATGGCGGCCTTCAATTCTTGCAAGGTCGTTGGGTTATTTCTGTAGACCCTACTCTTTAAATATCCCCAGAGATAATAATCTAAGGGAGAAAAATCCGGAGACCTTGCGGGCCATTCAACGTCTCCAAATCTTGAGATTAACTCGCCTGGAAACGTTTGACGCAAAACTGCCATGCAGTTCCTCGTGGTATGGCAGGTAGCTCCGTCTTGTTGGAACCAGTGGTTTTCTAGAAAAAGATCTCTTAATTTAGGAATAAGGAAATCGGTCAACATTTTTTCGTAGCGATCACCATTTACAGTGACCGTGTTTCAGGTGGAATCCTCGAAAAAGTACGGCCCTATGATCTGAGATGCAGTAAGACCACACCAAACAGTTACACGCTGACTATGCAACGGGACTTCGGTAATATTCAATGGATTTTCTGTTGCCCAGAAACGACAATTTTGTTTGTTTACAGTTCCATTCAAGTGAAAATGGGCTTCGTCTGACATAATCAAAGTTGCTAGAAAATTGGTGGTGTCATTTACCTTCTGTTGGATCCATTGACAGAATTGTCGTCTTCGTGCGAAATCACCATCGTTTAGTTGTTGCACTGTTTGAATTTTATATGGAAAGAGCATTAAATTTTGTTTGAATATACGGTGTGTTGTTCCATATCCAACTCCTAGCAGCTGAGAAGCACGTCTGATGCTTATGTTAGGATTATCCTGTACAATTTCATGAGTTCTGTTAATGATCTCGTCTATCTTTGCTGTGCGCACTCTTCCAGTTGGTTTTCTTTTCCAATGCTGCCAGTTAGGGAAAAATTTCTGACACACCGACGGATTACTTTCTTAGAAGGTGATTTTGACATCTGAAAATTTGTCTTGAAAGATCTTTGAGCTGAAACTACACTTCTTCCATGCTCATAATATTGCTCAGTTATGAAACGCAGCTGTTCCACAGTCCATGCAGTCATCTTGAAGGGTTAGTTTTAACTAACACTTTTATTTTGTTTTGTATCTTATCTTGTCTTGTATTGTCAAAACCTATACAATCCTGTACAAACTTGTAACTATCCTCTTTCGAATGATGCGTATGATTTTATAAAAGGACTTATACTTTAAGAGTTACAGGGGTTTCTTTTGGGTCCCATTTCTCTGGATCACCCTTTAGTTACAGAGAAAAAGTCAAAATTTTACCTGGCAACACTTAGTGCTCGTTTCAGAAGTAAACAAAGAGCACATGGTCGGAGAAACGACACCCTATTGTGTAAATACTACAAAATGTCTTGAAACAAGTAAGTTTACTAGTGAATACGTCATTATGCATGTTGTTCCTACTATTTGTGGTGGAATACTTAACTATGAAGTCATTTAAGAATATGCATATTCAAATGTCTATCATGATTTCTACTATGCAATTTTATGGTTGTTCGAATATTGACGCCCATCTAAATGGGCACCATGGGGGCTAGAGAGTAAGCGGCCCAGCTGAATGGGCACCACGCAGTCCCATAGTGAAAGTATTATTCCTCCCTTACACATTCCTCACTCGCGACACTAATGTTGTGGGCATTGGTGCAAGAAACAACATGGTTACCAGTTTTGGGAGTTCCGGTAATATCTGACCCTCCACCCCCAATTTATATGGGACCTAAAAATTTTACTGAGAAAACGAAAGTTTTTCCGCTTCTCTGTGAATAAACATATGACTATTAGTTTTTCTTGGAAATAATATATTATTTTAATTAATTATATATTCTAGGGGTGTTACCGCCACCCTGAAGCATCATCCCAGGCAGCTTCGCGGCGATGGGCTCGAAATTAGACCAGCTTATCAAGCCAGCTACAGTATATTTCGAGTGGGAACAAACCTGATTCCAGGTCCCCATCGTTTTTTTTTTTTTTGCATTTATTTTTAAACAAAAATGAATTCCTTTTACAATGATTAAAAAATTATACCAAAGTTTAATTAAAAAGATAAATACTTCTGCATAACATTACGCAATAAACGCTCACTTAACATAATTATACATTTCAGCCAAAGATTTTTTCTTGAAGTCTGGAAGAAGGCGTCGATGTTGCTCTATAACTTTTACCAGAAATTGTTTTTGTGATTCATCATTAACAATTCTGTCTTTGAAATCTTCAATCAGCTTGATTGCTCTCTCGGCAGGATCATTCACAACTTTCATATTTTTGACAAAGTTCTCCATAACTTGGAAAGATTTGCAATTTTTCCAAGAAGTAACAGGTTCATTTAGCCAGTCACCACTAGTACCAAGCATTGGAAAACAATTGAAGAACCCTTACCAACTAACTAACACAGCTTAGTTGTATGTGTTAGCTTAGGAAAGATTGGGTGACCTTTGGGAGGAGGGTGTTGCGGGTTGATTTGACAGACTTTCTTCATTGACTTTGCAATCAGACTTTTTTCTGCCTCTGAAATTTGCCTGGAAAACAAAGCAAGTGGTACTAGTTCCTCAGTCAGATACCATAGCTGACCATTTAATCCCTTAAGAGCACTGGATGCTACATCGTGATCATAATTTTTATATTCAATGAGTTCATTAAAAAGATTTAAATCGTTGACAGGTGCATCACAGGCGACTGAAGCAAGCAACCAAGGTTTTATATAGTAGAGGCAGTTGAATATGCACATTCTCTCTAGTTTTGCTATCATATTTGAATCATACCCAGCTTGATCAGAGAATGCGTACATCTTTGCTGGATACAATACAGATGGCATCCACCTCGCATAGTGTACTGCCCCAGGCTTAGCCCATCTCACACCAGTGTTTGAGACGTTTTCCCCAAGAAGTAATAGAGCAACCTCGGCACATTCTCTGTAGTCGCCTCTGGGAAATAGAGGTGAACTGGCTGAATTAAGTGCATCTTTTAGAAAATCTTTTACCTCAGAAGCTTTGGCTCTCAATTGGCGATTTTTAAATTTTAGTGTTTTTGTTGGTAGTGTTATGTCCACTTTTGGCCAAATATTTAATCTGAAGCTTTTAAACATTTCATTTTCAGGGAACGTTGTACTTCCGAAGAGACTTGTATAGACTGAGCACAAAATGCGCTCGTATAGATGATGTCTGCATGCTAGCCACATTAATTGAGTCCCAATCATTTCTTCTATGATCTTACACGCTCCCTGTCTCCATCCAGAATTCGATGCTGTTGTATCAAAAACCGTACCGCGAATATTTTTATCAATATTCCATTCAGAGATAGTTCTGAATACACATTCGGCCTGTGTCTTGCCCTTGCTATTATCTATAGTTGGGATTGATAAAATGTTGCTTTCTTTTAAACCCGGGGAACCAGAAACAATGATTGCCATTCTTTCTTCCTTTTTGTCAGTTGTAGTTTTCAATATTAATTTACTGTCCCAGTGAACAATGCAATGCTCTGGAGGATTGAATGATACCGTAAGTTGTTTTGCACTAGATGCTCTTGTATTTTTACATGAACGTTTAGAAGTAGACTTTGACAGGCTCATGTCATGTATATTTATATTTAATTCTGAGGCAACTGCTGCAGCGTAAACTGTTCTTTGGTTATGCGAGAGATTCAGCCTATCAGCCGTGTCAGAAACCATTTGAGAATCGAGAATGCGAATTCTTTTTTTAGGATTTCTTTGAGCCGAAGGTTGAAAGTCGGAATAATTTGAGTCATTACTTGATTCATCATTATCTATAGGAATGTCATCATCAGGTGGGATATTCATTTGTTCACCACTGGGTCCTGCATCCATGTCTGCCAAGAGTTTTTCTTTTCTCTCTACGTCATGTCGAATTCTTTGGTTTCGTCTTTCTGTCCGAGTTACATAAGACTTATCAAGGCTGGAGACGTACATATTACGAATAGTTCTTTGATCTTCAAGGAATTTTATATCTTCGCTTTTGTTTTGTTGTTCTCATTCTGTCTTTCATTATTGTTTCAATAGCATCTGCTGCCGATATATCCAATAGCATATCTAATTTTTTTCAAAAAATATCCTTTTTATCTTCGAAAGTATTCCTGTTTTTGTGTTTTTTCAGTGTTTCATACTCATTAACTAAAGTCAGAATCTTTTCTTTTGGTCTTCTGCTTTTGGAAATATTTTGCGTTTTAATGCCAGCTAAGTCCCAGAATTTTTGAACTTTATTAAGTACAACTGTTGCAGCCTCTTCTTTATTGTTCATAACCATATCATTTCTTTTTAAATGATAGAAATGCTGAAGTGCATCTGATTGGGATGGTAGCTGGAATAGTCCTGTAGGAATCAGTTCATCTTTAAGATTACCAATAATTGGATCATAACTGCTTTTTCTTAACTTTATATTTAATTTCTTAGGGGTAGCCATGCTATTCATTTAAAATAAGATTAGAATCAACCAAGCGAAAAATGCATCATATACGATATACATCATTGGATATCTGAAAAAAACACAAAATATTGGCTTAATCAGCTGTTATAGAACATTTATGTATACTACGAATAAATAATATTTATACACCAAAATGTGCAAAGTTGATTTCTGAATAAATTGATATGCAATATGTATGCTTTTATTTAAGATTAAATATGAATAATCTTAAAAAAATGCTTAAAAGATGTCGTTTTTACTCAGTTTTTTACTATGCAATATAAATTGGGGGGGGGGGGGCTGATATTACCGGAACTCCAAAAACTGGTAACCATGTTGTTTCTTGCACCAATGCCCATAACATTAGCATGTTGGACCATTAAAAATTTTAAAAAGTGAAATTATGGACCACCCTAATGTACATAACCCGATTCAACTGTGATCCACTACAAGCTGCAATCACGATCGCCTCATTATGTTTTAGTGTATTCAAAAATAACTTCATGCCTAAAGATACGTTGGCCGTCATTCCTCGAAACGCCCCGCGCAGTTATGGGTATAAGGCTATTTACTGGCTCACATACACACAACTGCAGACAGGTGTGTATATATAAGACACGCTCGCAACACGGGGGAAGTTGCCATTAAGATCAGTGGCCGTGTTTTTTGGGTGGACGGCTTAAGTGAGGATCCAACAACTGGTGAGAAGACGGTGTATTCCTTTAACAGTTGCTGCTGGCATGGATGTCCACGCCCTGAGTGTGTCGTCACGGATGTCCACACCCTGACTGGGCCGCCACAGGGGACCTCCATGGAAGATCCCCCACCGCCAGCCTCGCATGGACCCGTACCCGCGACCAGCTTATAAATTCACAGTTCACTCACAAGGTTTTGTGGGAGCATGAATATGATGCCTGGATGTAAACCGATGAGCAGTATCGTGAAGAAATAGCCATCAAACGCACATTGGTGGTGGACCACCTCAAATGCGGTGACAGCTTGTTTGGAGGACGTACAAACCCCTTCAAACTTTTTTTTCCGCTACGGATGGGGTGAAGCTTCACTACTACGATTTCTGCTCATTATACAGTTACGTGATGAAGAACATTCCTTGCCCCGTAGGTGCGCCTGAAAAACTTGTGGGTCCAGCCATGTCTTCTATCGAGGAGTTCTCAGCTAACTTGAGTGAGCGCTACTTTGGACTCTCTTTCGTAGATGTGCTTCCTCCTCGGGCTTTATGGATGCCAATCTTGCCTGTTATAGACCACAAACTCATGTTCCCTCTGTGTGTGAAGTGCGCAGAGGAGAATAATGGGTACTGTAATCACACGATCAACCAGAGGAAGATCAGAGAGAAGATCAGATGAGAAAACGGCGTATATTCAACGCTACCATAATCGTGAAGGGATAAAACTTGACCGTGCCCAAATTGTGAGGAACCCTGGCAAGCGCTTTAGGGCAAAGTTTTTCCTAAATGGTTTTGGGGGCAAGTTTTCTCAGACAAGGGGAATGTACATTTAGCTCAAAGTTATAGTGAAGTCCGGGATTATGCAAACGCTAACGATAAAGAAGTTATGGAAATCACGAATGTAGGTAATACGTACATAATAAGGAACAACCGGGCCGAATTCGCTACAGATACATCACGTGTCACAAACATACCTTTAGCCAGTTTCACGACAGCCTAAGCACGTATGAAGCTGTGACATCTGTTGCATTCTATCGGGCAACGGGTTCTGTACGCTGATTACAGATAGTGTGATATTCACGGAGAGGGCAGGTGAATGTATGCCTCCTATTGGGGAATTCCTTGGAGAGTTGACGGATGAGATTAAGGATGAGTATGGAGACATCGCATACGCCGACTCTTTTGCCTCAACAGTCCCAAAACTTACGGTGTAGGCGTGAGGTTGGGGGATAAGTACAAGTACATCGTGAAGACTAAAGGCATCACGTTTAACCATGCCAACTGCCAGATCGTTAACTTTGAATCGTTCAAAGATCTAGTGAGCTTAGAAGACGATGGTAATGACCGACTGCCCCACCTGGTTGTGGGGACTCATAACTTCAGAGCACAGAAATTAGGTGGCGTGAAGGAACTTAGGGGCACGAAGGTTTGTCGTAACACCTACAGGAAACGGTACCAGATGCCTGGTAGCTATGACACCGTACCCTTTGGATACTGTATCGACGAGATGCATCCCTTGTAATGCTTAGCCGTATTTAAATTATGCATGTATCTGTTAAATCCTTTTAATTACATGTTCTTTGTACCACTGTTTACCATGCACTTTTAACCATTTTCTATATATTGTATTTGTACTGATAATAAATTTCTTGTTTTGTATTAGATTGCTTTTCATTCTAACAAACTTAATTATATTAATTATGGGGAAATAAAAGCTGTATACCTACACACCAGTCATTAATAATGCACGGTTTTTTCCAATTTATTAATAATGTAAATTTAGTCTCAGTATTAACCCTTTCTGCGCCAGCGATTCCATAAGGCATCAACAAAAAGTACGTGTATTTTCCTCAGATTAGCTTCAATGAGGCTTATGGCATTTGAATATAACAATTAGCTGAAGAGCAATATCTCGTAGATTTTGGACATTGGCCTGAGCATTTAGAACCAAAAAGAGATGCAAAAATTGTATGAAAGGCCATTCTCGTCTATAATGCAGAAAGTGTGATGTACCATTATTTTTAACAGACGACAAAACTGCTTTAATGGCTTGAAGCAGTATGGTCTACCATTGTGTTTAGCAGAGGACAAATGTTGTTATTATTTGTTTCATTCAAAGTACAAAAGTTATGTTAGTGTCTCTTATTACTTGATAGCGTCAATGGGCCATATAATTTCTAGCGTAATTAATTATTTCTAAGCAAAGTTTCGTTTCCATACCTTTTTTTAACATATTTAATTGTTAAAATTTTTTATTTTTAGCTCAAAACAATAATTTGGGACAGAAAGGATTAATATTGTAGACACCATCATCGCTCTGTGCAATACATGTCAGTAGAATGGGCGCAAAATGGGAGAGTGAATTATAATGTTGCAAGTGTTGTTCAATGCTGCAAGACCCCCTTTATTCCAATACACTCCTCTCCCCTTGTTGCAAGACCTATCCCTCCCTCCAGCTGCCACAAGCTGGGGAAGTCAACCTAACCTAAGAGAGAGAGAGAGAGAGACCTTCCTTCGCCTGGATCCGCCAGATGCATAATAAAGCTCTTGGTCTTTGCACTTGGCTTAGAAGGCCCTAATCAGCCAGTTGGCTTAATCCGCCAGTTGGCTTAGGTGGCTTAATCTGCCTTAGAAGGAGTAAATGGCTTGTTCAGGTATACATTATTATTTTTGAGTTGCCAGATTGTACTATTTATTTAATTAAAGCATATGTTTTTGAGAGTTGGCTTAGAAATCTTGAACAGCTAGTCGGTTTAGAAGGCATAACCTGCCATTTGGTATACATATATATATATTTATTTGATTAAATAATATCGTTTATATATACAACCAAAAGAATTAAATAAAACTCCATTACATCATTCTGTTTATTTAGACGAATTATTGGAAATAATTTCATGAAATATATAGAAAATAAATACACAATAAAATTAGTTCATTCTATACACAGTTTAAACGTGGAATATATGCAATAAAAATAATAATAGTATTAGAAATACACAAGTTGAACGAAGAATATATATACAATCAAAAAATAATAATAACATAAGAAATACACAAGTAGAACGAAGAATATATATATATATATATAATAAAAAATAAAATAAAAAATACTATAAAAGAAATGCATAGTTTTAAACGATGGAATATAATCATCAAAATAATGGTACAGGAGAAATCTATATATACACAGTGATATTAGATAATTAAATATATAGAAAATAAATATACTGCAAAACCCTCAAAATACATACACTTTATGTTCTACTGCGCTTAACTAAAACACTAAACTCGCACATGATCCAGTCTATAGTTACATCATTGTTGCTTTGCACAATGCAATAAGTACGATTTAACATTATTTCACCGCTCAAGTTATAGGGATGCCTACACTCGATGTAAAGGGCCTTCATTTCGTTCAGTACTATTTTTGTACCCAATTTACATTAGGTTGGCAAGTTATCTTTAAACACGGACAGAATACATTCAAAAACACGTACAAAGAGGTCATCGTTAGCCACATCATTATTAAATACAAGTTTATAAACCCTCCTTTCCAATCGAGGGTTTAATCATATCGATCCGAGCTTTCCAATCGTGAACTTATCTTCACAATTCATAGCGGCAGTTGAAATAATCTAAGTTGTAACGACAGCTGCTCATTGTATAAATATACAATTCTTCAGGGTGAAAGGTATAAGTGAGCTCAGCCCTGTACCGCTCAAGTCCTTTGTACCAAAGTTCATGATATTTCGAAGAGTCTGAACCTTTTAAATAAGCATCCAGCTCTAGACCAATCTCGCCTTGTTCAGTCCTACACTCGGTAAACCCGTCGAGCAGAGCGGTGTATATGTATCCAAGAACTGTATTAAAATAAAGCATATCCGTAACACACGCGTCTAATATAGGCTTTAGCATGCGGAAAAGGACGATTTCAAACATTCTGTCGAGGATGAAACGGTTTTCGCGTAGGGACAAGAACGTCATTATCAGAAGCATTCTTCCACATCAATCGTATATCAATGCATGGTTGATCGTTATTTATGCACAACGTACAAACAATGGCAAATGAGGGGGTATCACTAATCTGTTCTCTTCTTGTGCCTACACCTGCAAGTATTTTATAACGATCCTCACTCCACTTCTCAACTACCACGAAGACTCTGTTCACCTCCTCAACACTTAAATAAACAACATTACGTTTACCAGAGTTTGTCTACAAGTCTTTTCCAGTACATAGTTAATGGCACCGGTTTTACGCCTGAACGCGCGCAATGACTTCGTCACGGACACATCGTACACGGCATTGAGAATGCTGCTCAAAGGAAGTTCCATCGTATTCTATTGTGAGAAGTGCACGTCCGGTCGGTTCGAGCTCTGAGATGACTGAGCCACAGGTAGGCGGACCGGCTCGACGGGTGGTGTGGAGGAGTAGTCACACCATAAGCTGATGAATCGTGTGCGACGTTGTTCGAACGTGAAAGTTTCACGCGAATACTTGTATCCTATTATACTGGGAAGGTGTTTTGAGAAATTTTCCTTCCGCGATACATGAAGCACTACCGGTTTTAATGTTTTATCACTCTCACTCCTCAGAATGTGCACCAGACATTTTCGTTCAGATGGATTTTCACGAACTAAATACATTTTATTCACACTCCTGCCCACTATCTGAGAGAAACATGCCCATATTTTTCCTTTTTCCTTTTTGCTTAGCAGACAATACTCGTCTCTAAATTCTATTAAAAACTCACGCAAGCCTTTCGCGACAACCTCACTACAAACCTCGTCATGATATATATTAATGTAGTGGTAAAAATACTTCAGATTCTCCATTATGACAAGATTTACATTCTCAGCCGCAGGGTACGAGTACTCAGTATAAAGCATCATGATATAATACCGCTTGTCACACCACTCATCAATAAGACTCACTAACCATAACCTTTGCTTCTCTTCTGCACGTGTTGTTTCTTCCACTTCACTATATATGTAAGTTCAATACGTCGCTTGTACCACGAAATCCTGCAATGCTCTCGCCAGAATAGCCGAAGAGTATTTGTACCTCTTGTTCCTCAAGCTTTGCACGGTTCAATGTAGCCTTAAAAGTATCAAAGGAGGGAGGGATAGGGAGTCTGAGTATCCACCACATCTTCACATTTTGCCGAATACCACTTCATAAACGTCGAACACGCAATATTAAAGGTAGCCATTACTATTTTTCTTCTACGTGGGATTTCTTCAAATGCATGTCTGAGTTGCACCGCTTGTAGCGGTCAACTGAGTACGCAGGGGTAGAGATATACCCAGGTAGTAGGAGGAGTCACGTGACCATTGATCGGTCATACAGGGGGAGGAGCTTAGAACTTTCTCCTATACATACGCACGCGCGCGCGCGCACACACACCCACACCCACAAAGGAGAAAGTGAAACGCTAATTGAAACACGATTTATTTAATAAACATATCATCGAAATATTTAAGGTGTATATTCACAAATACGTGTAATAAATAAAATAAACATATTGTTAACAAGTAAATAGACATTATATATATATATATATATATATATTAGGCCGGGTCGAAAAGGGGTCAAGGTCAGGATTTTGCTTAGGTACATATTGTGAGGTTGATCATTTTGTAATAGTAGTATCCACACCAAAAATCAAGGCTGTGGGACCTTCGCTAACCCCCCCTACCAATACTCACTTTTTTCCATATGAATTTGTATGGGAAATAGGCCAAAAATTGAAAATCGTAAAAATCGACCCTAAATATTATTTTTTTTGCTTTCGGATGGCCAAAATCGAGTTCCCCGGCACGAATTACATCAGAATAGACCATTCACCAACTTTTTTTGCGATCGGGGGGTGTGGGGTAGGGTCTTAAATCCGGTGCTGACTCATAGCACCGGATATAAGACCTAATATTACATTATTTTTGTTTTTTTCCTCCAGATTCCTATTTAGGTACCTAGAATGTTAAAAGTTTGTATTGAAATATGTTATTTAATTTTAAAATATCAGTAATAAATAAAATATAGTTAAAATCTTATTAAATTAAATTATGGCTACTAGAAAAAGAAGCCATAATGCAGCCTTCGGATATTCAGCAAAATTTTCAACTGCCATGACGCCATCAAAAGCTGATGTTGTAAGGCACTTCCATTTTATTGTTAGAGAGGAAGAGGAAGAATCTAAAGCACAGGGTAAAATAAGTAAACATGATTGCTATAACGTAGTTGTCCAAGATATAAAAGAAATTTGGCAAAAATTTTCTTTCCCAACAATTGATACAAAGGGAATTTATATTAGAGTTACTAGACTTATAGAAGATGCTGATAAGTTAACTAAATGCCCTATGATAAAAAGAAATGAAAAATATTATGAAAAATTAAAGAAATACGACGAGATGTTTGACATATCTCTATGCCACTGTTATGATAAAGGCATAAGGGATAGAAAACTTTGTAGGTGTGAACATAAAATACCTATTATAGAATGGGAAGTTTTTATTGGTCAAAAAGAAAGAAAAAACCAGTTAGGAAAAATTGATAAAAAAACAACTTCAAGTAATTTGAGAAAGTTGGGCAAAATCCAAAAAGCACAGGAAAGGGAAAATAAATCAAAAGAAAAATTAAGAGAAGCAAGGGAATTTGCATCATCAGAAGTGATAGAAGATGATAATGAAAATGAAGATGTCCATTTTCAAGACAGAGAGGACTTAGATTATGAAGAAAACTTAGAATTAATAGAAAATTTTCAAAATAGATATACCTATGAAAATTTAGCCAAAACTTCAGAATGAGCAATTGCTTCAGATTAGAACTAAACCTCTAGAAATACTAGATTTTCCATGTCACAGCCAAAACGTTGAACGGGGTGTGAACTTAGTTAACTAAATCTAGCCAGGAAAGAATTGGTTATATTAATCGGCATAAATTTATTTTAAATACTTTAAAGTCTAGAAAAGAACTGCCTACTTTTGAGTGGAAAGGTCATTGAAAGGAATAAAAAAAAAAATTAGTTTTAGGTCAAAAATTTTATTGAATTTCTGTCTCTTAATTTCTAAATTTCTACCAATAATAGCTAAAAATTTATGTATTAAATTTTTTTTCATGCATTTTTGTATTTTTAAATTTTTTTTCATTAAAAAATAAATATAACTGTTTTATAAGCGAACTTTGGTAATAATAAAAAAATTTCGAAGTAAATCACAAATTATCTCGAATTTTATGAATTTTCTGAAAAAACTGAAACCGGTAGGGGCGGGGTAGGGGTCCTCAGAATTAAAAAATATTTTACCAGGGTGTTACTATGATTGATTGAACCACCTCACACTATGTAACTGAGAAATAAAAAATTTCGATATATATATATAACAATCAAAGATTATGGTATCCAAAGGGTACAGTATCATAGGTACCATGCACCTGGTAACGTTTCCTATAGGTAATACGACATACCTTCTTACCCCTAAGATCCTTCACGCCCCCCAGCTTCAGCGCCCGAAAATTGTGGGTTCCCTCAGTCAGTTGGGGCGGCTGGTCGCCCTCATCTTCCAAGCACACTTAATCCTTCAACGATTCATATTTAACGACCCACCGATTCGCATGGTTGAGCATGATACCCTTAGTAGGGTAGGTTGATTTTGGAACTGTGATCTTGGACTAGTCTAGATAGAAAGGTATTAATGTATTAAAACGTTGCACCAACTCATATTTGTGAAAATGACTGTATTTTTTGAGGATTGTTAATTATTTTTAAGTTGTAAAATTGCCGAGTTTTACGCGTAAAATCGCGCGCGCGGCATTCGCGCAATGTAAACAAACAAAATATCGGACCTTATTTCACCAAAATAATCAATTAAAATTCGACTTTTTTAAAAAACGATGCTTGAAACTTATTGTAAATGCATTATAGATGTTTATTAGTGTATTATTTTGTATTTTTTAATGATATTTACCTATAAAATGTGTATTAAATTAAGTTATTTTATGATGCGTTCATTTAATTGTGTTTATTTTCAGATATTTCATAAAAATGGGTAAAAAACGGAAGTCTGCAGTGTTAACTCGAAGTGATAGTGCCAAAAAATTCAGTGGCCAGCCTTCCCCTTTGGATAAAACAGCCTCCTACCCTCCGCCAAGTTATTTCCTCCAAAACAGCCACCCGGACTTGAAAGACTATGATATTGCTAAAATGATAGCAAAGGATGTGATTGAGATCTGGCAGGCAGTGAACCCGCGGCTGCCACTGTATGAGGAATATTATGTAGTGAAATTGGTGGATAAAGTGTGCTTCAAGAAAGCAAAAGAGATAAACAGGAAATCTCTTTCTACAGTCCAGGAGCAAAATCTGGAGGAAAAGCTGGATAAACTTTTTGACATTTCTGCTTGCACCTGTAAGCTACCTGTTCGTCCCTGTGATGACAATGCTGTGAAGTGCAAGAAAGAAAATTGTCAAACACAGCACATAATCTGCACTTGTCCTCCCAGTAAGAAGGTAATACTATTATTTTTTTAACTTTTAACTGGCCTAACTTAGTGCGATAAGGTGCCTTTTAAGTGGAAGGAAATTCAATGCTTGTAATTGAAAAATATCCGCGTTTTCCTTCTGTAATCTTCCTCCCCCCCCCCTGGTAATAGAAATTAATAATCAATTTTTTTCAGGATTTTATCTCTTATTTTAGATCCGCTATTTAATATACTTTAATATTTCAGGTTCCAGTAGAGGAGAGGGAATACTTGAGAGGTCAGAGGGCCAAAATAGGACCCAAGTGCTCTTTCCAGCTGGGATCTGTGGATAAAGCTGCTGTGAAGAGAGACCAGAGGGCTGCAGCTGAAGCAGAAAGATTTCAGAGCCAGATTCAACAGCAGCAGGAAGTGGATTTGGCCACTTTTGCCTCCACACCTTCACAAGATATTTCTTTTGAATCCAGCTCAGGAGAATCAGGAGAGGTCATATATTTTTTTTCTTATATCTTATCCCATTTTTACCCAAATTTATCCCTACTTTTCGTCCCTATTTCCCCCCTTTTTTCTCCCATTTTCGCTTTAGTAATTTATTCTTTTTTTCGCCCATTTTCGCCGACTTTTTACCTGAATTTTTCTCCATTTTTTCCCCCTATTTTCCCACTTTTTCCCCCCATTTTCGTTTAAGTAATTTATTCTTATTTCCGCCCATTTTCGTCGATTTTTACCCATATTTTTCCCTACTTTTTCCCCTATTTTCCCCCATTTTCGCTTTAGTAATTTATTTTTTATTTTCATTTCAGCCATCTGGTGGTGAAGCTGAAGAGTTCAAGCCAAGGAGGCCCCCAAGTGGAGGTTACGGCTTTATGAAAACCCCCAGATATGCCATGGAACTGATCAGGGGTGATGTTTCTTCCAATCTTGGGGCAAGTCTTGCTAATGCCTTCCTCCTGGACTTACACGCTATGAACCTGCTTAAGACTGGCCTTGATATGAAACAGATAATAGTTGATAAATCGAAAATGGACAGGGAAAAAGCTAGAATGAAAGTGAAAAGTGATGAAAAGCACAATGAGGGTCTGGAAAAGTTAGTCTGTATTGGGGTTGATGGGAAAGTTGACAAGGGCACTTTGCTGTACAGAGAAGTTAAGGATGAAAATGGGGAGACTAAGCTGAAGAAAGGAAAGGGACAAGAGCACCATTTGACTTTCACAAAGGAGCCGGGAACTGAAAGTGGAACATATCTTACTCACAGAGTCATCCCAATTAAAGGTGCGACTGGAGTTCTTCTTGGTGAAGAAGTTGCTAGTGTCTTGGAGGAGTTTAACAGTGTTCATACCCTGAAAGCTGTCCTCCTTGACAACACAAATACAAACACTGGCTGGGAGGGAGGCCTTGTAACAGCTCTGGAAAATAAAATTGAGCGGAAATTGCACACCATTGGCTGTTCACTCCACCAGAATGAGCTTCCTTTCAGAGCTGTTTTCAAGCATCTTGATGGCAGTACCAAAAGTCCCACTGCTTTCACTGGTCCGCTGGGAAAACTCTGTGAAATTGACTACCAAGATCTGCCACAAGTGGAATTCACCAAACTCAGTGGCCCCCTGGATGACATGGAATTTGCTGAGGAGACACTGAATAATCTCAGTAGCGACCAGAGGCTTCTTTTGGAGTATGTGCTTGGAATTTCCAGGGGCAAAGTCAACCCAAGATTTGCTGCCTGGAAAATTGGACCATTAAACCATGCAAGATGGTTGACTTTGGCAATTAGATTGATGTGTCTGTGGACCAGAGGTGCTTACCCTCCAGAACTACAGGATAAGCTTTACCAGGCCATCAAGTTCATTGTGGAAGTTATGCAGTCAGTTGGTTTGAGATCAAAAGTGACAGCAAGTTCCACAATCAGCAGCTGTACATCTTCAACATGATCCAGAGGATCAAGCAGCAGTCTGAAGAAATCCAGGGTGTTGCTTTCAAGAACCTGAAGTACAATGCTTTTGCCTTGCTGCCCGAGAATGTGCTGTACTCCATGATGAAATCTGATGACTTGGAAGTGAGAGAAGCTGCTCTCAAGAAAATTCTGTCCATCAGGTAAGCATTTATTAATTTAAAAAAATGTGAAAAAAAATTTGATTATGGGGATTTATTTAATAAAAAAAGGCCCGAGTTCTATAAATCCCCATAATCGAATTTTTTTTCACATTTTCTTATCCCAATTCCACCCCTCCCCTCTGATAATGGAAATAATCTTACCTTCTTTCTGAAAAAAAATTCGATTATGGGATTTATAGAACGTGTTTTTTTTTTTTAATTTAAGTTTAATTTAAATCACCAATTCTGAGACTAATAGGGATTAAATCTTAAACTGGAATAAAAAATAAATAAATTATTATTCTTTCAGAAGTGGGAAGCCAGCCAAGAAGAGGCTGAAGAAGATCACAGCCATCAACATTGAAGCTACCCACTGGTCAGAACTAATCAACCTTTCTCAAAGTGGCATCTGTGAACCTGCTCTCACAGAAGACTTTTCTGACCAGGAGCTTCAAGAAGCATTGCTGAATGGCACCAAGCTGGAGCTGCCTGATCTGCCTTCACATTCTCAGTGTTGAAAGGGCCGTGAAGCTGACATCTGAAGCTTCCCATACTGTTTATGGACTCGAATCAAGGCAGAAACACATTCTGGCCAAAGCCCTAAGCCGCCAGATGAGGCCTTCCTTTGCTTCTAATTGCTCTTACAGTGAAAATTATGATGATCTTGGGATCTAAATGTGTCTATTTGACTCTGTACATGTTTTTTTTTTACTTTTTTTCAATAAAATTGTAACTGTTTTCAGGATTTTTTTATGAAAATAGCATGATTTTTTCGGTCAAAAATTGCGAAAATGTGGTATTTTTCGGTACGATTTTTTGACGATTTTTGAAACGGTTTCCTCAAAAAACGGTTAAAGCTAGGGATCTGAAATTTTTTGTCAGTTATTATCGTATTAAGCCCTGACTAACTCGACTAGTCCAAAGTCGATATCTAAAAAAATGCGGAAAATCAACTTACCTTAACCATTAGCCTTCAAGATATATTTCATATCCTCCCCCATCCTCACCCGTACCCCATAAATTTTTGGCCTTGTTGGTACAAAGGAGTCAGCGTATGCGATGTCTCCATACTCATCCTTGATCTCATCAGTCAACTCTCAGAGGAATTCACCAATAAGCGCATGTATTCACCCTACCTCGCTGTGACTATCACACTATCTGTGTCGGCATACAGAACCTTCCGCTCAAAAGAATGCAATAGACACCAAAGTTTGATGCGTGCGTAGGCCGTTGTGAAGCTGGCTACACGTGTGTTTGTAACACACAATGTGTCTGTGGCCAATTCGGTAATGTTGTACTTTATTATGTACGTATTACCCACATTCACGATCTCCATGACCTCTTTATAGGGAGCGTTGGCATAATCCCCGACTTTACTATAACTTTGGGCCAAATGAACGTTCCCATTGCCTGTATTCTGTGCAAATTTTCCCCAAAGACTGTTTAGACACAACTTTGCACTAAAGCGCTTGCCTGGGTTCTTTACAATTTGGGAACGGCCAAGCTGTATCCCTTCACGGTCATGGTAACGTTGAATATAAGCCGATTTTTTATCTTCGGTATCAACTCCTCGCGGATACCCTGATGCCTCTACCTTATCGTTCAAAAAAGTGTTTATATATGGCGTGAAAAGGTTGGGTATCTTTTGAAACCTCCACAATTCATATCTTCAATATTCTTTAGCCATGGCAAAAGGCTAGGGACAGCTCAGGGCTTGTATATACGCCTCTGTTCTTACGCTGGTTGGTTGTTTGATTACAAGCCACATTGTTCTCCTCTGTGCACTTTACGCACAGGGGATACATGAGCTTCTGGTCTATAACGATGGGTGAGATCGGCATCTATAAATCGCAAAGGGGGGAGCACATCTACGAAAGAAAGACCGAAATAGTACGTGTTAAAGTTTGTTGAGAACACCTCGATGGTGGGCAGGTCAGGTCCCACCAGTTTTTCAGGTACGGGTTGTTCTTCATAACGTAGGGGTACAAAGAACAGAAGTCGTAGTAACGGAGTTTCACGCCCTTCGTTGGCGGAAAGTATAGCTTGAAGGGATTTGTACGCCCTTAGAACAAGCTATCACCGCATTTGAGAGGGTCCAGCACCATTGAACACTTGATCATGTTTATTTCTTCACGGCACTGTCCATCTGTTTCCATCCGTGCATCATACTCATGCTCCCACAAAACCTTGTGAGAGAAATTGGGCGCCTGTAAGCTGATCGCGGGTGCGGGTCCATGCAAGACTGTCGGCAGGAGATCTGCCGTGGATATCTCCTACGATTGCACACTCAGGACGGAGGCATCCGTGCCACCAGCAATCGTTAAAGGAGTACACAATCTACTCACCAGTGGCACGGTTTTCGCTCAGACCATCGACCCAAAAAACACGACCATTAACCTTAATGGGTACTTTCCCCGTGTTGCGCGCATGCTTTATGTATGCACCTGTCTGCTGCTGTATGTGTATGTGCCAGTTAATAGCTTTGTACCCATAACTGCCGGGATTGTTTCTCTGAATGACGGCTAAGGTGTCTTTAGGCATGAAATTGTTCTTGCACACCGTAAAGCATAATGAGGCGATCGTGATTACGGTTTGCAACAGATCGCATATGTAACGGTCTATGTACATCCTTCTAAAGTCCTGGAAACATACTCTAAGCACGCGCACATCATTCACGCAGTAACGCTCACATTCATCAGCTATAATGTAAGGATTATCTTCATTAAAACTGTTGTACAAGCGGTCAAAATCTTCCTGTTCATCTGTACTCTTACATTCATAGTTAAAGTAATGTTTGGGTGAAGGTAGTCCTACGTAATTTAAAGTTTCGCTAGTGAGGAATGTGTAAGGGAAATATCCTTTTGAAACTCCAGCGGCTACGCCCATTACTTTGGATAGCTTTGCTAATTTACAAGGTGAGAATAATAAAGTGTCTTTAAACTGCACTTTACCTCTTATTTGCATCTGTATAATTTGGTTTACCACATTTGTGACACTCATCACACTCGACTTCCATGCACTCATCACAGATAGTCTGACTTACAAGTAGATGTGGGATAACCTCTTTGGTTTCAGCAAACGTATATGTTTCTATATCGTAGTACACAGTTATACAAGGCCTACTTTTAGGCTTAGCTTTTTCATATAACATACATGCTTTACTCCATCCGTCTTGTATTTCGCATGGCATGTAGAACAGTGAATTTAATCACATTTATGCTTGAAATTCCCCCAATTATCCATTATATGAAACATACTACATTCACAGATTCTCATTTTCCTGCACCTGCCAATTGACTTATGGAGCTCAAAGCAGTTATTATTGAAAAATGTGGTCTGCATACATCACAATCCCTCTTCTCAGCTTCAACCACGCGGCTTTCACATTTTGAACTTTTACACTGCTCACATACCTTGTGGCAATCCTTGCAATGTTTCACTATATCATCCGCAAACATGATGCCTTCCATATTTTCGACTCTTATCATACCTCGTGTAAAGGTCCCTTATATTACGGATGGGGAGATACGTTGTCCCTGACAGTCCTAAAATAAGTAGGGGTCTTGTATAATCTCTCACACTGCTTTTAAAAACATACAGTCCTACGACGATCATCCATTCCAAATACAACTATACAAACATCCATTTCCTGCTCCACACTTCTCTACTCTTCAGTACCTATATTACAGTCAAACTCAAGTTTGCAATCTGAAGCCGGTTTACGAGCACGCTGCACAACCGTAGGCAACCAAATTTTTTGCGACCGTGTACTTAGTACAGTAAACTTACGTGCCAAGATTAATGCTATAAAACCGAAACCACGATCGGCGTTTAAATGCAGCCTGTAAATAGCCTGAGAATTGAAGTTACTGTAAGAGTATAAGGTGTGGCACTATGACCCGCAACACGGAACACACGGTCATTATCTACCGTGAAGTTGTCTATATTGAAGGCTGTACTACTTTGAGAGGCCTGCACTATACGGCTTAATATATACTCTGTATCTACAACTGCCAAGTGTCTGAATGGTATTACTACCCAAAAATCATCTACATCCCCATCGTCTGAACCGAACCCGAAGGACAGACTTGTCCTGACTTCATGTTCGTCGCGGTTCTGAAGGGCAAACTCCAGAATACGTTCAACTACGCGCCGTAGTCCGTGTTCAGCATCATTGCTATACAGGGATCAAGTGTCAACCCTGACTATATACTGATTTCTAGTTAGGGCCTAGGGTGGGGGCCGCGGTGCGCACCAACTCGAATGTTTTACTTTCCTCTACAGCACGAGAAGCTGCTGCTGCTGTTGTGGAGGATGTACCCCGGAATTTAACAGGAAAAACGGGGTACATTTTTATTTGAGGAAGATACTATTGTGAGGATTGTGTCGTAAGTTGTAGAGGGTTGGGGCTCTATTACTTGGGGTCTAACAACCGGCGCACTCCTAGCACGCTTTATACCTGACGTGGGAGGATCTTCAGCATGCCTCCGATTTGAACTGGTGCGTGTTACAGGTGTCGCTGGTGTGGACTCGTCAGCGGGGATGGAATCTGCGACAACAACTACACTGTCATCGGGGTTGTCTGTAATATCGATGATGGGGACAGGATGCTGTACCTCATCGTCATTCACGGTTCTGTGGAAGAAGAAAAAGAAAAACAAGACTGTAGAATAGAAGGCACACCACTTAAATTTTTATTATATTTTGTACTTAGGAGTGTGACGTGTTAGAGATGGATTCTGTAGAAAAATTCAGGTTCACCAGCCCATCCACATGTAATACATCTGGCCCTACAGGATGTGGTAAAACTGTGTTTATGCTTAAAATCATTAAAGATAAGAGGGAACTGTTCTCAAAATTTGTGCATAAAGTTATGTGGTGCTATTCGACGTATCAATCTGTGTTCAACGAGTACCAAGATGATATTTTGTTCTAGAAAGATGTGTATGACATTAATTCGTTAAAAAGAAATGAACATACAGTTATTGTAATTGACAATCTCATGTTGGAAATGGATAAAACGTTTGCCGAGACATTTACAGTGTTCTCCCACCATTTTAACATAAGCGTGTTCTTCATTAATCAGAATCTATTTTTCAAAAATAGATACATGCGCGATGTGTCGTTAAATACACAATATCTAGTCTTATTCGCGCAACGTAAAGATTTGTCACAAATTTGGGTATTAGCCAATCAAATGTTCCCGAATCAGCGTAAGGAGTTTCTGGAAGTTTATAAAGAAGCTACAAGTCAACGTTACGGATATTTCCTTTGTGACCTTCATCCGCGAAACACGTTTATGGTGCTTCTAAGAACGAATATATTTCCAAACGAGCCTGAAACAAAGAGGCTAAAGAGGCTAAAGAGTCTAAAGAAATACCATGAATTAATAAAAGTCTATCATCGACTGCCCCGGGCAATGCAACAGATGTTTGCCTAAAATATGGACTCGGACTTTTTAAAATGCATCTGTGAAATTTGTCTTAACGTTATAAATTGCAATGTATCAGTGAAACCTCCTCAGAAGGCTCACCTACGCCATTACAAGAACATAATACGTACACTCGCTCGTAAAAGTCAGACTGGGGAGAAAAAAACGAATTATTGTACAAAGATGAGGGTCATTCCTCCCTATCTTACTTTCAGTTTTCGGGCCTTTACTGACTAGATTAATATAATGAAGAAAGTGGTAGTGATTCCACACGAGGTGTATGCTTCACTGCAAAGTTCAAAGAGTGCAGACACTGTTCTAGAACCCCGTAAAAGCAGGCTTAAAAGAATGGAAAACGATTGTTAGCCCTATTAAACAGTGAAAAAACACCTGATGAGAAAATAATCTTATAACAAGAAGCTCTGCAGAAATTTCTTCATGAGTACGAAAATTATAAGAACCTGACAGAGATCACCGTGGTTATTAGGCACAGCACGGACAACGATGAGCATGACGACATAGAACCTGTGTCCACCGTTAGAGCTGACCAACCAAAGAACAACGGGTCTACCCTACAACATATCGAGCATGTATTAAAAAGCACCCTCCCACATACATTGAGTAATAAAGGTTTAAGTCTTTATAATCTATTGAATGAGGATCCCAACATACAGTGGACCGATACAAGTGACATCATTGTGGAAGGAGCAAAGGTACAGGGATTGAATATTGTAGACATCGTCCATGATCTGGTGAGAAAGTGGGATAGGCCCTCACCATCAGGATATAGGCATATTAAACCAAGACTACAACAAATAAATGTTCCCATAACATTGATAGGAAATCTGAACAGGTTAAAAGACTTGGTACATGCCTCGCATGTGCCACAACTGAGAACGGCATCACCCCCAACGGTAGCACCTCTGAAGAGGAGAAAGAAGAGGCCAAACAACAACGGTCAACCATATCCACGTGCCTCTAAAATACGCAAATGGCTAACATATTAAGACGACGTTATTATGATATTTCTAGCCCAGCCTCCTATGGAGACGTAGATAGACTATACAGAAGTGTTTACAATGATGGAGTAGGGAAAAAAGACGAGAGGTTTTTTCGGGAGCAGGACGCTTATACACTTCATAGGCCGTTGAGAAAAAAGTTTAAAACAGCCAAGACAACAGCAGCATCGATTGACTATTTGGCAAGTAGATTTAACAGACATGCAAAGATATTCAGTGTATAACGATGGTTACCCCTACATCCTATTCATAATCGATGTGTTCTCTAGATATCTGTGGCTAATTCCTCTGGAAAATAAATCACCTGAAACAGTTGCTAAAGCCACCAAAACGTTCATGTTCAAAGAAAACAGGGTTCCTTGCTATTTTTGCACGGACATGGGGAAAGAATTTATAGGCCGAGCTTTTCAGAACATGCTGACAGAGATTAATATCAGGTACTACACTATCAATTCTATACACAAGGCCTCTTTAGCTGAAAGAGATCAACGTACCATAAAGGACGCATGCACCGCTATTTTACGCATAAAAACATATACAGATATATGGACATTCTGGAATCATTGGCCTCATCATATAACCGCTCACACCATCGCACGATTGGGACAACACCTAATGAGATTTTAGAAAGAGGTACGCACACAGAGCCTGATGTGAGAAGAGATATTCGTAGAACACCGTCACACACTGCACGTTTCAAAATCAATGATTATGTAAGGCTGTCGCGTTCGAGAAATAAATTCGCGATGGGATTTGAGCAAGGTTGGACACGTGAGATTTTTAAAGTTAGGGCGATGACACCTAAAGGCGAGATAATGTTGCATTACGTTGAAGATTTGAATCAGGAAAAAATCTAAGGAGGCTTTTACAGCGAGGAGTTGCAGAAAGTGATATTTAATTTAGGAAAATTATTTAAAATTGAAGAAAAATTTAGGAAGCAAAGGCTCAGCAAAGATAAAAATGTACCTGGTGAAATGGTTAGGGTACACAGAAAGCTTCAACACCTACAGTATATAAAAACTGATGGAGTAATGAAGCTTAAATAGTATGCAACATGGCGCCTAACCATTTTTACGTCACACTACAGTCCTCTTCTTCCCTGTCTGTACATCCTAACAACACCCTGGCCAACTTTGTAACAGAACTCCATGGGCCCATTGAATTGGGTCGTGATTCGTATGAGGTGGGGATATGTGAAATTCAGCTGGACACTCTTTTTAAATAGTGATTATAAAGAATTCCTTTTTACTGTTCTTAGAGAACTTGATGAATGTTTAAAGGCCGGGGTAACTCGGGATGAAACCATTTGTATCGCCCGGATTGTGGATGCACGGTATTACAGTACAGTAGTAACACTAGGTCCGGGCCATTGTGGTGCGGCTGAGGATGTTGAGAGAGACTTGAACGTAAGTTTAAAAAACTCAAATTTTACGGTTGATATAGTATACGAAAATCGTAAACAAAGAAAACCGTGCACATACTCTAATCCGAAGATCAAAGACTAACAGAAATATTAAAGACAAAGGGCTGTTCAAAATTATAACCTAGGGACGATATCGATCAGCCTTCCAAAGAGATAACTTTCACGAGGTACAACATGACTTGTCCAGCCTAATGTATCAGATGAAATTGGAGAAATTGGTTGCTGGCTATACACTCGCAGACATATGCTATATTTACAGCAATATAGTGGAGCACCAGTTTGTTGGGAATACCCAGGCACGCCTGCTGCGTATTGCTCACATTCCCAACCATAGAGGAGAGAGCTTGAGTGTTACATATGACAGACCCCATTATGTGAATGTCGCGACTAATCTAATAACCAATATCTCATTATATATATAAGAACGATTGAAAGAAAAAATCCCATTCGGTGATGGGAGCTTAACAGTGAAGCTGCACTTTCGACACACTGAGTTATAATGGATTAAAAAGCCTTTCACAGTCTATAGAGGTGTGAGATACCACCGTGGTAGTGGGCTTGGATCCATTTTTTCAACCATAATATGTATGGCTGTCCCTTTGCTGAAGAGGGGTGGCAGATATCTCGGGAGGAAAGCGCTACTATCATGTCTTAATACGACAGAAGACATAATGGCATGGGGCTAAACCTAAAGAAGCTCTAAAAAAACACTAAGCGAACAGGGACGAAATAATCAAAGATGCAAAGAGAAAAATGCGTGGTGGTGGGAAGAAGAAAAAGAGGGCTGTCCGGAAGAAGGGATTACCAGCACGTGGCGTTAAACGTAAAAGGATATCAAAAAAGAAGTGTTCTAAGCGAATGAAACCTATGGTTGACCATTCTTTTGACCGATATAAGCTAAGGACATAGCTCTCATGAATCATAGACTTACTAATCGACGAAAGAGGTGGTACTCTTTCTGACTCGTCATGGCACACTTCATCCATCCGTGTAGTTCACAATGTTGTAAATCGGAGCTGTCCCTCTTTGACATGCCCCCAACTCAAGTTTCTATTGAGCACAGTGACTGTATTACAATTAACCCGTTAAACACAATTAGTTCCCCGAGTGCTCCAATAGAATGCGTGATACCGAGCTCAGGCCCTTACATTTTTGACCCGCTGTGTGCATATGCACGCTAAACTACATATAACCCATTCTGATGGAACGGACTGCGATGACAAATATGCTGTATACCCTGAAACAAACTTTCTGCACTCCATATTCAACCAGTGCTGTAAATTTAAATCAGTTCAACATATCGGCAGGAACGGGTTACTATCACCTACGAGCCTCTCTGGAAAAATATGCTGAACTTTTCCAAAGAAGCGAAGGATACCTTTTTAAATGCCGAGGGCTATTATCAGACTAAAGACAAAATAAGTATAAAGGGCAAATTTAACTAAAAAGAAGATATAAGAGTGTTTTGGACGCCTGCACACAGACTTCACATTCCAGGAGAAGTTGCTTGTCAATGGGGTGGATATGAAAATAAAGCTTACCCACACGAATCCTGAAATTTCTTTAAATCTGGGTGCTGATCAAGAAGAGAGTGCAAAGCCCGTTGTGATTCATATTATGGAAACATACCTTCGCGTACGCCGTGTGAAATTAAGTTCGCCTAAACAAATAGAAATTGAGAAAAATTTACTACATGCCACGGTAAAATACCCAATTAACAGAGTACAGATCAAACTATACATGGTGCCAGCAGGGTTGGCATCGAAACAGATAGAAAACCCCGCCTGGGAGTTCTACTTAAAAGGATATTAATTGGGATGCAGGAACACGTATCGGTGAAAGGAAAATATAAAAAGAGTGCCTTTAAATTCGAGAATTTTGGCCTTAAAAATATAACTCTATACCTCAATGGCGTTGCGTTGGGCGGGGCAATGGATACGGATTATTCATCAGACACTGTGTTCCCGCTTTGCGCGAGAGCATATAGTAATCTGGCCCATATTGCAGGTGGTTGTGATGAGCTCGGGATTGGTGTAACGTAGAAAGAATTCATCGATCAATTTAACATTTATCCGTTTGACATCACACCTGACTTATCTGCTAGTGTAAATACACACTTAAGTCCACAACAGAGTGGATATATCTCAGTCATGTTGGAATTCGCCAAGCCAATAGACGCGCCTATTAGTGTACTAGTAAACCTCGAGTCACAAGCCCTAATAGAAGTTAACAGATTTAGGGGCGTTGTCACTGACTTTTATAATGGACGCGAATGCACTTCAGAGAATAATGAATAGTGAGCGAATCACACGTACCAAATTTATCAGTGTGTATGCGAAGAATGAAACATTAAAATTGCCAACTACGAGATTGCGGTAGTCTTATTGTGAATACCGATGTTATTGGTGGTGAAAGAATTCATTGGATAGCCATCTATTTTAAAAATAGGGACCGCTTGTACTTTTTTTAATTCACTCGGCGGCTCATCCATGGAATGACGTTATTATTGTAAAATTCCTTGAACAGCTACACATTCCAGAAATCGTATGTATTCCTTATCGATTCGAGGGATACTTTAGTAACGTATGCGGTATGTATTGCCTTTCATTTCTGATGCACATGTCAGTGGTAAGGAATTTATAAACTTTTAAAAATTATTCGGCCCGTGTCACACTGAGCGGAATGATCAAATGGTATGCAGACAGATAAAAAAAGGTACCCGTTTGTACGCACAGATGTGTTGTATGATGTTTTGATCGTATATATAAAATGAATATTTGCATCAATGTCGTCTCCTATAATGTTAATTTGTTTATTCTGTAGCTTATTTAAAATGTAATGGAAACTAATTCTGTAGCTAATTTAAGATGGTTATTAAAAATTGTACTATTTTATAAAACATGATTTCTATCATTTAATAAATTGATGAAAACACATTGCGGCTTCTTCTTAGCCGAAACACATGTAAAATAAAAAAGCTCTTACCCGAAACAAAAAAAAAGAAAAAGCTTAAATTATTTCGTTGATGATGTGGCAATCGCTGGGTTGACTGTGCGATAAAACTTTTAACTCCGTATTCAGGGCTACGACATGCGTTTTTTCATTGCTATCACGAGTCAGCTCCTCATCAGACCTTTAAAGAGAAAGGATAATTTTCAATTAATTTGATTAGTTCATACATTGTTGTGAATCTTTTTAATAAAAACCCATTTGCTTTTCATAAACAACATATGCAGAGTACATACATACATACATACATACATACATATATATATATATATATTATATATATATATATATATATATATAGGAAAAGAGTTACAATGTGAAGTATCAAATATCTTCGAACCGCTCAGAGAAGTTTGTAACCTTTTAAGAGAAAATGCCGAATAACTTCACATTTCTAATGAGTTTATTATGGAATTTTATAAAATTATTTAAAGCTTGCATAAGAGTCATGATTGTTATAAGTTAAAAAACTCAACTATTTTTGATGAATAGAAATATCAAAACAGGACATTACCATAATATTAATTATTAATTACTAATGCATAGTAATTTATAATTAAAAATTGAGGATACCAACTATTTTCATGAATCATTTTACAATAAAATGTAATGAGATGAAAATAAATTACTATAACCCTCCATATATATATATATATATATATATATATATATATATATATATATATATATATATATATATGATGAAATAATCGAAACGTCGAGCGGTACTCAATAGCATTCGTCTAATGACATGTTCAGGAACATTAAAATAATTAACAAGTTCCCGACTAAATATAGACCACAAAAAATAGAAATAGAGGTACATAAATTTTTATACTTACATTTTAACTGCAATCCCTTACGCAGGATCGCAAGGAGCGTCACTGCAAATATGATCAGCGGTTTCCGTTGGAAATAATCCGACCCGATCGGTTGTGTTAAAATGATTAATTTTTAACACCGGTGCAGTCTCCATCTTCATATAAAGCCGTTAATTGTAACGTTCTGACTGACTCATGACGGAGAGAATGTGTTTGTTTATTCACTGGTGAAAATAACTGCTGCGAGTTCCACCTAAAAAAAACTTTATATGCATGATCCCTAAGCACTACCCTCAGAAGACTAATAGGCGGTTCGTAAGTTTGCTGATTAGTTGTCAATGTAACTGGGCGGGCTATGTTAAATGTGTGTACCAATTGGCTGTCGTAACACCGCTATAACGGATCCACGCTTTGGAAAATGAAGTCCCGATTGGTCACCTTCACGAATAATGAAGGTGTCATTATAAAATTCGGTTTATTCTCGCCGCAGATTTATTTTCAATGCTTATATCTCAAAGTGAATGAGTGTATTGCCCACTCACACGCTCTGTCACGGTGCCTTCAAGTATTTTGCCTTATTATATATTTGCGCGCACACTACTCTCAGCTCGATCCTTAATTTTCCCATTTTGGCCATGGGTTAGGTTAAGTTAAGTTACATTTGTTATGGAATCCAAACCAAGGTCGCTACATCATCTGAACACGGTCCTCCGTCCAACCAACTACTACCCAGACCTAACGTCGCTTAAACATCGCTGATCCAACGGGGATCTGTGTTAGAACGATGTCACAAAGCATGCGAAATACATATACTAAATATTGTACATTATGCAATTAATCAGTGATTTTTTATGCTTTTTAGAAATTTAATTTCCGGTTGAACTTTTTTCGATACTGTATGCTTATATACAAGAGAAATATTTCAATTATAGTCATCCTTACCTTTTGTACCATGCATACGATAGTTATGAATAATTTACCATGGTTTAAAGTGTGTATTTCTTATGTTGAGGGAGGGAATTGCTGTATGATCTCTTACTCCCCGTATATGAATTTAATAGATAGATTGATTCCCTCTGTAGCGTTAAATTTATCAGTATGTAATTGAAATTTTTTTTAAGCGCAGTAGAACATAAAGTGTATTTTGATATCAGAATTTTTTTCATAAATTGTATTCTTATTAAGGAAGATTTTCGAATTCATTTTCAAGTGTCTTAAAGATAATTTGAAAGATTTTTTAATGTTTATTTTCATTAAAACTCGCGAGGTTTTGATTGAATAAGTTATTTAAAAATGGAACAGACAGACAGACAGAATTGTGCCACAAAGCGGGCGGTCAGTTACATCTGCAGTCCGATGTGACCGCTCCTGTTGCTTGAGGCTAATTTGTTTGGCTTTCGAGTAGCCTCAGGCAAATCCCCTGCTTCTAATGTGTATTGAGTTTTATCTCGTTACACACTTTTGTCTTTCTTGGAATAAAAAGAGGTGTTTTTTGAAGGCAATTCGGATCTTTCGAATTATAGGTAAATTAATAAGGTGAAAAATAAATATTATCCTCATAGAATATTTATAATGTTTATTGTCAATTTTAATATACTGAAATCCAAGAAAGAATGTTAGGCCGACATATTTCTCTTTGTTTTTTATAACATTTAGTTACAAGGAGATGGCAATTCGTGTCTTTTATGTGCTATTACACAGTGATCACATTTTTCTATATATATATATATATATATATATATATATATATATATATATATATATATTACACACACACACATTGATGCAAAAATAAGTATGCGCCTCGGTGGTGTAGTGGATGCATCGCTGAATACAAATCTACCGGCCCTGGGCTCGAAACCCGGTGATGGCAGACGGAGCGCAGCAAACCCAGCTGTTTATTCTTCCACACAATAAAAATGGTATGGTAGATAAATGGGTACCATAGGTATCCTAGTGGTTAAGACGCTGGGCTGCAGATCGGGAGGATGAGAGATTGAGTCCGGGCGAAGACTTTGTAATTTCTGGCCGACCGTGCTGGAGCGTGTTTCGGATTCAACGTTAAAATGTAAGTCTAAGGTGGAGCGACAAGCTTGACCTTAGTCAAAATGAACAAATCGCGGGGGGGGGGGAACATAGTTAACCAAGATACAGTTTACTATTATTATTACTGTATACCTACATTTGCACCACCCTATATATATATATATATATATTCTGTTCACGTAAGGTGAAAGTTACACCCTCCAATTCCGCCTCGGATTACAAATGCCGCAATCGAGGTTTAATATGTACAATTCTTCGACGATTCATTTATTTTATAGGTAAAAAGTTTCACTTTCAGGTTGTTTGTTTGCTTGCTAGCTTGCTACAATGGACTGAGCCATTAATGTATACGTATATCATTAATTAATTTTTCGTTTTAAAGAAAGGGGTAGTTGGCTATTTAAATAATAATAATTTTTTAATTACATTATGACTGTACACAACAAAATCACAGATTTTGTTGTATTGAAAGTGCATTCATGCCGCCGGAGAACATTTTGAGCACTTGGCGTAGTTAATTAAATTTTATATGCAAACAACTCGCTATAACATTTTGATCACTTAGATTACTAATTTACCTTTCATTGGCAATTGCTATAACAATATATTGTTTGGTTTTTTAAATTATAAAATATATGATGCTATAAAGAGTATATAGTTTTTTTGGGACACCCTATATATATATATATATATATATATACATTAGGGATGTCACGGGTACCCGACCTGATCGGGTAATGTACTACTCGATGATTCCTGACCCGATCGGGTAATTGCTAAAAATCGGGTACGGGTAGTAAAAACCAAATTCTAATTTAATTTTAATTTTATTGTTTTGCAGGTTTTCTTGATATATCTTGTGTATAATATTTTTTAACAAAATATTCAAAATGGCAAATCGTAGTATGGTTTGGGACTATTTTGTCATTGATAAATTAGATAATAGTAAAGCCAAGTGCTTGAACTGCACATAGTTAATAAGTCGCAGTACTAAACCAACAAATTTTGGAACGTCTTCATTACTCGATCGGGTATTACACTTCGGGTACCCGTACCCGATTACCCGGTAAAAGCGGTACCCGTTGCATCCTATATATATATATATATATATATATATATATATATATATATATATATATATATATATATATATATATATATATATATATATATAAGGAATTACATGAATTACCAAATTTATTTTTTATTTCACCAACGGTGTTTTAAATAATAATAATACACTTTTAATTACAATATAAATATAAGGCGGATGGAGTAGAGCATGTATGATATATGAAAGACGCTAAGCCTAAAATATGTGAACTATTGTTCAAAATTTAATGGGAGAGAGAGTTCCTCCTGTTTTGCTTATGTAAAATTAATATGGGAAGTTGGCTAAAATTTTGAAAACTGTTCACTCGCTTCAAAGAGACCTTTCCAAATCATTTACCTTCTTCGCTATATACCTAAAAATGTGAATCCCTTCCTCCTTACGTTCACTTTCATTTCCAAAAATACATCTTCTTCACTCAAAGAATCACTCCTAGATGACAGAGGCATTTCTCTTCTTACTACATTAAACGTTCTACTTTCCACCACCTCTCCATTCCCTGGATCACTACTTTCTCTACAAACGTCACCCATTACGTTTACCCTACTACTCTGTTCCTGTCTGTTAAAATACTCTTTTAAATACTGTGGATGGTCAGCCCACAACTTCAAGTGACTATGGTGAGCTTGCAAAACTCTTCCTCCCTTTCCAATCACATAAGTGACACCACCATTCAACAGCTTCTACACAACATACGGGCCATCATATCTTCCTGACATTTTCCGACTCACACTTCGATCGTTCGTAATTATCTTGCGTAGCACCTTCACACCAACTGCAAAAGGTAAAAATGCAGGATGTCCTTCCGACCATTTCGCTTTCTCCTCCCGCGACCAGGGCAACATACCTCCACTTACATGCGCTTCTTCTAACAGTTTACTTGCAGGAGATACTCCAGTTCGTGTATGCACTGCGTTGTTATACACCATTAAAGCTTTTGTCAGATATTCATCCCAATCATTCATTCTCTCACTCAAACTACTCAATAATTCAGTTAGTGTTCTATTCACTCTTTCTACCGCGCCGTTACAAGCTGGTTTATAAGGACTAGCATGCACATGACTGATACCATACTTCTCAAGCATTTCCTCAAAAGCTACTGCGCTAAACTCGGGACCATTGTCTGTCAACATCTTCACAGGTACTTTTAACATACTAGGCAGTAATTGCTTCTCCAACACATTTACAACCACTTTCGAACTTTTACTCTTAATTGCCCTAGTACATACCCACTTACTATGACGATCCACACACACCAAACATTCGACATTTCCATTCACCGTCCTAGGCAGTACTACCAAGTCCACTGCAACCAATTCAAATGGCGCTCTTGTAATCATTTTCAGAGTTGGCGGAAAGGTAACCTGAAGCCCCACCTTGAATTTCTGACAACGTTCGCATGATCTACATACATCGCCTACCACCATATACAATTTAGGATGCCATACGTATCTAGATACCAATTCACTCAATATGCACCATCTGATCAAATTCCACCACAGCTGTACATAATCCATTCGTCAAACCCCTCCTTAACAGTAATCCTTTAATAACCCTCAATTCTTTCCATGCTTTCTTAAAATCTTTTAAAAGAGGTTCTTTACCACTTATAAATTCTTGTTTCTCTACCTTTTCCTTCAAAAGTTTCAACTTATCAGATCTTTCCTGCAAACCCAGTATTACATTCAGCGGAAGAAGCGAGTCAAGCAACCAGCACAACTTCTGTTCTTCGACCATTTCTTCTTGTATACAAAAAACTGAAAATCTGTTTACACTTCCATAACACACACAAGCCCATTTGAAATTCAGCTCTACATCTGCCTTTTCCAAAAAGTTTAACCCTAATATACAGCAAACGGGTAAACTGGTCTCCTGCACAATCGCAAAGGGAAAGTCGTATTCCCCATACTGTTTTAATTTTCAATTCAACCGCTCTCCTTACATTAACTGTATTAGTATCCACTCCCTTTAACCATATATTAATTTCCAACTCTCTCAGAACATACCCACACTCCTGAAGCCGAATAATCACCTTTTCCGTAACCAGGCTTATTACTTCTCCAGTATCCAAGAGAGCGCAAAACTTTTCTCCTCCTACTCTGATCCATGTCCAAGCTACCACACTACCTTCATGCTCGCATGATGTTACGTCTTCACTACCTTCCCCTTCCTCACTCATAAACAAACTTATAGCAAGTTCCTCTTCCACCATATCATCTTTTTCACTCATTGCTTCAAAATTCACCGAGTTGTCCTGTCCACCACTATTATTTTCATTCACAATCACACTGTTTCCCATCTTAAATTCACCATTGTCAATCACTGGATTAAAATGTACTCCACTCAAATACTGTAAATGCACATTACTTAAATTATTATTATCCTTGACATTTGGGCCAACATACGTGAACGACCATTCTTTCTCATAATGTACCCAAACTTTAACATTAAATCGCTCACTTGCTACCAACAACACTTCTAGAGCTGGTATCACTCCACTCCATCTCATACTTTTCAAAATTTTCACACTTTTGCCAGCCTTGCTTACTCCATATCTTTTCCCATTATTCACTAATTCATTCACTAATACTTCCCTCAGCCCTTGTACTACTGTATATTCTCTGGTAAATTATTTGCTTCCATTCTCTCCAGAACCAGAAAAAACTCTCAAATAACGAATTACCTCCTCCAGGCGCGCATTTTAATACATTTAACCCTCCGCAATCCCGTCATGCAATCATTCTCTTCCATCTCATCGAGTTCTTCCACACAACGTTTAGACAGAGCATCAGCAACTACATCTGATTTCAAAGGTATATTCACCTAAATTATCAATCGTCCGAGGTAATCTGCTGGCGACCATTTTCATACTAGATAAGTAAATTAACGGGCGATGATCAGTATGTATAATAAAATTCTGTCCTAGTAAGAACGGTCTAAATGTTTTTACACCCCATCGTAATGCTGTAAGTTCCCTTTCAATTGTCGAGTACCTCCTCTGAACTTGATTAAATGTCATTGATACGTAAGCTATCACTACCCTTCTGCTTTTGCGATAAACATGCACCGGCTCCCCTTCCTGACGCATCCACTCACAATTCCAACTTCTCTGCCGTATGTGAAGAATCTGGAAAACTCAAAGCAACATCACGCGCCATTTCCACTTTAAGTCTTTCAAATGCATTCACTCAATATCAGTCCACTCAACTTTCTCTGTCTTTATACCTCCAGTCACTTCAGCCAAAGGTGCCGCAATCACTCAACAATCTTTTATAAATTTCTTTTGAAAGTTAACTAACCACAAAAATTCACGTACCTGACTAACTGTTTCTGGTCATTTAAACTTAAGCACTTATTCCATGTACAGTGACGTTTTACGCAACCCATTCACACCCACACTATGTCCTAAAAACGGAACTTCAGCCTCTCCCCACTTGTATTTGCTGGGATTAACTTTTATACCAGTTTCGGCAAACCTTTTCAACACCTGATCTAACAATCTGATATGGTCATTTAATCTCTCATCCATCAACAACACATCGTCCAAATAAATCACCACTTTACTCCATGAAAATCCAAACAAGACCCTTTGCATCTCTCGTTGAAAAGCACGATGGGCCGTTTTTAACCCAAAAGATACCGACTTAAACCGATATTGTCCCTCAACTGTAGAGAAAGCGGTATAATCCCTGCACGTTTCTTCCAACGGCATTTGATAATAACCCCGTGTTCAATTATATCTAACATACAAAGCTTCTCACATTCTCTCTCGACTGACTCATTCATTTCCCTATCAAAATCTTCTAGGCTTTTGACTAATAGGAGTATAATCACACAAATCCATTTTGTGGGATGTCATACTGATCTACCAACATCGCTGTCTCCTTTGCTCAGCACCTTCCTATTATCTCACAATACCTGCCACACTCTTTCTTTATCTATTAAGTTCAACTAGTCACTTAAAACAACATCTTGATTTCGTCCATTCTCCATTCACCTACATTTGCATCACTTCCTACATCATGAACCAACGTGTTTACTTGAATAACTCCATCACTCTCAAAATCTTTCAGTTCATCCTTCCGAACCAGTGAACATGCAAACCCAATTCTCGTAACCCTTTTCAGCTTTACATTGTTGTCAGGAAGTCTTTTCACCAACACTTCTGTCTCCAAAACTTCCCAGTCGAGCAAACCTGACCAAGTGACCATACCTGAATACTAGAACGAAGCTTAGGTTCTAAATCCTCGCCATTCATAACAAGAACAGTTTCGTCACTTCTACGACAACTCCGACATCTGCCAGGCATCACATTGTCCTCAGCTTTTCTCACAACCACTTTTGTCCATTTATTGTCTTTCAAGCTACTCCCTGTCACATATATATATATATGGATATTTGACACTATTCTCATGCATTTGCTTCTTTCCTCATTCACATAAAAGTCATCCTTTTCTCCATTTATACCAGTTTTCTTCAAACACTTCTGCCCAGCATTAACTGTTATTTTCCCTCTAACCAAAAAATTTATACCAAAATTATATCAGTAAGCAGTCCTCTCACCACTATAAAACTATGAACTCCAAAGTCAACATCGTGTATCCGCACATTCAAGTTTATTTCTCCATTACACTCCAACTCATTTTTCATTAATTCCAAATCCTTTCAATCGCACTCTAACATCTCTAATTTCCACATCCTGCCAAGACGACACGACTTCTGCACTTATTAAACTCATTTGAACCCCAGAGTCAATAATAGAATTTAACAAGCTTCAATTCATATCTACTTTTACTTCCATTAGTTTAGTTGCTGCTAATATATTCATATTATGATCACGTTGCCATGCAGTAAAAACTACTGTGCTTCTATATCTATTTTCATTCTCATACACGTTATGAATTCTCTGAGGTAAAGCCTCCAGTTCTTTCCATAAACCACTATAATCCGGTATCCATTCGTCCACTTCAGGATTCAAAATTACGTTTTTACTAATATTTTTTATCTTAACTTCCGCTGGAGGGACACCACACGGCATATATACCTCACTCTTATCTTGCTCCGGTCGGTCTCTGTTCAAACCGGAGCTCACATGTTTAAATTAGTACGTTCAGCACTCTTACTAGTTTCTCTGTTTCCAAATTCGTCCACACGCGCAGTACCTCCCTGATTAGCATTCTCAATCCAAATCAACCGCAGTTTCTCGAGGGCAGGACATTTCGCTATCGTATGTCCGAGTTCTCTACAAAAATAACATCGTAACCTTGCAGTCACCTCCTTATTAACCGCACCCGCGTCGCGGAATTTCCTTGGACAATCTTTTATCCTGTGTTCTACAGTTCCACATATCAAACATGCTCCTTTCCAACGCCAGCAGTCATCCCTAACATGCCCTTTCTTTTTACAATAACAACACGTTAGCAACTTCCTGTCACTTGCACTTTCTTGACCACTCGCACGATTTCCACCCTCATTCTTCGCAGACCCAGTATACGATTTCTCATTTACGGACGTAGCCTGCCTCCTCCACTCATCCTCTGGGAATACTGCCCACACAGGGAACTCGATCATAAGCCACATTAACACGTTCATTTTCTTCTTCATACTCATCCTCTTCAATGGCCGATTCCACCAAGTCTCTCCACTTCACAAACTTTCCATCTGTATCTTTACCCATTCTTGCTCTTAACCTTTTGGCAAAAGCATTTGGAACCGAAACCAAAAACTGTTGTTTTAAAGTTTCTTTATTTCTTTCACCCACTGGCACAGCCGCTTTGTACAATGTTTGCGAACGCAGTGCAAACTCGCTCAGTTTCTCATTGCTCTTTTTCTCTGCTCTCCAAAACTCCCTGACTGACAACAGGTTCTTCCTCTCTATCCTCTTTACACCAATTTCTAATTCGTTTAACGATTGTATTATACCGCATACCGGTCTTATAACAACTAAAATGGACCCGCAGGGCCTGACCTTCCAGAAAGTTACGAAGCTGAACCACCCATCGATTTATATCCATTCCCATTTGTTCTTTAGCATGCTTCTCAAAATCAGCAATGAAGTCATCAAATTTCTGCACGCTGTCTTTGCCATATGTACTTCCATGTTTCGCTGCTTTAACATCACTTTTATCCATAAACAATCTTCGACACTCCCACACTTCACCCATTAAAGTAATCATTACCCTCTTAAAAGCACTATCCTCATCCATACCACTTCTCAAACAACTCCAAAAAATTTGTCTAACCAAGCATTTCTACACACGTTCACCGTATGACTCCGCACCAAAACTACCATCCTTCGTATACATTCTCTTTTTTGTATTCCCTTCCCGGTTAATGTTCTTACGTAACCTTCTCCTTTTACTCTTACTCATCACCTCCTGCCACACTTCATTTTCGTCAACATCCGTCTCATCAGAATACTCATACTGAACTCTTTTCTCCTTTACAGGAACTTTCTCACTCTTTCCTAGTTTACTCAACTTCTCATTCATCTCTCCAAGCATCGACTCCATAGTCCTCTTCAAGTTCATCAAATTCTCATCATTATTATTCATCATAGTCAAGTGGACTAGTGCTATAAAATGATATCGTTACAAGAGTGAAAAAAGCACCAAATTTTTACACTAAGTTTGTATGGGTATTAGGGTGTGTCAATTTTGGGGGTGAAATGACTAAATTGAAAATCATGTGATTTGGTAGCAATTTAATGTAATCATTTGGCATACAAAATAATATCCTTGCTTCGAAAACAATAAAAAACTCCTACCTACATCAATTTTAATTAAAAAATTCCATTTTTCCGTAAATTCGTAACAAAATAACAAATGTGCGCAAACATCCTATCAACATTTAAAGTGGTATTCAGAGTCTTTATTTGAAAGTAACCAATGCAGTCATGTCCTTTTTGCTGCGGTTCCTTGACATCAGCATTCGGCTTGCTACTTGCGCTTTGATGTAGCCTTCTCGCCTCTCGTAACTGTAAACTTGACTAGCTGCTTCTGTGACCATTTTCACACATCTCTCCACACTCTGAGTGTGAGAAGGCCACTTTGGCACTTGCATTGGGGCCTCTTTAAGCTGTGTTAAATCTTTGTTTGTTGTACATGTCAGTGGTGGCTCCAAAACTTCCGAACTCAAGTTAACTAATTCTGACAATTTCGTGGCATTGACGTTTATCGGAGGTACCTTACTTGTCTGAACAGAGCAGTCTCCCAGCTGGTCATCATCTAGTGATGTTCCTCTAAGCTTTAGAATGATTTCCACAGCCTCAGTTCGCTCTTTGGTACATTGGCTGCAGAGTATTGCTTGCAAAATTGCCTCTGGCCTAGCATACCAAGCAGACCTTCTCACCACAGGTAACACGATGTCCACCACTACTTTCCTTTGGGTTCTCAGTAGCTGTAATTGAAACAAGATGTGGTTGGGCCCCTCCATCCACATTGGATTAAGTTTTACATTGAACAAGTGAGGAAGATAAAACCCAATAATAAATTCAACAATCAACATCAAATTCTGTAGCATTTTGCCCTTCAGTGCATGTTTGGAAACCCAAATCCTGCAGAAACGAATCGCTGTAGTTAACCAACGACTGACTTACGGGTCCAATCTCCAAGAGAGCCAGATTTTGAGGCAACTCTCCTGATCTGATTGCTTGAACAATACGATAAGCGTAAGATTGATCCGTGCTGAGGTCTTTGATAACTTCTTCAGACAACACTGGAAGGGGTGGGCCTACTTCGACCTTTGGAAATTTTGTATTTATTTCTAATTCCGTTGCTTCATCTAGCATGTTGCCAAGGGAGCCTGACCACTTGTTGTTGCTCTTTGTAGGACCATCAAATTCCTGGATGAGACGACGAAGAGGTAGTTCCCATGTGTGCAAATCACATACAATCCAAACGAGCCTTCTTCCAAGTTTTTTCTCTAAATGTGTCATAACACCGCCCTGCCATCCAGTGTTCACCGCAGTTGAGTCTCCACCAACGGCCTGCAGTGAACTGTCAAGTCTTCTTTCTTGAAGCCAACATATTACTTGATCAGCAATTGCCTCTGCATGTTTCTTGCCTTCTACTTCTGCTTCAGGAACAAAGTGAAACAAATAGCGGCCACCAGGTTCGGAACACACAGAGTAGTGTTCTTCTTTGATGAGACCGCGAAACATTCTGTCCATTCCCTCTACCTCTAGGAGAACTTTTGTGTCATCTCTTCTTCCATCAAACAAAAGGCAAGAGAGACCTTCCTCCTTCAAATCTTTTTCATGCTGATCAGATATTTCCTTCATTATTTTTTCTTGTGCTCTTCTTATCTTATTATGATCTATCACTCAGGATGTATCCTCTCGGCAGATGAGGCCTGCATCTATCCAAGCGGCAGTGGCAATCTCTGCAGTCTCTCGTAGCCCCGTATGGTGGCGAATACTGGCAAGGGCAATGTTTGAGATATCTTTAGTGTTGTATTTCATTCTCTTCGGCGAAGGTTCAGATGGCATTTTGGAGCTATCATCTGATGTTGCTTCTTTCTGTTCATCTGAAGAGCTTTCAAAGAAGTGAGAAACCTCTTGATAGAGCTCTTCATCTCTTTGGGTGGCTTCTTCACTCTTCTTTTTCTTCCTTTCTTCCCTCTCTCGGATTTTCTCTATTTTCTTAGCAATAACAATCTGTTTTTTGGTTTCTGAATAATCTGCCGAACCAATCTGCATACTTCCTTGGCCTCCTGCCTTTGTTCTCTTTGCATTTATGAAAGCCAGCTCCCAAACAGGGATCTTCTTCTCACGAGGACAGCGACAATCAATGTGAGGGTGAGGTTCTCTTCTGCATGAGGGAGAACAATTGGCTTCAGAACACAACTCTATGGGACACTGGCAGTTAAAAATGTCAAGAAGAGTATCAAGTGTGTGTGCAGAAATTTATTTTTCTTTGCTAGTTTTCCTTTACCAAATGATGTCTCAACTGCTTTGTGCCACAGCTTTGTTAATTTTAGCTCAATAGTTCTATACTGATTGAGTACAGGTGGTTTGAATAACATTAGCTTTTTTCCACTGATGCAGAAGAGGGGGAATCATGTCCCTTATGAGCTCTTTCTCTGTGTAGTTCCTTCTATCCTTTGTATTTTGTTCACGAAGGAGTAACCCTAGTCTCAGCATGTCTCGCACTGTTGGTAGTTCTGATACGGGAATCTCCTTGCCTGTACCGACTAACAGGCTCAAGTGGCATGACGACTGACCTCTTGTCTTCAATTTTGGCATCTTAGGAATATCTGGAAAGAAAGAAAAACATTTAAGTATTTTATATCAATTATGATGTTTCAAAGTTTAGTCATTCGATGTTCTAAAATTCAATAAAAAAATATTCCATGGGATTACAACATAATTAGAAAAGAATATGATAATAACAAATAATTGTAATAATCAATAATCCATACTTACAGTTAAACTGTAGTATTCGTCAGGTAGAATAACTATGAAGTAGGTACAAGAGCAGTAACAGCAAACCACCGTCTATGACATCTAAGAGGCAACTGAGGACAGAGTGAGGGACAGTTCTATTCATGTTGTGACTTGTACATTGTACAACAACTATATGACCTTGAAAACACTCCATATGCTATCAGTGGGATAATTCTGTGACAGATGAATAGTTAATCAATTTGTGTCCTATTATTTAGTAAACGAGTCAATTTCTGAAACTTTAAGGTAAAATTGATGTAGGTAAGGGTTATTTTATTTCATTTTGGTTGGCCAATTTCAAGTTTTGACATGAAAAGAGACTATATTTTCACTACCAAAATTGATTTGAAAAAAGTTGACAAAATTGACACACCCTAATGGGTACATGGATGAAAAAATCCCATGCTCCAAAAAATTTGTCCATATTAAGGATGTAAAATCCAAGATGGCCACCGTGGACCCGTCAAAATCTGTAAATCGTCTTATTTTAACCACTAGACCAGATAAAAGCATGGATGAAAGGTCTTTTTATAGTTTTTCTGGTGCAAGGAATCCAGTAAAATCATTATTTTTTAAATAAATTTTTGAAGAAAAAAAGATTGACGCTGTAACCGATTTAATACAGCTTAATATAGTTGTATTTTCGATACACTTCTTATATAATAGTCTATGCATATAAGCCTTGTCATGATATATAATATCTTGTGATAAGTACATGTAAATGTGATTTATATGTTCAAGAGTGACGATTTCCATTTATTTATATATTTATTCATTCATTTATTTAAACAAGTACAAGGAAGCTGTAAACACTGCACGCATAAGCACAGAAAACACTGCATGCATGGACGTAGCTAAGGCATTTTCTACTTGAATGAGACATTCATATGAACAACTGATTCCGATGCTTCATGGAGAATAAAGCGTCTTGGCATCGAACATGTCATCAGAAGTTCAACAAATCAAAAATAGAAAGAGAAAACGAGGAAGAGAAAGCATTCACAAGATGAGGAGGCAGGGGCTTCAAGTGGTATCCGACATACGAAACGCCAGTCAACTGAGAACAGTACAAGGATCTGTACCTTTTGAGAAGATGGCGGCCCTATTCTGCACGAGTTTGCCACTTTTGAAGCTGATAATCACATTCGGTCAATGGCAAAAGAAATGTAAGACACCAAATTACTTTTAAAAGTATTATGGGGTGATTTGGTAGCAAATGAAGTCAAGTATCACCTGGCCTGTTTGACCAAATATAGAAATCATTACCGATCCTTCCAAAGTCAAAACAATCCATCGCAAAGAGCTGCTGCAGCAAAAGTGAAAATAGCTAAAGCAAGGGCATTCGTCGAGCTTGTGACATACATGGAGAAATCAGCAGTGGAAGGAACCTTTCTGTTCAAGCTGTCCAAGATTCATGACATGTATGAGAAACTCCTCAAGGACTTTGTTCTTGACATTTCCTTCAACAAAACACGCTTGAAAGAACAAATACTCAATCACTTCAGAGACTCCGGACTACAGGAGCAAATGGATGGTAAAAGTACAATTCTTGCATTTCCAGAAGGCATTCAACATTTGCTCAAAGATGCTTTCCTCTTTCACGATTATGAGGATGAAGTAAAATTGTTTGCAAAAGTTGCTAAAATATGCAGAGAAGAAATCTTTAAGGAGACTGTAAAATTTTCAGGCAGTTTGAGCCTGAATGCCAGGAAGCAATTGTATCCAGTACACGACTACTGCTCTCAATGATTCTATATGGCCCAAACTTGTCAGCGTCAATGGATGATTCACAAGCCTGTCTAACAGTGGCACAGCTAATTGTCCACAACTGCAAGAAAAGAGTAGACATCAATACCGAACACCAACGTCACGCACTTGACCTCGAGCCTCCATTGCCATTGTACATTGGTATGAATCTGCACACCTAAACTCGCAGCAAAAACTGGTGGACCAGATGGCAAAACTAGGAATCAGTTGTTCATATGAACGTGTCATTCAAGTAGAAAATGCCTTAGCTACGTCCATGCGTGCAGTGTTTTCTGTGCTTATGCGTGCAGTGTTTACAGCTTCCTTGTACTTGTTTAAATAAATATATAAATAAATAAGTGAATGAATAAATAAATAAAATAAATGGAAATCGTCACTCTTGAACATATAAATCACATTTACATGTACTTATCACAAGATATTATTTGTCATGACAAGGCTTATATGCATAGACTATTATATAAGAAATGTATCGAAAGTACAACTATATTAAGCTGTATTAAACCAGTTAAAGCCTCAAGCTTTTTTTCTTCAAAATTTATTTAAAAAATAATGATTTCATTGGATTCCTTGTACCAGAAAAACTATAAAATGACCTTTCATCCATGCTTTTATCTGGTCTAGTGGTTAAAAGACGATTTACAGATTTTGACGGGTCCACGGTGGTCATCTTGGATTTTACACCTTAATATGGACAGATTTTTTTGAGCATTGGATTTTTTTCATTCATATACCCATACAAACTCTGTAAAAATTTGGTGCTTTTGTCACTTGTGTAACGATTTTTTCGCTAAGCCACCTGACTATGAGAGTCATAACCGCATCGATTGCTTTGCTTGGGTCATTTGCTCCACCTATCGTTCTTGTACCTTCTTCTTTCTTTCGGACGCACGGTCATCCTCTCTCTCTCCTCCGAATTACGTTCTTTCCCTCCCATCACACGCGATCCAGTTGAAGACCAGAGAAACAAGAAAAAACCCAAATGTATACAAAGTATCCACATACCTTAAGCTTTTAGCTACAAATTATTTACACAACCTAAATATTTTAGCGCTCAGCTAAAAACCATGCATACAAGAACAAAATTTTTCAATAAATATGCAGTTTCACGGCTCCACGAATAACGATATTTTAGTCATAAAAACCATAAATACGGTTTGGAGACTGTTTGAAGACCATGGCATCGGTAAAGTTTTTTAAAACACCGTAAAGTATTTTTTATTAATATTTTTAACAAGAACTACTTTGTGCCATTCCGCCGCATGATTGCCTATAAAATGTAGCAATGAAGTGGAAATGCGTCAGTTTGGAGTCTAACGTTGATGGTGGATGTGTGCACTGGATGTTCCGTCAGTGAGCTTAAACTAGTTACAGAGGATTGTGTTAAATTTAGCCAAAGTAGCAGATCTGTAAAAGTAGCAGAACAAAATAATTATCACCGGTTAGGTCAATTGAATGCCCTTGACGATTGGTTAAGTCGTGATATTTTCGTTAGTTAACGAAAATATCACGACTTAATCTACCCAATCATCAAGGCCGTAAGATGACCTCCAATTCAATTGACCTAACTGGGCATTCAACCTTAGTTATTTAATTGGTAATAATTGTTTTTTCTGCATTATTTGGTGATAATTCTCCATTTTTTCTGCTACTTTTACAGATCTGCAAAGTCGCGGAAGAATACAAAACACTCGTCTGCAACGTAAACAATAGTGTTTTGTATCCCTCCGCGACTGCGGGGAAAAAATTTAGATGGAGCCGTGAAACTGCATCTTTACCAGATTTTTCCCAATCCAAACTTAACTTACAACAACTTAAATATTTTAAACAAATATAATTAATTCCCTAAAATTACTTAAACTTATTCAATAAGGATCAAAATATCGAATTAACAAAAACAATCAATATAATCTTAACTTGGTAAATATTCGATTTTACTCCCAGTCTAGTTTTACAACGAGAGCAAACTTTTCTTGTCAATTTTGAGGTGCTTTGCACGAATCTGCCATTGGTTTCCTGTGCAAATGCGTAGTTTTTGAGATATCGTAGCAAACATGTGGGATATGTTCATGTTACGAGATCTCGTGAACGACGCATTACCACAGGAAACGTGCAAAACAGTTCAATTAACCAGAAAAGTTTTCTCTCGTCATTTTCGTTTAAACTAACGAAAATATCACGACTTAGCCTAACCAATCAAGGGCGTACAGTTGACCTAACCGGGCATTCAGTTGACCTAACCGGGCATTCAGTTGACCTAACCGGGCATTCAGTTGACCTAACCGGGCATTCAGTTGACCTAACAGGTTAATATTGGTTATTTCACCTAAATATCTGATCCTTTCATATTAGGCACTCACCGTCACATTTCGGGCAAGTTAAGGAGGAGAGAATAACGCCGTAATTGATAAAAACATCGAATGCTTTGTCTTCATTTAGGGCACATGACTAATCAAGTTCTCAAAGTCGAAATCACACGAACGGCACGTCATAATTCTATCACAGGTCAATCAATATGTATTAAATGACATGGGCTGGACCTGTAAATCAAAACTTTTTATGAAGTAGTTTTAGTCGCTTTCTTCAAATTTGTTACTCATTTTTTGTGCAAATGCATATTAATGGTGAACATTATGATACTAATAATATATATATAAATACACTCATTTTTGGTCCGACGAGTATAATCTTGGGCTATTTTTTTCGCTACTCTGCGACTGTTTTGTTTTTCTGTTCTGGCTATTTTTTTTCTAATTGGATTCAGTTTCGTGGTGTTTGTGATAGAATTATGACGTGCCGTTGGTGTGGTTTCGACTTTGAGAACTTGATTCGTCATGTGCCCTAGATGAAGACAAAGCATTGGATGTTTTTATCAATTACGGCGTTATTCTCTCATCCTTAACTTGCCTGAAATGTGACAGTGAGCGTCTAATACGAAAAGATCAGAAGATATTTTGGTGAAATAACCAATATTAACCTGTTAGAGTAATTGAATGCCCGGTTAACTTAATTGAATGCCTGGTTAGGTCAACTGTAGGCCCTTGACGATTGGTTAGGTTAAGTCGTGATATTTTCGTTAGTTTAAACGAAAATGACGAGCAAATTTTTCTGGTTAATTTTGAGGTGTTTTAAACGTTTCCTGTGGTAATGCGTCGTTTACGAGATCTCGTAACATGAACATGTTAGGTTATGCTTTATTGTATAAAATTTAGTCAAAAATACATTTTTCAAGTGTATTTTGGTGTGTTTTGTTCGAATATGACCATTTCTTGTGCAAATGAATAGAAATACAGTTGTCATTGCATGGCCTAAACACGTATTTCTGTTCATTTGCACAAGAAATGAAGGTTATATTTGAACAGAGCACACCAAAATACACTAGAAAAATGTATTTTTTAATTCAACTTCATCAAATGTCATTTTCTGCATAATGACACTATCACAAACACCAAAAAACTGAATCCAATTAGAAAAAAAATAGCCAGAACAGAAAACAACAAACTAATTAAGTCGCAGATTAGCGGAAAAATAGCCCAATCAGGAAAAATATTTTACCAAAAAAAAGTACATTATAGCCAAAACAGGAAATATTTTATTTAAAAAAGTACATTTGAACAAATTTGTACAAGATATACCTATATATATTTTTTAGTCAGTTTTTAATGGCAGTTCAATACATAGTACTTGTTCAACTGCTTGTGACTGAGTAAAATCGAATATTAACCCTTAACTTTAAATATTAAACCACTACAATTGCAGAATGTAGTTGGGCGCCACTTGTTACCGGAACTCCTTTCTTTCTCACTTATGGGTTCAAAAAAAGCAATGTGGTGTCTATAAACTATTTAACTAAGCTACACTTGGGTCCATTAAAAGAAAACATTCAAATAAGTTAAATATATTTACAAAAACCTGTAACCTAACTTAAATTAATAGTTCACTTAAATTAACACTGAAACCATGCAATTAAATATGTACAAACAGTAGGTCCTGTTCCTACTTAAAGTAAACTAGCACTTCACTTGTCTCAGTCGCAGTGTGTCTCAAACTATTAATCTCGACTCCCGATATTGCAAGTACTTTAGATCGACGGGCAAGGATAGGCTTTGTTTTCAACCCTGCCTCGACTTCCTAATTGCTGACGCTTGCCCTCGGAAATGGGGCCACAAACGTTCTAACCGTCACGTTCAACTCCTCTAGACGGCCGTTCCAATTACCAGGAATTCAGGTTCTCAGTCAAAACCGAACGCAGTTCCACATTCCAGATTTGAAGCCTATCGGAACAATGAAAGACAAATTCCAAAATACATGAGCAATTCGATATTTCAAGTTTTTTTGTAAATAATTGCAACAGACCTTACCTCGTACAGAGGCTTCAATACTTGCACTATAGGCAATGTTCAGACAACACTGTACCCTGTACAATAATTATAAATTATTTTCAAATTATGTCTTATATTAAAAGAAAAACAAACTAAATATTAATCACAATTCAACATAATCTACATAATTTAACAGTAAATAATTAAGTTATTCACACATTAATAACAAACAAATATACATTAACATGAAAATACTTAAGAAAATTACCTGAAGTGACCACATATTTAATGCCGACAACTCAAACTTAAATATCCAACTTTCTTGAAATTTCTATAACTTGAATTTCCCGCTTCCAACCTTTATTGTTCAGATCACAAGCACGAATCATCCCCGCTTCCAGTAATATCTTTCACCTCACTCACTTTCAAATCATTCACACCAAGCTCTAGTCTCACACTCCACCTATCGCTCACATTCCACTTTCACAATGACCCTACCATACCAATCACACACTCTTACAATATCGTATAAAGTGTGTATTATTATTATTATTTTGCTTGTATATTTTTTTTGTTACTTGTTTTTTCATTCAATATCTGTTATTGGAATTTATCTCGTATTTATTTTTTTTTCTCAGATGGTATGGATTTACACGATGAGTTTTAATAAATAAATAATTAAAATAAGTGGTTGTAACTGGCAACCCCCTCTAAGCAAAGAGTTCATCTCTCTTGCCTTTAATATAAAAATAAATAATTAAAATAAATAGTGCTCTCTGGCAACTCCCGACCTTCTACATAAGATGTTGGAATCCCTGTACCCTGTACTCGCATTATGCGTCTGGCTCAGGCCAGGCTAACGCATGTGTTCTCTTGTCTCTCCTTCTTAGGTTAAGATATCTGTTATTGGAATTTATCTCGTATTTTTTTTTTCTCAGATGGTATGGATTTACACGATGAGTTTTAATAAATAAATAATTAAAATAAGTGGTTGTAACTGGCAACCCCCTCTAAGCAATGAGTTCATCTCTCTTGCCTTTAATATAAAAATAAATAATTAAAATAAATAGTGCTCTCTGGCAACTCCCGACCTTCTACATAAGATGTTGGAATCCCTGTACCCTGTACTCGCATTATGCGTCTGGCTCAGGCCAGGCTAACGCATGTGTTCTCTTGTCTCTCCTTCTTAGGTTAAGATACCCTTTTGGGGGTGAGGGCACCCCCACCTTCATCCCCCAAAGACTCTCCTCCTCCTTTCTCTCTTTTAGGTTAGGTATATGCCCTTTGGGGTGGGTGAGGCTGTCCCACCTTCTCCCCCAAAGCTCTCCCCGCTTCATGCAACTTGGGGGTTACCCCCACCTTGTTGCATAACCCCTCCCCTTTGTTGCAACACCCCTTTGCAACATTACACCATTTCCCCTTTGCAACATTACACCCTTTCCCCTTTGCAACATTACAGCCTTCCCTCTTTGCAACACTAGTCAGCATTTGCAACATTGCAACACCTAACACATAGGGGTTAAAACCTATCTCGAATAGTGGGATACTGATGAATCGTGTGGATGAGATATAATTCTACTTTTAATATTTAAAACCATTTGTAGGATAACTCTCCCATCCACACCGCCAACATTGTTAGAAGGTGGTTCGAGGAGCAGCGAAATCTAGAACTACTGGACTGGCCTAGTAAGAGGTGTGACCTCAACCCCATTCAGAACGTGTAGAGGAATGTGGTGAACTCGTGGTAGCCTGGGCAGGAGTGGACCAGCCGCCAGCTGCTGGATCACACTATGGCTTAGTGGGAGATGTTCCGAAGGAACCCACACATCATACATAACCATGGTGCATCTATGCCACACAGATTACAAGATGTAATAGACAATAATGGGGGATGGACCAAATACTAACTATAAACCGGGTATAGCTGTGCCACTTATGTTAATCTATGGCAAATTGTGAGCATTTTGTATGACTTTTTCATTTTGTATGATACTCTTTAGTCAAACATTGTCAACCATTGCATATTTGTTGTAATAAAGAGTTGGTGTTTTATTGTATATATATATATATATATATATATATATATATATATATATATATATATATATATGATGAATAAAACCACGAAGGGAAAAAGAAACACAAAGTGGTGTACCACTTTGTGTTTCTTTCCCTTCGTGGTTTTATTCATCATAAATATTTTTCACGTGTCACTTTCGTGAAATAATTTTCATATATATATATATATATATATATATATATATATATATATATATTCCTTGTTAAGATCTAATATCATCTCCACATTGATAACACTGCCCAACAAAAAAAAGGTTTTTGCTGGTGATTTAATTCTAAGACTTGTTTCTGGATAATATTGATGTGCTGATTTCAAAAATCACCTTAGATTTTGTCCATCACATCAGGTTTTCGTGTAATGTGCAATGCAATATGCCTATTTTGGGTGATCCATGAAGGGCACTTATCAAAATTGATGATTTTTGAGACCTGTTAACAGCTGTTTTGCTGTTAAAATTTTATGTGTGGAATACGCAAATCTGTGCATTAAATCTAAAGGTCATATACAACATATTAAAATCTTGGGTATCTGTGATTTCCCCAGGTGTGAGCGTGACGTCATGATCATGGATTCATTTTTTGCTTATTTAAACACTTTTAATCACTTTGTGTCAATATTACCATTGTATATTAAAGTTCACTCCCTGCACAATTGTTTACTTTTCCATGCTGATTCTGAGTATGTAAAAACTTATTTTTTGAAAAGAAAAAAATTTGGGCATAACCCTGGCAAAATGCGATATCTCCGTATTTGATTGCTCGAAAACCTGACGTGATAGGCAAAAACTAAGGTGATTTTTTAAATCAGCACACCAAAGTTACCTAAAAACAGGTGTTAGAATTAAATCAGCAAAATTAGTGCTGGGCAGTGTAATGCAACAGGAAAACTATAAAACATTAATGGATTTATCTGTCCATCGTGATAAACTCATCTCTCCACATTCATAATACAAATACAATCTGGAAAACACTATTAATATAATAGGCATCAGCCACAAACCAGTGGTGATATTCTCCATCATGCAACCGTCACCTTACGGTTTCCACTGACATGCCCATATGTAGTCTCTCCTGGACGGCGACAACAAGTAACCATGTCATCACCACGGTTTGGCCCATGAACATCATTTCACAAACATTAGTATAATATTGTATGAATTTATAAGTATATATAAATATGTTTATGCTCGTATAACAGTGAATTATTCTTATGTGATTTTGATAATCAGTTACTGGTATTCAGATCGAAACTGTTAACAAGTTCTTTGTGTAACAATCGATAAGCCATTTCCCACTAACTCTCTCTGCCCCTCTACCTCGCTCTCTCTCACACTGCCTCAATCTTTTTCTCGCTCAATGTCAATGCATAACATAGAATCGTGTAGATTCGTAAGTTGGTACAGGTTTAAGGCTGAACACGGACTCTACCAACAGCTTTATTAGTATTGTTACATAATGATTTAATATAAGTGAGACTGGTGGGTGGGGAAAGGGAATGAGGGAGTATGAGGATGGTTGTGTAATAGGCCGGGTCGAAAAATTAAATTTGTGAATTTCCACATGCCTGTGCCCAAGAAATTTGTAGATGCACTACAAATGCTCAACAATGATTAAAAAAACTAAATTGATCAAGTTTTAGATGTTCCGCAAGTCCTCTGAAGATTGCAAGTAAAACGTAAAAAACTACAAAAAACTTTAAAACTTTTAAAACTTTATTTAAATACGTAAACTTCATTAATTATTTGGCAATTATGATTTTTTATTAAGATTTTCTTGTATTTTTTTGTATTCTTCCTACTATTAAGTTTTTTCTTGACTGTTTCGTCCAGAATATATACATATAATTTATATATACAATTTTTCTTTTCAGAATTGATTATTTGAATAGTTAAATACGCGTTATTACACGAACAGAGTGACTTTCTCAAATTATCCAAAATGGCTGAGGCCGTAAAAGTGAAAGCAACTGTTGAAAAAATCATGAGTCCAGCTGTTTCCCTTTTTGGGAAAGCTGAGCTCAGTGGAAATCAACTTCCCCTATATGAAGACGTTTTAAAAGAATATTTACAAACAAGATATCTCTTACTTATAGCTAGTGAGGGGAAAAAAGAGCCAAATGCTAATGATGTGGCAAGAATAGTTGCATCAAAGGTAAAAGAGATCTGTAAAAGTGCATCAATTCCAACAATATCAGAACAGCAAATATTAGCCAGAGTAAAGGATGTCATGTAAAATCTAAAAATATGATGAAGACTGGTAGAAAAAGGAAAGATTTTGAATCTAAACTGACCGCGTTCAAGTCCAAAAATCAAAGGCTTTTTGATATTGCTGCCTGCAAATGCCATGATCTGTTTTCTTGCACTTGTGAAAAAGAGCTAAGAGTTCCTGCCATGGAACGTTCTTTCCTAATTGACCAAAGAGGTGCACGAAAAATGGCAATAGGCAGTATTGATTTACAGACAACGAAGAAACTGCAAATAAGACCTGATCGTAAAGAACAAGAAAGAGCACGATTTTCTAAAAACATTGAAGATGGAGATGTCAATAACACATCCACTTCCAGGGAAGAGCCAATGGACTGGGATAACTTTCATACAATTCCTGATTCTGACACATCAACAGATACAGATAGAGAGCGTGATGATGATGATCACATTGAGGAAGGTATAAAGAAATCAGGTGAAGCACATAAGCTCACTCGCCGTTGCCTCTGCTGTTCTGGAGATTTTGGTCTCATTACCTCTGAAGATAATCACAATGTTGTGGATAAGAATAAGGTGAGACGGCAGAGAAAGAAGATCAGAGAGGAGTTGAGTAAATCAAGTGAAAAAGTATAGAAACATTGTATTTTGATGGAAGAAAGGACTTAACTAAAGCAAATATCTGTAAGGATGGGAGGTACTACAGTACAACAATTACTGAGGAACACATCACGCTTATAGCTGAACCAGAATCAAAATATCTTGGGCACTTCACTCCTGTGACTGGAAATTCAACTAACATTTCTAAGGGAGTGATGAAGTTTCTTAACAGTAACAATATTAAGGTAGACAATCTGAAGGTCATTGGATGTGATGGAACCAATGTAAACACTGGCATACATAATGGAGTTATCAGGCAACTAGAGGTACACTACAATACTCCTTTTCATTGGTTCGTGTGTTTGCTGCATACCAATGAGATACCTCTCCGCCATTTGTTTAATTATTTGGATGGTAAAACCAAAGGACCAAAAGCCCTTGCTGGAAATGTTGGCAAAAGTCCTACTGCGTGCGAAAAGATGCCAGTTGTCAAGTTTGAAGCAATCAAATCAAGTAATATGCCTTCTATTCCGGGGGATCTCGATCTAAGCCAAGGTCAAAAGTATCTCATGGAAATTTGTAATGCAGTCATAGAAGGCCAATGTTCCCAAAACCTTGAAAACCGCAACCCAGGTTCTTTGAACCATGCCAGATGGCTTACGACAGCCAACAGGATAGTTAGATTTTATGTTGCGACCAAAAAGCCGTCAGAAAACATGAAAACTCTGTCCGAATTCATTGATCGTGTTTATGCCCCAACGTGGTTTAATAAGGGTGATCCAGAGAAATGGGACCCAAAAGAAACCCCTGTAACTCTTAAAGTATAAGTCCTTTTATAAAATCATACGCATCATTCGAAAGAAGATAGTTACAAGTTTGTACAGGATTGTATAGGTTTTGACAATACAAGACAAGATAAGATACAAAACAAAATAAAAGTGTTAGTTAAAACTAACCCTTCAAGATGACTGCATAGACTGTGGAACAGCTGCGTTTCATAACTGAGCAATATTATGAGCGAAATCCTTACTATTACCACGGACCAAGGCACCTCTGGTTTATGATATCTAGTTCAAGATACCTATCTGATGAGCTTAAGGCAGTCGTTGATCCTGTTATTGAAAGAGGGGCATATTTTGCTCACCCAGAAACTTTATCGGTCTCGATGTTATTTGATGAAAGGCAAGTGATGAGAGAGTTAGCTTTCCGGCGCATTCTCTTAGCCAGGGAAAGTGTGTCCTCGGGCATTTACAGAATTTAGACAGCCTAAAATTAATTTCTTGGCAAGAGACTACACAGATTTAATTCGATTTGGAGACTACCCAAGACATGAACCACCTCTGACAAAAAGCTTGACAAACACCCAGTTAGAGCTTATCGTAAGGGGTGATGAAACTAACGCTCTATTGGAAAAGTACCCATGTCATTCACAAGCTGTGGAAAGACATATCAAACTTGTAACATGTCTGTGGCTAGGAAAATAGAGATGGTTTTATAAAGGCAAGAATTGCTTCAAGATCAAACATGCCTATATTTGTGTCAAAATGCGAATACAAATGTCAATAAACTACATGTAAAAACTAATGGAAGGGAGGTTGGGCTGGGAATGGTGTGGAATTCGACATACAGCCACGTCCTCTTCGTGAATTCTGGGTGATTTGCCTTGTAAACTATCATGGCAAGTCAGCAAAGAGCTGTAGTTTACTATACGAAGTATCGGAAAAAATCATCAAAACTTTAAGTGACTTGTGGAACCTCAAAATATTTATATAAAAGCTTGAAACTTTGTCATGATACTTCCTATGTAGGTACACAAACTTTCGTAATACAGGGTAAATTAAACTTCCCCAAAAAAAATTTTCAAGCAAAAACGACCCGGCCTATTGTGTAATGTCTATTTTTGGTTCAAAGTCACTCGTATATAAAAAGTTGTATTGTGGTATCTGTTCATATAGACTTGCAGTAATCACAATGGAACCTTATATAGTGTATAAGACTAGTAAAGTTACTTGTAGGTTATCTCCCCACCAATTTTGACAGAATATTTTCGTTAAAACTAAAGAAAATATTACGACTTAACCTAATCAATTATCAGGGGCGTACAGTTAATCTATTATTGATTATAACATTGTTTGTTTCAGGAATAGTATTTACTATGACGCATAGATACAAAGTTTAAAAATATATATTTATTAAAACATAAATAGGACAATTTTTTGTAACGGTTGCCTTGATCCCTGAAGCCAATTGTCCGTCCGTAAACCTTTTTCTTGGCGACAACCTCTAATCCTGCACCGCCATCTATGCTGCACCCCTACTGATAATACCATTTCATGCCCATTTCCACACAACCGCTTTTGGTGAACGATATCCTTTTCTTGCAGGAATGTGACGCTTGATTTGTCATCGTGGCAAATAGCATGAAGTCGCAGTAAATTCATTCTGGCTGAAAAAGCAATAATTAAATTGTGCAAAGGATTGGTTTGAATGCCCAGTTTAACCGGGCATTCAATCTAATAGATCAACTGTATGCCCTTAATAATTATAATTGGTTAGGTTAAGTCGTGATATTTTCGTTAGTTTTAACGAAAATATTCTGTCAAAACTGGTGGGGTACCTTGACTATCGCTGCGGCGTTGTCACATGTGTGGAGTCGCCTGTGAGGCGAGGAACATTACATATGTGGGCAATTGTACATAGTGTATGGTGCCCATTCGGATGGGAATCACCATAGCGCCCATTTAAGTGGGCATTTCAGAACTTAATTATATATTGTTGCATTTAAAAAATTCAAACATTTATATCAGTTTGGGTCATAAACTACATATGTAAAAAAATATTCAAACATTTATACCAGTTTGGGTCATAAACTCCTACATATGTAAAAAAAATTCAGTTCAGAAAAGCACAAAGGGTGTCATGCGCTGATGGGTTAATTCAATTCGGCCTGCGAAGCTTCATTTCTTTTCACCAAGATTTCATCACGCAGTCTGGCTTGTAGGCCCTTACGTCTTCAGAGTTATCTTCCTCATTAAAATCCTAGGTCTGTAAACCTTACTTAGGCTACCAGCTCATTTAGCCTACCGTTTATTCCGTCGTGCTAAACTACTTTTGCGTATCCTACAAACCCAGTGTACTCCCAGCCTAACCGAATAGGCGATCTTCAAAGTGTCCCTCAATACCGTTTCAATCTAACTCACGCATTTACGACCGCTATTAGGCCTAATCTGTATTCTCGCTACCTCAGTTATTATTTTCTTAATTACGTATTGTTTGGGTTCAATACCGTATATCTCATTACCTAAATTTTTTTTTTTGTCACTATTGTAGCATTTAACTCTTATACTGCATAAAAACCATTTATGATTGTTAATAATCAGTCATTGTGATATTGCACAATTACTGTATACATAATTGTTAATCACTGTGAACAAATAATTATTTTATTTTTCTAATTAAACGAAAAACCACAAAGTAATTTCTATCTCTTTATTAAATTTTGTTTGTTTGGCTGAAAGGTCAAACTGGTGACCCAATATCATTTCCATTTTAATTCATAAATTATAGAGAGCCTACCGTTGGGAAACTATATATATATATATATATATATATATATATATATATATATATATATATAAAGGCGTAGAAATTAAACAGTTCATTTGTACAGGGTGAGTCAAAAGTCTCCATACATAGGCAAAATGGTCACTTTATTATGCAATCACTTGTAAGTCACAAAATATGCTCTATGTGGGCACCATTACACTGAATGCACATACGGATGCATTCCTCCCAATCATGGCAAACGCGCGTTAACACGTCTGGTGTTATGCGTGCGCACACATCACGAATGCGTTCCTTTAGGTGGTCCGTGTTTTGTATTTTCACTTGGTACACCTTGGCCTTCAAGTGCCCCTACAAGTAAAAATCAAGGGGGGTGAGGTCTGGGGACCTCGGAGGCTACTCCACGGGACCACGGCGGCCAATCCAGTGACCCGGAAACTGCTGATCCAGCCACTGGCGCACGCAGATGACCATTTTTCCTATGTATGGAGACTTTTGACACACCCTGTATAATAAATTAATTTCCTATGTTTGCTCCTAGACACATGCGCATTGTGGTTGAAAATATTTTGAAATCGCGACGCAGTTTATTTATGTGCTCTTATATTAGGCGTAAAAAAGGAAAACTATTATATTTGTGCAAATTATATATTAATTAATTTATTCCATGGCGTCTTCCATGCATTTATTAATTTCATTTATTTGGCTAAGTAAAGTCTTTCAAGATTAAGAACTATCCTGTGACCGTGAGCCTAGCCCAAGACCTAGGCCTCATAATGTGCAGTTGACTTACCCTAGGTCCAATCTCTAAGTTAGACAGCCTACACTTGAGAAAAGAAACTGATAACTTAGAAAGGGTTCGGGCTAGAACAACCAAATTGAGTTCAGAACTGAGAAGTAAAACATTTGAGGAAAATTAGCTGAACTAGATATACACTCCCTATCTGAAAATGTTCATTACTTTTGCTTTTTCACACAAACAATACTACTGTATATTTGTTTGCTATTAGGGCTTTTACACAATGAATAAGAAAAGATCCCCACAACATCCTGTTCTTAATAATACATATAAAAACTGAATTAACATGGAATTGATTGAATCAGGTTAGTGTTTGGGCGTTCCCCCTTTGGCTTCTGTAACTGCTCTGCACCTTCTACGCATGCTTTCAACTACGCATTTCAAAATATCTTGATCCAACTCATGATGCCATGCTCTCACCACTTATTCTTACTTTGAAAAAAAAAAGGAGGAATTCTCTGATAAGTACATTTCACTAACTATAAAATGTGATTGGAGAACAGTGGATCGGGTTGTTAAAAAGTCAGCAGATGGTATTCCACTAGCCACATCACCTAAAACTGGTAGACAACATACTTTGCAGAAGTGTGTTAAAGGGCAGACGGAGCACCTCACGTGAATTACAGCAGATCTTGCTTTATCATGGTGTAAATTTTGAGCAAAAGAACCATCAGAAGGAAGCCTTGTAGCATGGGCTACAAAGCCTGTCGGCCTAAAATGCAGCCTCTTTTGAAGGATAAAATGAAAAGAGTTCGGTTGGCATGGTTAAAAAGTATTTCAACTTTTCTGTTGGTAACTGGAATAAAGTCCTATGACCTAATGAATCGAAATTCAATCTCTTTGCAAATGATGGAAGATGTCTTGTGAGAAGACACTTGTTCCAGTGTTTGCAAAGAACTGTGAAATTTCAAACCTCGGTAATAGTATGGGTATGATTCTCTTGGCATGCTTTTCTTGGTTGGTCGATTCTATCTATGCGAAAGAACTGTAAATACTGTAGAGTATATCAACATTCTCAAACTCATGTTTTTGCTATAATTTGCTATAGTTTACTATAATTATTTTTGGCTATAATTACGTGTATTATTATTACTATTAATACTCTTATTATTATTATTATTATTATTATTATTATCATTATTATTATTACTACTCTTACAATCATTATCAGTATTATTATTTTCTTTTATTATTATTTACTTTTATTACCTTTTTGCTCATGCTACTTTAGTAAGACCTTAAAATAATGTATTCTTAACAGAAGAAGAAAAACGGCTGAAACTTAATTTGAAGCAACCTGCTCCAATTTCTTTATTCCTCTGAGCTTTCCTTAAATTTTGTTATTTTGTTTTAGTTTACTATTTCCTTTTCCTGTTTTAACTCTTAAACTTGTCTAATACTTATCTGAAAGACCTCCCAACCCTGTCAGAACTGTTACGAGATGAATATGAATGTGAAGATAAATTTACTATTTATGAAGTGTTATTTTGATGTAAAAATAATTCCTGAAAATAAAGAAAAAAAATAGAGAGCGACATACTGACGTCATCACTCGGCAGATTACGTGAAATAATGAAGTCGAATGAGGAAGAGTAGAAACCCTTCACTCCTAACGGAAACATTGTCGACTTTCTTGAGAATACAGATTTTATTTTAAATCATAATATAATGAAGCAGCATAAAACAATCTTCTTGGGGTACTTTAATTCTGATCTTTTAAAATATAATAAAAAGAGAGACACAAAGCAATTAATAAAAAGAATGGTAACTCGGTTTCTACCCAAACATTACGTGGTCCGCAAGAAAATAAATTCATAAAACACTCAATGCTGATTGACTAAACACATATGAAGTAAAGGTTTTGACATACTTCTTACGGGGATTTCTGAACACTGCGGTTGTTTCTTAACATTAAATAAAAGCCATCAACCCCGAAAAAATATCGCATAAAATTAAAGTCAGAAAAATAAATTCAAATTTAGAAAGACTCGGAAACAAATTACTTTTTGAGAGGAAGTGTTTGAAGGAATAGTCGACATAAATGAAAACTTTGTAAAGTTCTCAAACCTACTAAAAGAAGCATTCAATGAAATTTGTCTTGCAACAACAAGTATGACCAACATAAAGGCAAAACGAAACCCAGCTATTGAAAAAACCTTCTTGGACACCATCTGACAAAAACATCTAATCTTAACAATTAATCTTATAAATATCTAATCTTAACATATAATCTTTTAATCTGCTGTCTTTATTTCTCACATTTATCTTAGAAAAACTTATTCTGAGAATATCCTTCGCGTTCCCTGAGCCTCGGTTTGTCATTAATGTTGCCACAGTTTAAAAGACAACTGACGTGCAATTCCACAAATTCTATCTTTGAAATTATTTTTGTTAGAAGCAAAAATGGTGAAGATTCCTCCGCCCTCTTCTATCCCCATCCGCGAATACAACAAAGACAAAACACCCAATTCTCGGCAACTCTGGGGTTCGAACACACGAATCAAAGGTGTCTTAGTACTGCTAGACGCCTCCCAAATCGTAGTTAATATTAACTATCTTGTATTCTGAGAACACACACACACACACACACACACACACACATATATAATACATATATATATATATATATATATATATATATATTGGCCTAAAGAATACCGATTTCATGTGGCTAAGAAAGTAGGCTTACTATAATTACTGAATAAAATTGAAATGAATAATTAGGGGTCAACAGCTTGGGCCCACAGCCCAAACAAACAATATTTACTAAGGAGAGAGAAATTACTTTGTTGTTTTGTGTTTAATTAGGAAAATAAATCAATTATTTGTTCACAGCGATTAACAGTTCAATAAAGGTATTTATAGTGATTAACAATTAATGTAACGGCATTTATACAATGCTAAAGCTTACTGACTCGTAGCAATAAGGAATGGTTATACAGTCTAATTGTTAAGTAAGTACACTAATTCAGATAGGCTAATGAGATATACAGAGGTGAACAAAGAATAAATAATGAAGCCTATTGATAACTGAAATAATGCAGTTGGTACAGTAAATGGATTAGGTTGTTAGGAATGAACACAATAACAGAGTGAGACAAAATTACGGTATTGGTACAACACTTGAATAGGCCTACTGCGGTCTTAACGAGAGAGTTAGTTTGAAACGGTAATGAAGACACTTTTAGGGCCTACGCGATTAGGCAGAGCTTGTGGAAGCATGACTTAACAAAACACTGTAGGCCGAGTGAGGGTCGAAGAGGCTTATCACGACGCTGGATAACTCTGGAGACTGAAGAAAGCTACGTGAATGTTTGACCGTATTGCATTTCGTCGTAGATGACTTTGGAGACTGTAGAGCAGGGGTGGCCAAAACGTCGATCGCGATCTACCAGTAGATCGCAGAGCAATTTTTAGTAGATTACAGAATGACCAGTAGCTTAGCCTAGGAACAGAGACCTTACATTTCACAATACTAACGAGCACACCACCCGACCGCTACTACCAAAAATTAGCGTTCTTTATGTTATCACCTCCATTATCGGTAGCAACATTTATTTGTTTTATCTTTGTTTTTACCAGTCATTTAACAAAAAATAACAAAGTTTAACTTTAATAATTCTGAGAGATATTTAATTAATGTCACAGAAAAAGCTACTGCTAACTTTAATTTCTGCCAAAATTTCATACCACGGTAAGCTGAGCTGTTATGAGCATGTGTCACTTAAGTGACGGGTCAGTCATTTGGAATAATCGGTGGTGAAGGTTAGTCTCCAGTCCAATTGCATTAACACCATTAAAATGAGTGCTGGACCAAGTGCCAAGAAACAAAAAACTTACAACTTTCACGATGAGTGGGAGACGGCATATTTTTTTACGATGAAAAATTCCAAATGTGTGTGTTTAATTTGCCATGCATGTGTCGCTTTCGTCAAAAAGAGGAATTTAGAGAGGCATTTTAAAACTATTCACAAGCAATATGATAGTGATTTCCCAGCTGAAAGTGAACTATGTAAGAGAAAAGTCAATGAACTTAAGTCTCAACTTAGTGTTCAGCAGTCTATCTTCACAGGGCCTAGCACAAAATCTAAAGCAGCAACGATTGCGTCATTTCGGGTGAGCCGTGTACTTGCGAAACACAAGAAACCTTTTCAGGATGGAGAAATATTCAAAGGAGCATTTACAGAGGCAGCAGAGTCGTTGTTTCAGAATTTCAGTAATAAATCGGAAATATTGTCTGCTATTAACCAGCTTCAGCTATCCAGAAACACTGTGATGCGGCGTTGTGAAGTAATGGATAAGAATTTGGTGGAACAACTGAAGAAATACATACATGACTGCGTGTTCCTTTCACTTCAGTTTGATGACTCGACAGATGTGATCGACACATCACAGTTATGCATTTTTATTAGAATCGTGTTTAAAGATATAACTGCCAAAGAAGAACTGCTTAAAATCCTACCTTTAAGATGGAAAACTAGAGGTGAGCACATTTTTCATGCATTCAGTGAGTTTGTTAACGACACACAATTCTCACTTCACAAGCTTGTGAGCATAACAACTGACGGATCACCTGCTACGACTGGCTACTCCAATGGGTTCATCGCCCTGTGCAAAAGTGACAAAAGGTTTCCAAACTTCTTTAATTATCACTGCATAATTCACCAACAAGCATTGTGTGGTAAAATGTTGACTATTAAAGAAATTATGGATATTTTCCATAAGATTGTGTGTTCTATTCAGGCGAGAAGTCTACAAAGGCGTCTCTTCCGGTCTCAGCTAGAAGAAAATAAAGCAGAACACACTGACCTTTTGTTGCACACTGATGTCAGGTGGCTAAGCAGAGGTAAATTCCTGCAGAAGTTTAGGGATCTCTTACCTGAAATTAAAGACGTTCTGAAGTTAAAAGAAACATATTACAAAGAGTTGGAAGACGAAGTGTGGCTGTTAGATTTACCTTTTTTGACTGACACCACTGCTTTCCTAAATCAGCTAAACTTAGAGTTGCAAGGTAAAAACAAAACTATTGTTGAAATGATTACCTCAGTGAATGCTTTTAAACAAAAACTAGAACTAGTATCCTCACAGCTGCAGCGACACCAACTGCGGAACTTCAAAAACATGATGTCAGAGCTGGAAAGTCAGGGGAAAGAATGCGACCAGTTTGACAGTGTTCGATACGTTGAACAGTTGCAGAATGTTATTACAGACTTCAACAGATGGTTCCAAGACTTAGCAACACTGGAACCTGTAGCAACATTCATGTGCTTCCCATTTGGTGCAAACTTTGAAGATGATGATATTGCATAAAAAATGGCCTTATTGTTTAATATGGACATATCTGCAATCGAGACTGAAATTTTGACTGCGAAACGACATTCAAATCAAATCCAGGTCTTCAGAAGGAAACTTTTGGCACCTACTTCTTGAAGAAAAGTATCAGAATGTCAGAAAAAGTGCCATGTACTTGACAGCATTTTTTGGATCAACCTAGCATTGTGAGTCAACGTTCTCACACATGAATATCATCAAATCAAAATACCGAGCCACTCTGACAGATGATCACCTGGATGCTTGTTTGAGGCTAGCAATCAGCAGCTACAATCCGGACTACACACGGCTTGCTGATGCCATGCAGTGCAAAGCATCACATCAGTAAAGTAAGCTCTTCCTATTCCAGTATACTTAATTTCTAATAAGCTTGGGGGTTAAAATTTAATGAAAAATATATTTGTGTGCATTTGGCAATATATTTTTATATTCACTTCATTTTATTCTTGGTTATTCTCTCTCCATCTTTCTGTATATATATATATATATATATATATATATATATAACTGGGCTAGTGGATCGTATAGGGAGAACTTTGGAAAAAGTAGATCCCATCTCAGTAAAGTCTGACCACCCCTGCTGTGGAGGGCCTAGGCAAAGGATTGACCGTACTGCGTTTGTTTCGCCGTAGATGACTTTGGAGACTGTAGAGGGCATAGGTGAAGGAGAATATGCTGAGGGCCTGTTGAGATACTTGTTGAACTGGCGCCGATCGAATTGTGGTGAAGGATGAGTGAAAAGCAAAGTGGGGTTTGTGGCTTGTAGCCTACTAGAAGGTTTAAGGACCTGGGCTTCGAAGGGTGCTTCTGTAGTCAGACTGGCCTTGCCGGCGAGAGGATGAGTGTTTAAAGCCGGTAGAGACTTGTTGAAAAGGGACCAACGGAAAACGCCTACAGCAGTGATGTTGTTTCTTGCAGGATGAAATTGTAGAGTCGCCTCAAGTGTTGCTTCGTTCCTTCTATGGTTGAAGTGTGACTTGAAGGACTGAGGCCGGCTGAGGTCGAAGCGGTGCTACGTGAAAAGGGAGAATCACGAGAAGAAGTAACGAGCATAGTGAGAACGAGTTTCAGTGAACTCTGGCTTGTATAGGCTCGTAAGACGCTAACTTTTCGCGGGCCTTTTTTGGAAAACACAAGCGTCTTTTTGTTTGTCTCCTTGAAAACCACGTGTTTTTCGATTTCTGATGATTCCCAGATGTTTGCGAACGGCGAGGAAAGGAATTTCTTTGATTGACTTATATATATATATATATGAGCAGTTTAAGGGTGGTATAAAAATACACAGATAAGAGATGGAGGGTGACAGGACAATTACGTCCTGGTCAAGTGCGTCCCGGACAAATGCGTCCCGGTCATTGGCGTCCCTGGACAATTCCGTCCGGTTTTATTTCGTCCCGGACAATTGCGTCACAGACAATTGCGCACTTCCCCAACTACTATATGAAGTTTATTTATTAGAGAAGTGAATAGAAAGTTCATTGTGACTTCATCTACGCAATTGTCCAGGGACGCCAATGACGAGGGACGAGTATGTTTGTTATTGTAATTTTGTATGGGATATAATGCCCGGTTAGATTAATTGAATGCCCAGTTAGGTCAACTGTATGCCCTTGACGATTGATTAGGTTAAGTTGTGATATTTTCGTTAAAGCTAACGAAACTAACTTTATCTTAAGTGGACGTAACCCATAAAATTTGACAATGATGTTGCTGATGATGGATAAAGTTTTAGAGAACAGTTTCGAACAGAACTTATGAACATATAACAAGTTTAATAGGTTAAAATGAAAAGTATATTTGAAATTCCGATACTAACTTTCTATTCACTTCTCTAATAAATAAACTTCATATAGTAGTTGGAGAAGTGCGTAATTGTCAGGGACGCAATTGTCCGGGACGCAATTGTCCAGGGACGCCAATGACCGGGACGCATTTGTCCGGGACGCACTTGACCAGGACGCAATTGCCCTAGTACCGAGATGGAGTTATATTCCGTTACGTTTCGGCACAAAGCCTTGCTCACACAGAAAGACAACATGAGTTTAGCACACAATATTCAAATGCAGACGATCTTTTACAAACCTACTGGACGAACACTCGTGGCTTCACCTGATTGGCTGGTTACCGTTGATGCTAGCTTCACCATAATTTTTCCCGTTATTTTGGTTAAACACATAAATCCCTCTCTATGATTTACCACGTTTCCTGACGTTATATAAGCAGTTTTACTTGCTTTCCTCATCCCCTTTTCTAGTCCTTTATGAATGATGTAAGCTTATTGCCAGTTTGGCAGGGGTTCGTACCTACCTGCTTGCAAGACAGTTGAGTTAGATATTCGATGTAGACGCATGTCTGTTCTATGTTCATATATTCTTTTGGGTAAGCCGCGCCCTGACTCTCCATAATAAACGGTAGAACAGCCATTACATAGAATCTCGTAAACTACACTACGTTCATTAATACACTAATTTTGTTTCGTCCTCACCATATCGCCTATCTTTATCCCCAAAGAATTGACTATATAAACTCCAGCTCCTCTTAAGAATTTATCGATAATTTGGCCTCCTCTTCAATGCAATGTTGTATTGTGGACACAGTCGCCACCTTTCAGACAGATATCTTACTAGGTATGGATTTCTTCAACCGGAATCAATGGGAAATTTACCCAGCCCGAAAATTAGTTAAGTGTAGAAACAGGACACACCCTCTCCATGAAAATAATAGACATGTACCGGACGTTCAGCCTAATGCTAACAAAATTAGTTTAGTTCGGATTTCCGAAAGAAATAGGAAACCCACTCCAGTTCATAGCAGTTGAAGTCAGTCGGTTACATCTAGAGGGACAATCGCCCCAGAAATCAGCCCCCAGAGTAATCAGTTCCAGTTGTTGAATCCAGCATGATCAACAGTCAGTTTCCAGTTAGTTATTTTCCAGACAGTCAGCTTCCATTCAGTCAGTTTCCAGTCAGTCAGTTTCCAGTCAGTCAGTTTCCAGAGAGTCAGTTTCCAGTCAGCCAGTTTCAGTTAACTCAGCAGTTGAGATTCGAAATCCAACTGAAACAATTTTTCAACCAATAAGGCAAATTTTAATCACCGAACCAGAGTCAGATTCACAATTTTTCATATGCCCTACAGAGCATATAAAAGTAGCACCTTATGAGAAGATTTGTTTCCTAGCAAGAGTAGTAAACGGTCAAGGAAAACTATTAGAGTCAGATCGCTCTTATTACAGAGAAAGTAATTTCAAGAGAGATGTTCTTATTGCCCAAGTTCTTAGTCATAGTCAGAATTCAGCTATCCCTGTTGTTTGTTTGAACAAAGGTAAAAGCCCCATTGAATTAACTTCAAATCAGAGAATAGGAACCGTTTCCACAGTTGAGATAAATTCAGATTTCCCCACCAGTACTATAAATCGTGTTTCCAGTTCCTTAGAGTTAAACCCTTCAGCATTAAAAGAAGAATATAAGAAATGTCTGGAGCACTCCCTTCAGGAGTCACCAGCCTTACAGGATCCCAAACTACTGGAATTACTTCTCGATTTCCTGATAAGAAATAGAGATGTGATTGCCCTAAAAGGAGATCCTCTGGGCCGAACTAATTTGGTCCCTTTCGAAATCAAGCTGGAATCCAATTCCAAACCCATCTTCATTCCTCCCCTATAGGGTTCCACATCCCCAATTAGTCACTATTGAGGAACACATCAAGAACATGTTGGAGCAGGATGTCATTTCAGCCTTCGGCTAGTCCATGGTCCGATCCTATGATTCTTGTTTCCATAAAGGACGGAACATCTCGCCCTTGTATAAATTTTAGACGCCTAAACCACATTACCATCCAAAACCGTTTCCCTATTCTAAACATGCAGGAAACAATTCAGAACGAAGGGAGAGCTAACGTCTTTTCATCCCTCGAATTAGCATCCAGTTATTGGCAAATGGAGGTCAGTCCCGAATCTCGGGCACTAACTGCTTTCTCCACTAATCGAGGTCATTACGAATTCCAGGTTTTACCTTTCGGAGTCTGAAATGAGCCTGCTCACTTCTCTAGGTTGATGAATATGGTCCTTTCCGACCTATTAGGTGTCGAAGCTCTCGTCTATCTTGACGATATTATCGTTTATAGTTCGAATATAAAAACACACTTTCAACGTCTTCAAAATGTGCTATCACGTTTGAGAAAAGTACACCTTAAACTGAAACTTGCAAATTGCAACTTCTACTATCATCCACCAGAATTAAACCTGATCCAGCCAAACTTGAAGCACTGGAAAGGCACCCTGTACCTAAAACCATCCACGACGCTCGTGCATTTATTGGATTTGTCGGATTCTATCGAAATTTTATGCCCCAAGTTTCGAACATTGCTAAACCCATTACCGATTTGTTCCAGAAAAGTGCTAAATTTAATTGGGAATCTGATCACCAACATGCTTTTGAAACTTTAATCGGTAAACTGACTTGTCATCCCATCCTCCAATATCCCGATTACACCAAATCCCGAGTACATTTTAGGAACCAAGATGGAAACGTCCTCGTGGAAATACTAAAAGATCTCGTAGATATAGTCATCGGACTTTGTCACGACTCACCTTTGTATGGCCACATGGGGCCGGATCGCACATCAAAAGACTTTTGTAGCGATACCATTTTCCAGAAATGAACAAAAAGGTACATGAATACATCGCTGAATGCCTGTCTTGTTTAAAACATAAAGGCAACGTACCATCCACAGCTCACATGCATAAATATCCAGTATGCCAAAGGCCCTGGCAAAGAACTGGAATGGCCATACTAGGACCATTCCCAAAAACATCAAAGGGAAACCAGTACATCGTTACATCGCGTTACAGCGAAGTAGTTGCTATTCCAAACCAGACGTTGGAAACTGTTGCAAGAGCCCTAGTGGAATGCGTCATCCAAAACCATACTACTCCTTCCATCCTAATTTCGGATAACGCCCTTAGTTTCACTTTCAAACTGTTCGAGTCACTCTGTAACATGTGTAAAATTGAAAACACACAAATTTTGGCATACCAACCGCAGGCAAACGGCTTAGTGGGAAAATACAATCGGAAGATCTTAGAAACCCTCCGCCATGTTGTCGATGCATCCTCCCGTACATGGGATAATTCTTTCCCCATGGTGCAAACAGCCATCAACAACGGCTATAACTTGTCTATCGGGAACACCCCCTCATTTCATCCTATATCACTACAACAAACGGCTACCTTTTGATTTGCCTGACCAAATCGACCCGGCAGTTCTAACACCTTCCGAGATGGCAAATTTTTTTACATAATCCGATATGCCCTCGACCAACGAAACCAACAGATGAAGCAAGAGCAATATAGGCGTCATCCCCATCAACGGACTATAATCGTCGTATGCGATGCTACATAAAGAGCGTGAAACCGCCAAGTGCTCATCGTAAATTATACCCAAAATGGGATGGCCCATATAGGATTATGAAAAGCCTCAGAAAGAACCGTTACGAAATTCTGGACCTCTGAGACTATACCAAACCAAAGATCATTCACCTTGATAATTTGAAGATAGCTGCCGAACAACACCTTCCCAAAAAACATCTGCCAGGCGTTCGAGCCGCCTATCCTTCAAATGATCCAGGTATTAACAAATCCAGCAGGGACCACAAAACCGAAGTGGTCACCGCAGAAACCACTACCCGTGACGAAGATTGGTACCTCGTAATACCACCAGTACTCGAGCCAAACTCTGAACAAGAAGAAGTCCCTGACCCGAGAGTCCCATCGGAACCAGACCCTGGAGAAACCCCTTCTAGAGGATCACTCAGTGGAACTCCACCATCTCCTCCAACTCCACCATCTCCTCCGTCACCACCCTCACCAGTTGATGATCGACGCACGTACCCTACATAACGGCCGAAAATGCATCAACCACGTGAACTAGAACCTTCACGAAAAAAAAGAACACACTCAGAATCCGAGCTTAATGTTCGACCCCCACTACCACCTAAACAAGGCCGACCACTCCGCACACAAACACAATCATATACACGACCACCAACAACTCCGTTTAATTTAAGGCGTAGATATGAATAAAATTGTCCCCTTATAATTTTGAATTTACAATTAACAACTCGTACCCCTTTCTGTCTGAAACTAAAATTCAAACCGACTATAGAAATCTTGAATTCCCCCATGAAGCCGGTGACCATCCTACCCGGAGTTCATGCCCCTGAATGGAATGATCAATTGAGTCGTTTTAAAATTTCGGATGATAACCAGAATAACCTTTTACAAATACTGCAACCAGTAACAATTATTTTTCAACATCTGCCGTCAGTATTATCATTGTGTGTGCTATTATCCTCGGTATATTTGTAGTGAAAAGACTATTCTCGCAATGGCAAAGATCAAAAAACATTGTACTATGTCAAACTATATATGCACGACCAAGAGTGCGTACCCAGACCACGTGAACTAGACTAAACCACCCCAACTCATGTGTTGTATATAAATCTGTATTATAAAAACCATTAGTTATCATCTAGTTAGAATTAGTTAGGATTTATATTATTGTAATATCATTCTAGAGAGGAGAGCCCTGTAAAAACGAATAATGAATAATTCCTATATTCCTGTCTTTATATTTGTATAATACTTATATTTGTATATATTTGTATTCTTATATTAATTTTTATATATAGAGTCCAAATTCACATAATGCTGACACGAGTTAGGATAAATTTTTTATTTTCTTTCTATTTTATTTTTGCTGAATAATTGATGAATTATTTATTTTTAATTTACTTAATTATTTTTTGTAGATTTAGCTTCATAATGTAATCTTGTTAAATTTTGCAATGTTCATTTTCTTTATACATAGGCTGACCATATTTCCTTGAGACAAAAACGGGACATTGGGATGGCAAAAAAGGGACGGGGGTTATGTAATATTCTGTATTCATGAAAAAGTAAGTACATAAACGGGACAAAATTGACATTGTTATTAAAACGACGGGACGGCCAGGAAATATAAAACAAACGGTACTGTCCCGTTCAAAACGGTACGTATGGTCAGCCTATTTATACATTCTCTCTTCGTTTTAAAAGATGAAGTTATGTCTTGCTTAACACTTAATTTTAAATTTTAGGCATTTAATTTTTGCTCATATGCATGTTTAATTGTAATTCATAATAAAATGCATATTTCAATTTCCATTTTTAGTTAACTCGGCAGATTATGATAACATCAGATCTGTCAATATGCGGTTTAAAATAAAAATATGGCTTCATCTTCAAGTATCTTGCTTATCTGTTTAGACATTGCTACAGCTAAAATATTTACCTTATCTTCAAATATTTTGCAAAATAATTCAGCCTATTGATAGTAAAAAACAAAACAAGTCAACATTAAATAATGATGTCACCAAAAATTCAATATAAATAGTCAAACAATTTTTCAAATTATTATTTTGATTTGTCTGATCTACCTTAGAGGCTGAGCATTACCTGTAACATTTTAGCAGTAAACTACAGTAAGAGAATATCTTTGTCTTCTTCTTCGAGCCTTGCTTACTTCAGAGAACTTAGTCTTAAACAGAGAAAAATAATTTCCCGATACGTTACAAGAAGAATCTGGGAAACTTCAGAGAATTTAGTAAGTTCCACAGACTCCTCCGATCCACTACAAGAAGAAATCGGAGAATAAACCCCCGTCAACTTCTAACCGCCCAAGGCCATAGACGGAGGGGTTAACATATATATATATATATATATATATATATATATACCAAACCACCCAATTCTAAACAGTACTGGGGTTAGGCAGAGTTACAATAGTTATTTGTTTTGGATAGATTTCGTTAAGTTAGGTTAAGGCCAGGTTAAGTTAAGCCCTACCCAATCTATAGTCAAGTGGCTTAGCAAAAAAATCGTTACAAGAGTGACAAAAGCACCAAATTTTTATACTGAGTTTGTATGGGTATATGGATGAAAAAAATCCCATGCTCCAAAAAATCTGTCCATATTAAGGGTGTAAAATCCAAGATGGCCACCATGGACCCGCCAAAATCTGTAAATCTCTTATTTTAACCACTAGACCAGATAAAAGCATGGATGAAAGGTCATTTTATAGTTTTTCTGGTACAAGGAATTCAATAAAATCATTATTTTTTAAATAAATTTTGAAGAAAAAAAGATTGAGGCTGTAACTGGTTTAATACAGCTTAATATAGTTGTATTTTCGATACATTTCTTATATAATAGTCTATGCATATAAGCCTTCTCATGACATATAATATCTTGTGATAAGTACATGCAAATGTGATTTATGTATATGTTCAAGAGTGACGATTTCCATTTATTTATTTATTTATTCATTCATTTATTTGTTTATTTATTTAAACACGTACAAGGAAACTGTAAACACTGCACGCATAAGCACAGAAAACACTGCACGCATGGACGTAGCTAAGGCATTTTCTACTTGAATGACACGTTCATATGAACAACTGATTCCTAGTTTTGCCATCTGGTCCACCAGTTTTTTGCTGCGAGTTTGGGTGTGCAGATTCATACCAATGTACAATGGCAATGGCGGCTCGAGGTCAAGTGTGTGACGTTGGTGTTCGGTATTGATGTCTACTCTTTTCTTGCAGTTGTGGACAATTAGCTGTGCCAATGTTAGACAGGCTTGTGAATCATCCATTGACGCTGACAAGTTTGGGCCATATAGAATCATTGAGAGCAGTAGTCGTGTACTGGGTACAATTGCTTCCTGGCATCCAGGCTCAAAACTGCCTGAAAATTTTACAGTCTCCTTAAAGATTTCTTCTCTGCATATTTTAGCAACTTTTGCAAACAATTTTACTTCATCCTCATAATCGTGAAAGAGGAAAGCATCTTTGAATCTTTGAGCAAATGTTGAATGCCTTCTGGAAATGCAAGAATTGTACTTTTGCCATCCATTTGCTCCTGTAGTCCGGAGTCTCTGAAGTGAGTATTTGTTCTTTCAAGCGTGTTTTGTTAAAGGAAATGTCAAGAACAAAGTCCTTGAGGCGTTTCTCATACATGTCATGAATCTTGGACAGCTTGAACAGAAAGGTTCCTTCCACTGCTGATTTCTCCATGTATGTCACAAGCTCGACGAATGCCCTTGTTTTCGCTATTTTGATTTTTGCTGCAGCAGCTCTTTGCGATGGATTGTTTTGACTTTGGAGGATCGGTTACGATTTCTGTATTTGGTCAAACAAGCTAGATGATACTTGACTTCATTTGCTACCAAATCACCACATAATACTTTTGAAAGTAATTTGGTATCTTGCATTTCTTTTGCCATTGACCGAATGTGATTATCAGCTTCAAAAGTGGCAAACTCGTGCAGAATAGGGCCGCCATCTTCACTGTTCTTAGTTGACTGGCGTTTCGTATGTCGGACACCACTTGAAGCCCCTACCTCCTCATCTTGTGATTGCTTTCTCTTTCTCGTTTTCTCTCTTTCTAATTTTGATTTGTTGAACTTCTGATGACATGTTCGATGCCAAGACGCTTTATTCTCCATGAAGCATAGGAATCAGTTGTTCATATGAACATGTCATTCAAGTAGAAAATGCCTTAGCTACGTCAGTAGTATAGCCGCAAAAGGGGAGAGTGCAAGAATGTTGCAAGTTATTATGTAATGTTGCAAAGGGGGTGGGGGTTGTTGCAAAGGGGGGAGGGGTTGCAAAACAAAAATTTAAAAAAAAAGAAAAAAAAAGGAAAAAAAGAAAAAAGAAAGAAAAAAAGAAAAAAAAGAGTACTGGCCTTTGTTGCCAACCGGGGTTGCAAGGGGCATGCAACTTGGGGGCGGAGTTCTCCCCCAAGCTATTCCCCCCAAAGGGCCAGAGAGAAAGGAGGAGAGAAAGGAGGAGAGGTGTTCACCTGGTAGGAGCCAAGTGCATATTAAGACTTCAGCCGAGTAGGCGTTGTTTTATAGGCTCCTAATCAGCCAGAATCAGCCAGTTGGCTGAGCCAAGGGGGGAGGGGTACACCTGAAGGAGAGAGAGACACCTGAAGGAGAGAGAGACACCTGAAGGAGAGAGAGAGTAGTGGTCTTTGATTGCAAGGCATGCAACTTGGAGGCGGAGTTCTCCCCCCAAGTTATTTTCGTTTACCTAACCTAAGAGGCCTCTAAGGGGTTTTCCCAAAGGGCCAGAAAGAGAAGGACCAGAGGTCCTTGCTCGGCTGGGAGCCGAGCTGGAATGAATCCGTCAGACGTCTCTCGGCCTTTTATAAACCTCTATTCTGGCTGAGTTGCCAGATAGCGCCATGTATTCAGTTGCTGAGTTGTCAGATCACGCCATGTATTCAGCTGCTGAGTTGCCAGATCGCAGCATCAGATAGCGACATGTATTCCAGAAAACCATATATTAATCATCCATTGTGTACCACAATTGAATCCAATTAAATTCTGTTTATTAAATAAATAATTTTTACACACTTATTTTTATTATAAATATTTGAACAACGAAACAATATGAAAATTTACGAAACAATTCAATTAAAAGTTGAAATTATCCAAATTACAATCCGCTAGAGGAAAGGGATTCCGAGAATCTGTTCAAATCGGTTCACCTATTGCCAGAGGTGATTTTTTTTCTGACCATAATGACCTTTCTCCCAGACAGCTTGAACAAAACCTCTCTCGACTCCATTTCTTAGATATGCCCACAATTATATATATATATATATATATATATATATATATATATATATAGAGAGAGAGAGAGAGAGAGAGAGAGAGAGAGAGAGAGAGAGAGAGAGAGAGAGAGAGTTTTGTTCAAATAACGGGATATGCTTGTATCTTTTGCCATTGTGTTCGAACACAATTGTTCGAGCACAATTGTTCGAAAACCATAGTTCGAAAAACAGTTGTTCGAAGCAACAATTATTCGACGTTATAATTGTTCGAATGAACAACCAACTAAATAAAATCTTAGTTGCCAAGACGCAAATACGAAGATGTAAATAAGAAGGTTAGCCTCTTCATTTAAACTATAACATTTATAGTGCTGCAGTAGTATACCACCCTTAAAATGGCAGAGTTTGTTTCTAGTGAGAAAGGAAATCCAAATCGAAAACCATACCCATATTATGTTATATCAGTCAGGGTGAGTCTTCTGCCACGTCAGGCGTACGCTAGGTTAGGCTGTAGAGCAATTTCCCCATGTCATCAACTTTCGGACAGTCAGGGATCGTTGGGCGTGATTTCCGACTTCCAAAAAATATGTGGCCGTAAAATTACCTACTGTACTTACCCCTACCATACCTCTTTGTTTAGGAGTGTATCGTATTTACTGATGTCATGCAGGGATGACACTAATAACATGTAAGTAAAAATAAAAACCGGAAACTATAAAAAATCTATTTAAAATAACAGGATCATTTGACCCGAGGCTGTCAGTAGTATGCCCGAAAAACATCGTAATGCACGATTTTTTCTATGGAGCAATAATAATTAACTCTTTCTCGCAGAATTGGTAAGCTTTTCACCCGACCTTAGACCTCCAGTTTAACATGGATTCAGAAATACATCTCGTCGATGGGGGTCGTTGCTTACTCTTCCACATTTCAACATAACAGGATTATTGAACCGGATTTAAAATAACAGGATCATTTGACCCGAGGCAGTCAGTAGTATGCCCGAAAAACATCGTAATGCACGATTTTTTCTATGTAGCAATAATAATCAACTCTTTCTCGCCGAATTGGTAAGCTTTTCAACATACCTTAGACCTCCAGTTTAACATGGATTCAGAAATACATCTCGTCGATGGGGGTCGTACCTTACTCTTCCACATTTCAACATAACAGGATTATTGAACCGGATTTAAAATAACAGGATCATTTGACCCGAGGCAGTCAGTAGTATGCCCGAAAAACGTGTTAATGCATCATTTGACGAGTCAGTAGTATGACCGAAAAGCATGTTAATGCATCATTTGACGCCGAGTCAGTAGTATGACCGAAAAGCATGTTAATGCATCATTTGACGAGTCAGTAGTATGACCGAAAAGCATGTTAATGCATCGTTTGACCCCGAGTCAGTAGTATGACCGAAAAGCATGTTAATGCATCATTTGACGAGTCAGTAGTATGACCGAAAAGCATGTTAATGCATCATTTGAAACGAGTCAGTAGTATGACCGAAAAGCATGCATGATTTTCTCTTTAGTAATAATAACAACTAGCTCGAAGAGTGACAACGGATAAAGTTTTCACGTCACCTTAGGCCCACAGTTTAATGTGGAAACCGAATGCTATTTTAAAAATATAATTAGGATATAATTTCTTTATTATAAAATAAGTTAGCAATTATGTTAACACAAGAAAACAATACTATTAATTTGTAAGTAAAAATATAATATGAGGGACTACCATAGAAATGTAAGTGCCTATAATTCAAGAAACACGATTTTATATATGTTACTCATCCGGTCCCGTTATAGCGGATTGGTACACGTCATAGCTCCACCCAGCTATATCGGCAGCCAATCACTACGAACATCTGGTCTTTTGGGCGGAGCTTGGCGATTGTGCATATAAAAGGGGATATTTTTCAGTTGGGAGTAACAGTAGCTATTTTCGCGTCAGTGATTAATCATTCCCTCCACCATGGACCTGTACGTCTCCCCAGACTTGTATGAAGAAAGTGACGCTGCAGCATTAACCGCAATTAATCTTTTTAACGCGATTGACCGTGACGATTTATTTTCAACGCAAACCGTAGAAGATATTTGCAGTGACGCTCCTTACAATCCGACGCAAGGGACTACCATAGAAATGTAAGTGTCTATAATTAGATTTTATACAGTGCCCGCGAAAAGTATCCGATCACCCTTGAAATTTGTATTTTTTACATAAAAAACAATGTTTAAATGTATACTAACCTTATATTAGTATTTTGTCATCTGTCCTTTGGTTTGGATGACTTGTTCTAGACGTTTTGGCATGGATTTAATCAAGTTTTGACAAACTTCCACTGATATTTCCTTGCACCATACCTTTTTGATGGCCTCTTGTAATTTTTCGACTGAGCCAGTGTCGTGGCATTCAACCTTATTTTTTATTATTAGCCACAGATTTTCTATCGGATTGAGATCTGGACTATTACCAGGCCAATCCAAAATATCAAATTTATTGTCAGTAATCCATTTTGTCACTATTTTGGCCCTGTGACATGGTGCACCATCATGCATGTATGTTTTTGTCCTTTGGATTGCCATTGCCATTAGAAGTTTATCCTGTAGCATTGCTAAATACCGTGCACCATTCATAGTTGTGTTCTTCGGAAGAAAATATAAGTTTCCACGCCCATAGTAACCGAAACAACCCCAAACCATCACACTTGGAGGGTGTTTCATTGTCTTTAGGGTGTATTTAGGGTCCATCCTATTTGAGCCAATAGGCCGGCGAACCTTTTTTGGACAACTTCTGAATGTCAAAAATGTCGACTCATCGCTAAATAAAACCTTCTTCCAGTCAACAACAGTCCAATGAATGTATTTTTTACAAAATGCGACACGTTTTTTACGCATTTTTTCATTAATGAACGGTTTCTTAGCAGCATGGCGAGATGGTAATCCGAGTTCTTTTTGGAGCCGCTCCTGGATAGTTCGTTCAGAAACACCAGATAACAAATTATTCATATTAAATTTTATTTCTTTCGCAGTTATTGTTGGGTTTTTCAATACTAAACGTTTCATAAGTTTCTCTGTTCGCGAATTTGTTTTTCTCGGTCTGCCAGATCGTTTTTTAGGGACTGGCGTGGTTAGGCCACCATTGTTCTTAGCCCGTGAAACCCATAAATTAACGGTACTTTGGGATATGTTTAATTCCTTAGCTATCTGTCTCTGTGATTTCCCACATGCATGCAAAGCAACAATAGCACCTCGACAATCACTCTTAAGTTGTTTTTTAGCACACATTATATATAAATTTTATTTACACCACTTTCTGTAAAAAAAAAAAAAATCAAGAAATTTACACAAACAGTGAAATCTGACAAATTTGAGACACAGCCACCCGCAACGAAGGCTACCAGAACACTAATTTGAGAATGCGTTGGATAGCTCTCATATCAGCGAGCAACCTCAAAGTTACCAGATGTCGCTAGAACAAATAGAAAGTGAATTACGTGTCTCTGAATATTAAGGGAAAATATTGTATTTTCTTGAGTGATCGGATACTTTTCGCGGGCACTGTATATATATGGATGGGTTGTAGTATCTCGTCAAATAGATACTCGCCAAAAATTTTTTATGTCAATCAATGTTATTTGGTTATCCCCATTATGCTAAAATCGAAATTTTTTATGGCAATCAATGTTATTCCTCGAACCAAAGATATCTTCACATAATGGGGATCTGTCTGTATACTCTGTATATGTTTTAAAAGAATGAACATTATTCCTTTAAGGTCCGATGAGGATTTGACACGTGTTATACAATCTTTTGAAGAATCTCGGAATACGGGTGATATACTGAACAGCCAGCAATGTCACACATCCTCCACCATGGACCTGTACGTCTCCCCGGAATTGTATGAAGAAAGTGATACTGCAGCATTAACCGCAATTAGTCTTTTCAATGCGATTGACCGTGGCGAATTATTTCCAACGCAAACCATTGAAGATATTTGCAGTGACGCTCCTTACAACCCGACGCAAGGGACTACCATAGAAAGGTAAGTGTCTATAATTAGATTTTATATATATATATGGATGGGGTGTAGTATCTCATCAAATAGATACTCGCCAAAAATTTTTTATGTCAATCAATGTTATTTGGTTATCCCCATTATGCTAAAATCGAAATTTTTTTATGGCATTCAATGTTATTCCTCGAACCAAAGATATCTTCACATAATGGGGATCTGTCTGTATACTCTGTATATGTTTTAAAAGAATGAACATTATTCCTTTAAGGTCCGATGAGGATTTGACACGTGTTATACAATCTTTTGAAGAATCTCGGAATAGGGAGGATATACTGATCAGTCAACAATATCACACCGAAATAATGTAAGTGTTTTTCGATCTTTTTGGGATAAGAATACACAATATATTTTCATAAATTTATTAAATGAAAGAAATCAGTACAATAAACAACTACAGAATATATCGTTACAAATATACGAACAAAAACATTATAATATACAACGAGTACGTACAATTGGAAAACGGTTTTTTATCTGTCTGCATACCATTTCATCGTTTCGGCGAGTGTGACACGGGTAAAATAAATTTAAAAAATTTATAAATTCTTTATCATTTGACATATGCATGAGAAATGAGACGCAGTACATTCCGCAAACATTAGTAAAATATCCTTGCATGCGAAATGGGGTCCATACAACTTCGGGAATATGTAACTGAGCGAGAAATTTTACAATAATAGGGTCACTCAAGGGTTGAGTACCGAGTGAATCAAAATAGTACAGGCGCTGTCTATTTTTAAAATAGACAGCGATCCAGTGAATCCCTTCATTACCGATGATGTCTGTGTTCACAATAAGACTACCGCATTCTCGCGTACTTGGCAAACTCAATGTTTCATTCTTCGCAAACACGCCGATAAATTTGGAACGTGTGACTCGTTCCATTACTTTCTGAAGTGTATTAGCATCCATTTTAAAAGTCAGTGATAACGCTCCTAAATCTATCTACTTCTATTAGGGCTTGCGATTCGAGATATACTAGTACACTAATAGGAGCGTCTATAGGCTTGGCGAATTCCAGCCGCACTGAGATGTTTCCGCTCTGCTGTGGGGTTAAATGGGTATTTACGCTAGCAGATAAGTCAGGTGTAATGTCAAACGGGTAAAGGTTAAATTGATCAATGAATTCTTCCTGCGTTACCCCATTACCAAGCTCATCACAATCACCTGCAATATGGGTCAGATTACTATAGGCTCTGGCACAAAGAGGTAACACAGCGTCTGATGAATAGTCCGTACCCATTGTTCCACCCAAAGCAGTGCCATTAACGTATAGAGTTATATTTTTAAGTCCGAAATTCTCGAATTTAAAGGCACTCTTTCTATATTTTCCATTCACCGAAGCGTGGTCCTGCATGCCAATTAATATCCTTTTAGGAAGATTTCCCAGGGCAATGTTTTCTATCTGCTTCGATACCAACCCTGCAGGAACCGTATATAGTTTGATCTGCACTCTGTTAATAGGATATTTCACTGTAGCGTTTAGTAAATTTTTCTCAATTTCTAGTTGTTTTGGTGAACTTAATTTCACTCGCCGTACGCGGAGGTATGTGTCCATAATGTGAACCACAACGGGCTTTGCACCCTCTTCTTGATACGCATCCAGATTTAAGCAGATCTCAGGACTCGTGCGGGTGAGCTTTATTTTCGTATCCACCCCGTTCACAAGCAACTTCTCCTGGAAAGTGAAATCTGTGTGCAACCGTCCAAAACACTCGTATATTTTCTTTTTAGAATTTTTAAATTTGTCCTTTATACTATTTTCATCTTTAGTTTGATAATATCCCTCCGCACTTAAAAAGGTAGCCTTCGCTTCTTTGGAAAAGTTGAGGACATTTTCCAGATAGGCTCGTATATGATAGTACCCCGTGCCTGCCGATATGTTGGTCTGATTTAAATATACGTCACACTGGTTGAATATGGAGTGCAGAAAGTTTGTTTCAGGGTATACAGCATATTTGTCATCGCAGACCGTTCCATCAGAATGGGCTATACGTAGCTTAGCGTACATGTGCACACAGCTTGGATCAAAAAAGTAAGGGCCTGAGCTGGGTATCACGAATTCTATAGGTGCACTCGGGGAACTAATTGTGTTTAAAGGGTTAATTGTAATAAAGTCACTGTGCTCAATAGAAACTTGGGTTGGAGGTAGCTCAAAAAGGGACAGCTCCGATTTACAGCATTGTGAACTACATGGGTGGATGAAGCGTGCCATGGCGAAATAGTGACTCCTCTCTCGACAAGTGGTAAACAAACTATGATTCATGAGATCAATGTCCTTAGCTTATATCAGTCAAAAAAGTGGTCAACCATAGGTTTCATTCGCTTACAGCACTTCTTTTTTGATAGCCTTTTACGTTTAATACCACGTGACCCCTTCTTCTTCCGGGGAGCCCTCTTCTTCCCGCCACCACGCATTTTTCTCTTTGCATCTTTGATGATTTCGTCCCGTGTACGCTTTAAAAGTTTTTTTAGAGCCTCTTTAGGTTTAGCCCGGGTCAATATGTCTTCTGCAGTGTTAAGGCCTGATTGTAGCGCTTTCCTTCCAAGGTATCTGGCACCTCTCTTCAACAAAGGAACAGCCGTACGTAGTATGGATGAAAAAATGGACCCAAGTCCACTACCGCGCTGGTATCGCATCCCTCGATAGACGGTGAAAGGCTTTCTATCCATTATAACTCAGTGCGTCGAAAGTGTAGCTTCACTGTTAAGCTCCCGTTACCGAATGGGAAGTTTTCACCCTCAATCGTTCTTATATATATTGTGATATTGGTTATTAAATTAGTTGCGACATTCACATAATGGGGTCTGTCATATGTAATACTCAAACTCCTTCATCTATGGTTGGGGATGTGAGCAATGCGCAGCAGGCGTGCCTGGGTATCCCCAACAAACTGGTGCTCCACTATATTACTGTAAATATAGCACATGTCTGGGACCTTTCAGCCAATTTCTCCATCTTCAATTGATACATTAATCTGGACAAGTCATGCTGTGTCTCGTGAAATGTGTCTCTTTGGAAGGCTGCGCTATATCGGCCATTGGCTAGAATTTGGAACTTTCTATGGTCTTTAATACGTCTGTTAGTCTTTGATTTTAGGATTAGTGTATGTTCAGGGCTGTTTACGATTTCGTATACTAAATCATTCGTAAGGTTTGAGTTTCTTAAACTTACGTTTAAGCCTCTCACAACATCCTCGGCCGAACCATATTGACCCGGCCCTAGTCTTACTTCTGTACTGTAATACCGTGCAATCTTAGTCCGAGCGATGCGCATAGTTTCATCCATAGCTACCCCAGCTTTTTCACACTCGTCAATGTCTCTAAGAATCGTAAAAACGGTTTCTTTATGTTCAATATTTAAAAAGACGGTGTCCAGCTGAATTTCGCATATCCCCACCTCATACGAATCACGACCCAATTCAATGTGCCCATGGAGTTCTGTTACAAAGTTGGCTAGTGTGTTGTTAGGGTGTACAGACAGGGACGAGGAGGACGGGAGTGTGACGTAGAAATGGTTAGGAGCCATGTTGCATACTATTTAAGCTTCATTATTGCATCAGCTTTTATATAGGTGTTGAAGCTTTCTGGGTACCCTAGCCATTTCACCAGGTACATTTTTCTCCTTCCTGAACCTTTGCTTCCTAAAATTTTCTCAATTTTAAACACATTTTTTTCTAAATTAAACGCAACTTTCTGCAATTCCTCGCGGTAAAAGCCTCCTGAGATTTCTTCCCCTTTCAAATCTTCAATGTAATACATCATTATCTCACCTTTAGGTCTCACAGCCCTAACTTTAAAAATCTCGCGTGTCCATCCTTGCTCAAAACTCTTTGCGAATTTATTCCCCGAACGCGACAGCCTTACATAATCATTGATTTTGAAGCGCGCAGAGTGTGGTGGTGGTGGTGATCCATCTCTTCTCGGGAGCGTACCTCTTTCTAAAACTTCGTTAGGTGTTGTCCCAATCGTGCGATGGTGTGAGCGGTTGTAGGATGATGCCAATGATTCCAGAATGTCTAGAAATCTGTATGTGTTTTTATGTGTAAAATAACGGTGCATGCGTTCCTTTATGGTGCGCTGAACTCTTTCAGCTAAAGAAGCCTTATGTATAGAATTGGTTGTGTAATAGCTGATATTAAACTCTGTCAACATGTTCTGAAAAGCACGGCCTATAAATTCCTTCCCAATATCCGTACAAAAATAGCCAGGAACCCTGTTTCCTTTTAACATTAGCGTTTTGGTGGCTTTAGCAACTGTTTCAGGTGATTTATTTTTCAGAGGAACTAGCCATAGATATCTAGAGAATACGTCTATTATGAATAGAATGTAGCGGTAACCATCGTTATACACAGAATATCTTTGCATGTTTGTTAAATCTGCTTGCCAAATAGAATCAATCGAGGAAGCCGTTGTCTTGGCTGTTTTAAACCTTTTTCTCACAGGCTTATGAAGCGTATAAGGGTCCTGCTCCCTCAAAAATCTTTCAACATCTTTTTTTCCTACTCCGTAAACACTTCTGTAAAGTCTATCTACGCCGCCGTAAGAGGATGAGGTAGAAATGTCATAATAGCGTTTAGTTAATACGTTAGCCATTTGCGTATTTTAGAGGCACGTGGGTAGGGTTGGTTTAACCTCTTCTTGCTCCTCTTCAAAGGTGTTACCGCCGGGGGTGACGGCGCCTTCAATTGTGTCACAGGCGTTGCATGTTCCAAGTCTTTTAACCTGTTCAGATTTCCTATCAACGTTTTAGGGACATTTATTTGTTGTAGTCTTGCTTTAATATGCTTCCATCCTGATGGTGATGGCCTATCCCACTTTCTCACCAGATCATGGACAATGTCTACGATATTCGATCCCTGTACCTTTGATCCTTCCACAATGATCTCCCCTGTATCGGTCCATTGTATGGCGGGATCCTCATTCAATAGATTATAAAGACTTAAGCCTTTACTCCTCAATGTAAGTGGGAGGGTATTTTTTAATACATGTTCGATATGTTGTGTGGCTAATCTTTTTGGTTGGTCAGCTGTATCGTCGGGCACAGATCCTATGTCGCCATGTCCATCGTCCCCCGTGCTGTGCCTAATAACCACAGGAATCTCTGTAGGGCTCTTATAATTTTCGTACTCGTGAAGAAATTTCTGCAGAGCTTCTTGGTATAAGATTCTTTCTCATCAGGTGTTTTTTCACTGTTTAATAGGGCTAACAATTCGCTTTCCATTCTTTTAAGTCTGCTTTTACGTGGATCTAGATACGTGTCTGGATTCCTTTGCAGTGAAGCGTACACCTCGTGGGGAATCACTACCACTTTCTTCATTATATTAATCTAGTCAGTAAAGGACCCAAAACTGAAAATAAGATGGGGAGAAATGACCCTCCTGTTTGTACAAAATTCGTTTTTTCTTCGCTACAGTTTGACTTTTACGAGCGAGTGCACGTATTATGTTCTTGTAGCGGCGTAGGCGAGCCTTCTGATGGGTTTTCATTGATACATTGCAATTTATAACGTTAAGACAGATTTCACAGATGCATTTTAAAAAGTCGGCGTCGATATTTTTAATAAACATCTGCTGCATTGCCCGGGGCGTATTTCTTTAGTCTCTTTGTCATTGTGGAATATACACCGTTTCAGGCTCGTTTGGAAATATATTCGTTCGCAGAAGCACTCTAAACGTGTTTCGCGGATGAAGGTCGCAAAGCAAATATCCGTAACGCGTGCTTGTAGCTTCTTTATAAACTTCCAAAAACTCCTTACGCTGATTCGAGAACATTTGATTTGCTAATACCCCAATTTGTGATACATCTCTACGTTGCGCGAATAAGACTAGACATTGCGTATTTAACGACACATCGCGCATGTATCTATTTTTGAAAAATAGATTCTGGTTGATGAAGAACACGCTTATGTTAAGATGGTGGGAGAATACTGTAAATGTCTCGGCAAACGTTTTATCCATCTCCAACATGAGATCGTCAATTACAATGATTGTATGTTCATTTCCCTTTAACGAATTAACGTCATATACGCCTGTGTGGAACAAAATATCATCTTGGTACTCGTTGAACACTGATTGATACGTCGAATAGCACCATATAACTTTATGCACAAATTTCGAGAACATCTCTCCCTTTTCTTTAATGATTTTAAGCATAAACACAGTTTTACCACATCCTGTAGGTCCAGATATAATACATGTGGATGGGCTCGTGAATCTGAATTTTTCTACAGAGTCCATTTCTAACACGTCACACTCCTAAGTGGGTCATTTACAAAATATTACAAATTTTGAGTGCTGTTCCTTATATTTCTTCTCTTACAGAACCGTGAATGACGATGAGATAGAGCAGCCCATCATTACGGATGACCTCGACGACAGTGTAGTTGTGATCTCCTCCCCTGCCAACGAACCCTCACCAGCGACACCGGTAGCACGTCCAAAGCGGAGGTATGAGAACCCCACGTCAGGTATAAAGCGCCCGAAATACGCGCCTGTTGCAGTAGTAATAGATCCCCAACCCTCAACCTCTTACGCAACAAGCCCCCCAGCAGCACCTCCCGCTAATATATCCCCTTATTCATCCGCCCCCCCCGTTCTGTTAAGTCTAGAATAATAGAGCCCCAACCCTCAACCTCCTACGCAACAGACCCCCCAGCAGCACCTTCCGCTAATATACCCCCTAATTCATCTGCCGCCCCCCGTTCTGTTGAGGATGGTATAACGCTCGAATTGGTGCGATCCGCAGCCCCCACCCCAGCCTTCACTAGAAATCGGTATAGAGTCAGGGTCGACCCTAGAGTCATGTATAGCAATGGAATTCAGCGCGGGTTACGCCGGGTTGTACAGCATATTATAGAGTATGCTCTTCAGAATCGTGACGAGCGTGAAGTCAGGATGAGTCTGTCCTTTGGATTCGGGTCAGATGACGGTGATGTAGACGATTATTGGGTGATAGTGCCATTTAGACGTTTGGCGGCTGAAGATGTAGAATATATATTAGGACGTATAATGCAAGCCGCCCAAAGTAGTATAGCCTTCAATATGGACAACTTCACGGTAAATATTGACCAAGTATACCGTGTTGCGGGTCATAGTGCCATACCGTATACTCTTAACTTCAATTCTCCGACTATTTACCGAAAGCATATAAACGTCGATCGTGGTTGCGGCTTTATAGCAGTACTCTTAGCACGTATGTTTACTGTACAAAATACACGAACTCAAAAAATTTGGTTGCCTACAGTCGTGGAGCGTGCCCGTAAACTAGCTGTAGACTGTGAACTTGAATTTGACTGTAATATGGGTCCTGAAGAGCTGAGAAGGGTAGAACAGGAAATGAATGTCCGCATAGTTGTGTTTGGGTTGGATGATCGTCGTAGGACTGTGTATGTTTTTAAAAGCTGTGTGAGAGATCGTACAAGACCCCTACTTATTTTAGGATTGTCAGGGACAACGTATCTCCCCATCCGTAATATAAGGGGGCTTTACGCTATTTATGACAAAAGTCGAAAATATGGGAGACATCATGATTTGTGTAAGGGGTGCCTCGAGTTTGCGGATGATATAGTGAGACAGTGTAAAGAATGTCACATGGTATGTGAGCAGTGTAAAAGCACCAAATGTGAAAGCCGTGTAGTTGAAGCTGAGAAGAGAGACTGTGATTTGTGTAGACGCACATTTTTCAATAATATCTGTTTTGATTTCCATAAATCAATTGGCACGTGCAGGAAAATGAGAATCTGTGAATGTGGTATGTTTCACACAATGGATAATTGGGGGAAATTTAAGCACAAGTGTGACGTAATTCACTGTCCTACATGCCAGGAGGAATATAAGGCGGATGGAGTAAAGCATGTATGTTATATGAAAGATGCTAAGCCTAAAAATAACCCTTGTATAACTGTATACTACGATATAGAAACATATACGAACGCTGAAACCAAAGAGGTAATTCCACATTTACTTGTGAGCCAGACCATCTGTGATGAGTGTATGGGTATCGAATGTGACGAGTGCCCCAAATGTGGTAAACGGATAAACCTTTTTAAAACGAATGTCCGCGATAGTCCTGTGAAACTATTTGTGTCCTATATTGTCAAGTTAGCCGACAAGTTCAAAAAAATGACTGTGTATATTCTCGCCCATAACTGGGCAAAGTTTGACACGCAGTTCCTTTATAAGGAGTTGCTTGAACACGAATCCTCTGAGATATTTACAGGTGATCCATTGAAAAGAGGCAACAAATTAATACAGATGCAGATAAGAGGCAATGTACAATTTAAAGATACTTTATTATTCACACCTTGTAAATTAGCAAAGCTACCCAAGGTGATGGGAGTAGCAGCTGAAGTTTCCAAAGGATACTTCCCTTACACTTTCCTCACCAGCGAGACCTTAAACTACGTAGGCCCACTACCCCCCAAACATTATTTTGACTGTATGGATGAACGTGAAGACTTTGATCGATACTACGACAGTTTTAATGAAAGTAACCCGTATAATATAGCTGATGAATGTGAGCGTTATTGCGTGAATGATGTGCGCGTGCTTAGAGTATGTTTCCAGGCCTTTAGAAGGATGTACATAGCCCGTTTCAAATGCGATCCACTGCAAGTCGCAACCACCATCGCATCATTATGTTTTACGGTGTTCAAGAATAACTTCATGCCGAAAGACACCTTAGCCATTATTCACCGAAACAATCCCGCAGTTACGGGCACAAGGCTATTTACTGGCTCATACACCTACAGCAACAGACAGGTGTATACATAAAGCACGCCCGCAACACGGGTGAAGTACCCATTAAGATTAATGGACGTGTTTTTTGGGTTGATGGGTTAAGTGAAAACCGTGTCACTGGTGTGAAGACTGCGTACTCCTTTAACGGTTGCTGGTGGCATGGATGCCCCCGTCCTGAGTGCGGAATCACCGGAGATATCCACGTTAGGTCTCCTGCCGACTGTCTCGCATCAACCCGCACCCGCGATCAACTTATAGGATCACAGTTCACTCTAAAAGTCTTGTGGGAGCATGAATATGATGCACGGATGGAGACAGACGAGGTGTACCGTGAGGAAATAAAAACGATCAAGCGTTCAATGGTGCTGGATCCTCTCAAATGTGGTGATAGCTTGTTTGGAGGACGTACAAATCCTTTCAGACTATACTTTCCACCTACGGAGGGCGTGAAGCTCCATTACTACGATTTCTGTTCTTTATACCCATACGTGATGAAGAGCAATCCGTACCCGTGGGCGCTCCTGAGAAACTGGTGGGACCTAGCCTACCCCCATCAATGAATTTTCAAAAAATTTGAATGATCGTTACTTTGGGCTCTCTTTCGTAGACGTACTCCCCCACGCAATTTATGGATGCCGATCTTACCTGTCGTTATCGACGACAAGCTCATGTTTCCCCTGTGCGTGAAGTGCGCGGAAGAGGATAACGGCGAGTGTAACCATATACCCCACCAGCGTAAGCTCAGAGGCGTATATACAAGTCCTGAGTTGGCCCTAGCCGTACGCCATGGTTATAGAATACTGAAGATACATGAGGTGTGGAGGTTTCAGAAGCTACCCAACCTTTTCACACCATATATAAACACCTTTTTGAAGGATAAGGTTGAGGCATCAGGGTATCCGCGAGGAGTTGATACCGAAGATGAAAAGTCTGCCTATATTCAACGTTACCGCGACCGCAAAGGTTTACAACTTGATCGTTTCCAAATTGTAAAGAATCCTGGCAAGCGCTTTAGTGCAAAGTTGTGTCTAAACAGTCTATGGGGAAAATTTGCGCAGAATACCGGCAGAGGGAGCATTCATTTGGCACAAAGTTATAGCGATGTCTGGGATTATGCCAATGCCCCCGATAAAGAGGTCATGGAGATCGTAAATGTAGGTAATACTTACGTAATAAAGTACAACAACACTGAATTTGCCACAGATACCTCAAGGGTTACAAACATACCTGTGGCCAGCTTCACAACAGCCTACGCCCGTATAAAACTTTGGGGTCTATTGCATTCTCTTGGGCGGAGAGTATTGTATGCCGATACAGATAGCGTGATATTCACAGAGAGGGAGGGTGAATACATGCCCACTATTGGGGAGTTCCTCGGCGAGCTCACTGATGAGATCAAGGATGAGTATGGGGACAACACATACGCCGACTCTTTTGCCTCAACAGGACCTAAGACTTATGGGGTACGGGGTCAGGGTGGGGGAGGAAATGAAATATATCGTGAAGGCAAAGGGTATTACGATCAACCATGCGAATCGGGGTTGTTAACTTTGAGTCGTTGAAGGATCTAGTATGTTTTGGACGATGATGAACAACCTCCCCAACTAATTCTAGGCACCCACAATTTTCGGGCGCAGAAGCTGGGGGGCGTGAAGGAACTTAGGGGTACGAAGGTGTGCCGTAACACCTATAGGAAACGTTACCAGTTACCTGGTACCTATGATACCCGTACCCTTTGGATACCAGATGCTTCTATTGTTAACTCACAGTCTTGTATATAATCGTATCTTATTGATTTATTACACGTATTTGTAAATATATATATATAACTTGAATATCTCGTTCATTAAATCGTATTTGTAAAATTGATTTATTACACGTATTTGTAAATATATATATTACTTGAATATCTCCTTTATTAAATCGTATTTGTAAATATATATAACTTGAATATCTCGTTTGTTAAATAAATCATGTTTCAAATAGCGTTTCACTTTCTCCTTTGTGTGTGTGTGTGTGTGTGTGTTGTGTGTGTGTGTACAGGTGAAAGTTCTAATCTCCGCCCACTGTAAGACCGTGAGTCATGCTACTATCTGGGAGTCCCTGCGTGGTCAGTCGACCGCAGTAAGCCCGAGAGATCAGACGTGTATTCAGATCAGACGTGTATTCAAATGGCTACCTTTAATATTGCTTGCACAACGTTTACGAAATGGTATTCAGTAAAGTGCCAGGATGTGGTGGATACCGAAAAACTTCCTATTCCTCCCTCCTATGCCTCTTTTAAAAACACATTGGATTGTGCGAAGTTCCAAGATGTACAAATACTCTACGGATGTTCTGGTGAGACCGTTGAAGGCTTTCGTTGCACAGACGATGTGCTGAATTATACTGCAGAGCTAAACTTTATAAAGTCTCACATACACCGTGAAGTAAAAGAAACAACGCGTGCAGAAGAGAAGCAGCAGGTATGGATAATGAGTCTTGCGGATGGGTGGTGTGACAAGCGGTATTACGTCATGCTACACCATGTCGATTACTCATACCCTACGACTGAAAATGTGAATCTCGTGATCATGGACAATCTTAAGTATTTTTATCACTATATTAACGTATATCATGATGAGGTTCGTAGTGAGGTTGTGGCTAGTGCCCTGCGTGAATTTTTAACAGAGTTTAGAGACGAGTATCGTTTGATGGGCAGAAAGGAAAAATATGAACATATGTTCCTCTCAAATAGTGCGCCGGAGTGTGGAGATGTTTAGTAAAACATAAAATGTTCCTAGTTCTTATCCAAACTGTCTGGTGCGTAGGCTGGTAGTGATGAAATTAATTCTTGTACCGAAATATGTACAACAATTCGACTCGCGGTCATACGAACAAGCCCATTCACGTATCATCGAGTCAGCCGCCCGTCGAACCATTCCTGCCTACCTGCGTGCCTCACACGGCTCATAGTTATCTCAGAGCTTGAGCCGAGTGGACGTGCGCTCCTCGAATACGATGGAACTTCCTTTGAGCAGCATTCTCAACGCCTCGTACGATGTGTCCGTGACGAAATCGTTGCGCGTGTTCAGGCGTAATTCCGGTACCATTAGCTATGTACTGGAAACGGAATGTAGACCGACAAACAAACGGGTTTATTTAAGTATCGAGGAGATTAATAGAATCTTCGTGATAGTTGAGAAGTGGAGTGAAGATCGTTATAAAATACCTGCTAACGTAGGTACAAGAAGAGAGCAGATTAGTGACGCACCCTCATACGCCGTTGTATGTACGTTGTGTATAAATAACGATCGGCCGTGCATTGATATACGGCTGATGTGGAAGAATGCTTCTGATAATAACGCTCTTGTTCCTACGCGAAACCGTTTCATCCTCGACAGAATGTTTGAAATCGTCGGATTCCGCAAGCTGAAACCTATATTAGACGCGCGTGTTACGGACATGCTTTATTTTGATACAGTACTTGAATACGCCTACACCGCTCTGCTCGATGGGTTTACCGAGTGTAGGGCTGGTGAGAATGGTCTAGAGCTGGACGTTTATTTAAAAAGTTTAGACTCTTTGAAATACCATGAACTTTGGTACAAAGCAATTGATCGGTACAAGGCTGAGCTCACCCACACCGTTCACCCTGAAGAACTATTTCTTTATATAACGCGCAGTTGTCGTAACGATTTAGAAGATTATTTCAATTGCCGCTATGTTGAGTGAGTTCACGATTGAAAAGCTCGAGTCGGTAGAAATAAACCCTCGATTGGAAAAGCGTGTTTATAAACTTGTGTTTAATAATGTAGCTAACGATGAACTCTTTGTGCGTGCTTTTGATTGTATTCTAGACGTATTTAAAGATGACTTACCAACCGGTTGTAAAGTGGGAACAAAAATAGTACTGAACGATATGAAAGCCCTTCATATCGAATACAGGTTTCCCTATACTTTAAGCGGTGAAATATTATTAGGCCGCATATACTGCGTAATGCAGAGCAATAATGATGTAATTGTAAACTCGATTAAGACCGAGTTTAGTATTTTGAAAAAAAAGTGAAATGTATTTATATATATTTTGCGTGATATTTCCCCTGTACGATTATATGCATATTTCTATTATTATTGAAATGTATATTTATTTCTATTTGAAATGTATATTTATTTTATATACTCGATTAAGACCGAGTTTAGTATTTTGAAAAAAAGTGAAATGTATTTATATATATTTTGCTTGATATTTCTCCTGTACGATTATGTACATATTTCTATTGAATTGTATTTATATATATTTTGCGTGATATTTCCCCTGTACTGTTATGTACATATTTCTATTGAAATGTATATTTATTTCTATTTGAAATGTATATTTATTTTATATATATCCATAATTGTGTGTATATATTTCCTGTACTGTTATATGCATATTCCTCAATTGAAATGTATATTTATTTTCTATATATTTATAATAAACAGAATGATGCAATGTTGTTTTACTTAATTATATCATGTTACGCCTTCTAAACCAACTTTTAAGAAATATAATAATGTATACAACGGTATTGCGGTATCTGGCAACATTTACGCCTTCTAAGCCAACTGGCTGATTAGCAACTCAGTCTTCGATTAGAATTAAATGAATACATGGCGCTATCTGGCAACTCAAGCCATTTACAGCCATCTGGCTGATTAGGAGTCTATAATAATGTATACAATGGTATCTGGCAACTCAGTCTTCGATTAGAATTAAATGAATACATGGCGCTATCTGGCAACTCAAGCCATTTTCAGCCAACTGGCTGATTAGGAGCCTATAAAACAACGCCTACTCGGCTGAAGTCTTAATATGCACTTGGCTCCTGCCAGGTGAACACCTCTCCTCCTTTCTCTCCTTTCTCTCCTTTCTCTTGGGGGATAACGTCGCCTCCAAGTTTTCCTTGTTGCACCTGCAGCATCCCCCCTTTGGTTTTTTTTTTCTTTTTTTTCTTTTTTTTCTTTGTTTGCACCCCCCCCCCATTTGCAACACCCCCCACCCCCCTTTGCAACATTACATAATAACTTGCAACATTCTTGCACTCTCCCCTTTGCGGCTATACTACTTACGTCCATGCGTGCAGTGTTTTCTGTGCTTATGCGTGCATTGTTTACAGCTTCTTTGTACTTGTTTAAATAAATAAATTAATAAATAAATGAATGAATGAATAAATAAATAAAATAAATTAAAATCGTCACTCTTGAACATATAAATCACATTTACATATACTTATCACAAGCTATTATATGTCATGACAAGGCTTATATGCAGAGACTATTATATAGGAAATGTATCGAAAATACAACTATATTAAGCTGTATTAAATGAGTTACAGCCTCAATCTTTTTTTCTTCAAAATTTATTTAAAAAATAATGATTTATTGGATTCCTTGTACCAGAAAAACTATAAAAAGACATTTCATCCATACTTTTATCTGGTCTAGTGGTAAAATAAGACGATTTACAGATTTTGACGGGTCCACGGTGGCCATCTTGGATTTTACACCCTTAATATGGACAGATTTTTTGGAGCATGGGATTTTTTTCATTCATATATCCATACAAACTCACTGCAAAAATTTGGTGCTTTTGTCACTTTTGTAACGATATCATCATTTTATCGCACTAAGCCACTTGACTACTAGCATTACCTAACCAAGTATAATCCAATGTAGCGTAGCCAAGCCTTCATTATATTACAATTTTTCATAATATTTATCACAAAAATAGGAAATTTTTTGTTTGTGTTAAAAATAGTTTGTGTTGTAGGCTTACATAAGATTTGTGGTTTTATAAATGTTAGGTAAGAATTGGTGAGGTTTGTTCAAGCGTAGGTTAGGTTAACCCCAACTGAATCTACCAAAACTTAGTCTACCTTTCATTATATCCTCGTCTTTCAGAAGGTAGGTTAGTTTAAGGCTAGGTTAGGTTAGGCCTTACCCAACCAAGCAAAATCTAATGTGACTTTGCATAACCTTCAATATATCTCCTTTTTTCATTATATAACAAATCATTATATAACAAAAAATACGGAATCTGAGAAGTTCCTGTAGTATATATATATATAGGCTGACCATATTTCCTTGAGACAAAAACGGGACATTGGGATGGCAAAAAAGGGACGGGGTTATGTAATATTCTGTATTCATGAAAAAGTAAGTACATAAACCGGGACAAAATTGACATTTTTATTAAAACGACGGGACGGCCAGGAAATATAAAACAAACGGTACTGTCCGGTTCAAAACGGTACGTATGGTCAGCCTATATATATATATATATATATATATATATATATATATATATACACACACACACACACGAGGGTAATTCAATAAGTATCCGCACTTTTTATTTTCACAATTTTATTTTCACATCTGATAGATTATAAACACATCACTTCTCAACATAGTCTCCCTGTTTCTCAATACACTTAGTCCAGCGATCTACAAACTTCCTAATGCCATCACAAAAGAATGTTTTTGGCTGTGTGCGTAGCCAGTCATGCACCGCCTCCTTCAGGTCATCATCGCCTTGGAATCGCTGACCTCTTAAAACGTCTTTTAGTGGTTCAAACAGGTAAAAATCCGAAGGTGCCAGGTCTAGACTGTAGGCTGGATGGTCGAGAACTTCAAATTTAAGTTCTTGAAAGCATTTTCTCGTCTATGCAGCGGTATGAGGGCGCGCATTGTCGCGTAACAGAATAACACCTTCCGACAATCTCTCTCCGTTTTGTGCAAATTGCTTGCTTTAACTCATTTCGAAGCATGTCAGAATACGATGCACTTGTTACTGTAGTTCCACGCTCTACATAATGTTCAAGGATAGTGCTTCGTGTATCCCAAAACAGTGTTAGCATAACTTTACCTGCTGACGGCTGTGCTTTGAACTTCCTTGCAACGGGAGATGTTGGATGCTTCCATTGCATGCTCTGTCGTTTGCTTTCTGGGTCATAGTGATGGATCCAAGTTTTATCTCCAGTGATAATGCTCTCCAAAACGTTTTCACCTTCATTATGATACCGCGCCAAAAGACGAGAGCAGACGTCCATACGATTACGCTTGTGCTCTTCTGTCAACTGTTTGGGCACCCATCTTGCACAAACCTTGTGAAAGCCAAGAATGTCATAAACTATCGAATAGGCTGACCCTTGACTGATGTCTAATGACGATGCAATTTCTTTTATTGTTAATCTTCTGTCATCGAAAATCGTGGCTCTGGCTTCTTCCTGCTTGTCACCATGGTTGATGTTGACGGCCGTCCTGAGCGCTGAGCATCTGTCACACATGTCCGACCGTCCTTGAACATTTGAATCCATTCTTACGCACTGCGCCGTGGTAACGCATTATTCCCATACTGAGCACATAAACGCGTGTGAATTTCAACTCCTTTCACACCTTCTGCCCACAAAAAACGAACCACGGATCTCTTTTCTTCCAGAGTACAAATTGAAAGCGGCGCAGCCATGCTCACTACTCGTACGATATGTGACAGCTACGAGTAGCCTAAATAAGCCTATACTGTTCCTAGCCTAAATAAGCCTATACTGTTGGTAGCATAAATAAGCCTATAGATCTCAGTTTGGCTCGTTATTACGAGTATATATTATGTATACTATATTATCACAAAAATAAAAAGTGCGGATACTTATTGAAGTACCCTCGTATATATGATAAAAGTCCACAAGCAAAAAGAAAAATGATTCCAAGGCCTTTCGTGTATTCAGAAGTACACTTTGTCAGGGAATGTACTTCTGAATACACGAAGGGCCTTGGAATCATTTTTCTTTTTTCTTGTGGTTTGTATCATTTATTCATTTCACGTGTTTAATTGTGAAATTCATCCCATATATATATATATATATATATATATATATATATATATGATACACACAGACCGTGCATGGAACAAGGAACTCTTCTGGGATAATTAAATCCACTATAGTCCGAATAAGTAATGGTAAATGACAAATACCATAGTTTTTCTTTTTCATGATGCTAGCCCGACGTGGGCAACGGGTCACTCGCAAAGAGGTCCCATAAACATAGCTTCCCTCACCAGCTATATGCAAAGCAGATAGGATCTAGCTTTGGGACATGGATCTAGGGTTTAAAGCAGCCTAGCCCTGCTACATTTAGAACCTCAATATAAGCAAAAGACTCGCTGACTTCACGTCAGATTGAATACATCAAAGAAAAAGGGGTAACTATTATATTTTTAGCCAAAAACCAAAACTTAAACCTCAACTGGCAGAATTGAGCGTCCACTTTTCAAGGCACATAACATGTCCGTTTCAAGACGGGAATGAACTCAGAATGGTCCCCTGAGTTTTTTATGATACACACAGACCGTGCATGAAAGAAGGAACTCTTCTGGGATAATTAAATCCACTATAGTCCGAATAAGTAATGGTAAATGACAAATACCATAGTTTTTCTTTTTCATGATGCTAGCCCGACGTGGGCAACGGGTCACTCGCAAAGAGGTCCCATAAACATAGCTTCCCTCACCAGCTATCTTTGATGTATTCAATCTGACGTGAAGTCAGCGAGTCTTTTGCTTATATTGAGGTTCTAAATGTAGCAGGGCTAGGTTGCTTTAAACCCTAGATCCATGTCCCAAAGCTGGATCCTATCTGCTCTGCAGATAGCTGGTGAGGGAAGCTATGTTTATGGGACCTCTTTGCGAGTGACCCGTTGCCCACGTCGGGCTAGCATCATGAAAAAGAAAAACTATGGTATTTGTCATTTACCATTACTTATTCGGACTATAGTGGATTTAATTATCCCAGAAGAGTTCCTTGTTCCATGCACGGTCTGTGTGTATCATAAAAAACTCAGGGGACCATTCTAGTTCATTCCCATATATATATATATATATATATATATATATATAAGTTATATATATGTATATTAAAGTGTGTAAATGAGTAAAAACACATTTCTAAATGTATTATAATAACACTGGTCAACAAAGATTTTTCATCAGAGTAAAATTTGTGGTGGCTGGATAGCATTTTTCACGCTGATTCCAAAACTGCATTCAGATGTTTTCTAGCACGTATAGTTTTCAAGATGAAGGCATATATATAACCACAGATTTAACCATTTTAAATAGGCAAAATACTAATATTTCAACATTTGATTGTGTTTATTTTATTGTGTTTTTTTAGTTTATTCATCTTATTTATTTCAATTATCTTAATTATACATCTTATGTATTTCAGGTGTGAGCTTTTACGTCTAGCAGCATTGTGATTCAGGCAACAACGCCGTGCTTTGTGTGTCAAAAGATCAGTCCAGTCCAAGAACTTGTTGTGTCAAGTTGGTGTACATTTTTTTTTAATTTATAGTTTGCTCAGGTCAGTCAACATGCCTCGACAATGTAAGAATGACCCCGACAAGTTCTGTTTCGTATGCGGCCAGTTGACAACTAAAACACAGCGACGAAGTATTACAACCGACATTAAGAAAATATACAAGCTATACTTTGGTTGCCATCTAGGTGACCAAGATAAACCATGGGCGCCACATCAAATCTGTTCTGGCTGTTCAAATGGTTTACGTGATTGGCTTAACAAAAAGAAAGCTTCAATGCCATTTGCCATACCCATGATATGGAGGGAGCCGAGAGATCATCATGAAGACTGTTATTTTTCTAGTGTGAACTTAATGGGGTTTTCTGCCAAGAACAAACACCAGATTGTATATCCAAACTTGGATTCAGCACGTAGACCAGTAAAACATGATGAAACATTGCCCATTCCAATTCCCCCAAGTGATAGGCTAGATTCTATCATAGATGACATGGAAAGTGATGAAGGTGCAACTGGCGTTTCCGGACCATCTACAGAACCAGAGTACACTTTTGAAGGTAGACATTTAGAGCCTAAAAAGTTAACCCAAGGACAGTTGAATGATCTTGTTAGAGACTTATCGCTGTCTAAAGAGAAATCAGAGCTTCTCGCCTCAAGACTAAAGGAGAATAATTTACTTGAGAACAATGTTCGTATTAGTTACTACCGAAAACGGAATTTTGAATTAACAGCATTCTTTTCAGTAGACGGTCCTCTCTGTTATTGCCATGACATCAATTGACTATTTACAGCCATATCTCAGACGTATGTGGCATCTGAGTGGCGCCTCTTTATTGATTCGTCGCAGAGAAGCCTGAAAGCAGTTCTTTTGCATAATGGTAATATAATGCCATCCATCCCCATTGCCCATTCCGTCCATCTAAAAGAGACATATGACAATATGGATATACTACTTAAGGCAATCAAATACGACAGTCATCAATGGAATGTTTGTGGAGATCTAAAAGTTATAGGAATGCTTATGGGTATGCAGTCAGGATTCACAAAATTTTGTTGTTTCCTTTGCCTGTGGGACAGTCGCGCCACTATAGAACATTACACCAAAGGTGACCTTAGGTATACATATGTCCCAGGGATAAGCAATGTCCAGTCTGTCCCTGTAGTGGATCCCCAAAAGATCTATCTGCCACCTCTTCACATTAAACTTGGTTTAATGAAGAATTTTGTTAAAGCAATGGGTAAAGTCAATTCTGAAGGGTTCCAATACCTTTCAAGGAAATTTCCGAAGGTTACTGCAGCAAAATTGAAGGAAGGAATTTTTGTTGGGCCACAAATAAGGGAGGTTTTGAATGACACTGAATTTGAAAAAGTCCTAAGTCCGCTGGAATTGAAGGCTTGGCTGGCGTTCAAATGGATATGTGAAAACTTTCTTGGAAGCAACAAGTCACCTGCGTATAAGGATGGAGTCAAGAACCTGCTTGATGCCTTCAAAGAAATGGAGTGTCGAATGTCGTTAAAAATTCACTTCCTGCATTCCCACTTAGATTTCTTTCCTGAAAACCTTGGTGCAGTGAGTGACGAGCAAGGAGAGCGCTTCCATCAAGATATTCAGATGATGGAGAAGCGCTACCAAGGATATTGGAATGAAAGCATGATGGCGGACCATTGTTGGATGCTGTATCGTGACAATCCAGGCCAAATTTACAAAAGGAAATCACACTCACAGCGCTTTTAATAAAATAATGTATATATTCTTTATTTATAAGTACATTGAATAAGGTATATGATGTATTTGTTGTTTAGCATTCCTAAGTGTGATCTATACATCCATAAATTTTCTTATAGCAATATCAAAAAATTAAAAATATCAAAACCAGTGTATCTATATAACTATACGTGCTATAAAACAAATAAAACCAGGTTCGGAATCAGCGCGAAAAATGCATTAAGAAAAGTGTGATCATGTTTGTGATGAGAAAAAAAAGTTTCATTTTGTTGGCCAGTGTAATTAAACATGTGCTGAAGGTACTTGGCATAGCGTACTTACTCATAAGTAATGCATATAAATATCAAACCTATGATTTTATTTCGGGGGCGGGTGAAGCCCCGGTAGCCCTCCCCTGCCTATGTCCCGATATATATATATATATATATATAGTTAGTTAGTTAGTTAGATTTGAATAATTGTAGGTTAGGTTAAGCCCTACCCAACCAAGCATTACCTAACCTAGAATAATATACAGATATGTGTGTGTGTGTGTGTGTGTGTGTGTCAGGTTAGGTTTGGTTAGGTTTGGTTAGGTTAGTTAAGGTTAGGTTAGGATAATGCCAGGTTAAGTTAAACTCAACCCAACCTAGCATAGTAGGTCTAACCAGGTCTAGCTAGGTTGTAACCAGGTCTAACCTTCATTATACTCGCTTTATTTTCGTGATATCACAAGAAAAACGGAATCTTGGGCGCTGCTACAGTATATATACTGTATATATATATATATATATATATATATATAACATTAAGTTAGGTGTAGGTTAGGTTAAACATTATCGAACCCAGCATAATCTAACCGAACCTAACTTCATGTTACGTAGACTATCATTCATTGTATCCCTATGGTCTAAACAATTATTATTATTTTTTTTAAAGTGTACAGGTAACTATGAACCCAGGTTTGATAAAATAGGATGTGAACATTTTAATGTAATTTATTCAATAAAATGTTAGCCTACTGACGCCTCAACCATTTGAATCATAGGAAATGTGGTTTTAACTTAAATACTGTCACACCATGCTTCAAAAGTACAGTATATAGACCTACTTAGGTTCTATTTATTGTTTTAAAAGTATCTTTATACCACGTTAAAAAGAAAAGTAAAAAAGCGGATCACCTGAAGATCAGGGCCCCCAGCATTCGATAGTTAGCCTTATAAGTTCCACTATGTGATATGTACACTCATACTGAGTGTTGCTTGCCGTTTACCGCTTGTGAAATATTTCCGCGAACGTGTGTTCAGAACCTCCTTTAAAGTTTATAATTATAAAATAATAACTATTGAACAGAAATTTATATAATTTGGCTCACATAGAGATATGGCAATTTTCAATGATCAGTATAAATTTCCCTCATGTACTCGCTATGTGTATGGTTTTATCGGATGTTGCACACAAGACATTTTTTTAGACATACTTTCTTTCGATTAGTGTTAGTGGGGTATTCTAATCCCTGAAATTAAAATGTGTGTAATATACTAGAGATTTTCCTCATCCTTAATATGGTATATAAAAAAGCTGATTTCCACAAGGGAATTTTCTCGCAAATTTCAATTTATGCCTGAAAAAACGCCTAAAACTTCAAATTCATACGAACATTGTTCCTCAAAAATTAAAATAAACAATACATAATTATGAAATTCATACCATATGTAGAAGAGATGATTGTCTACACACTAATATAAAGATCAAAGTCCTACGAAGAGTGTTTCTTGTTTATAAGAATTTAAATATTTTTACTATTAAGTTTTTGAAAAATATTTTTATATTTTTTAACTAATTCTCTCTTATAGGAAATTCTTAGACCTTTCTCATGGTTTGTAGTATGTGAAAGATATGACTTTCGTGGTTAACTCTATGAGCGTTTGTCCACAGCGAAATTTTAAAAAATTCTGCTTTCAGACTACACCATAAAAAATAATCTAACGATGATGTTCATTACATCCTCAATTTAAAACTAAGAGAGGTATAAACTTGAAAATTTTACCATTTTCGCAGCTCTACATGGTGTACATAAAGGCATGAAAATAAACTCACTACGTTAAGAATTTATTATTTTATGACCATTTAATTTTTTTAAATTGTTTTTTCAGTATTTACTCCTTAAATTAATACATTATTTTTAATTTTTAATTACTGTATCTGATAGAATTCTCGAAGAGTTTTCCATAAGTATATGTATTTGTCAAGTGACCTCAGTAACCAAATGTCTAGGAATATTTTATGTGGTAAAATATCACATGAATGTATGCAATATAATATGAACCCCGTTTAACCAGGATGTATGGGGCTTCAAAATCTGTCTAATAGGGGGCCAATGGCCCCCTGGACCACGCTTGGATCCGCCTATGGCAAAATCAATATCATTCTAAAGATGAGGAAATTGTCTGAAACTTTTGTTCTCTATATTGTTTAGCGAATTTACTATTTCGAGTTTTTATTGGTTTTTTGTTGCATAGTTTTTCATAAAAATGTATAATTGAATCTGACGGGGTTATAAACAAATACTTTTAATTTTAAACGTGTTAAGATTTTACTGTAGAGCTAAAATAGACAGTGTTCTATGATCAATGATTCCAAATATTGGATGCAGGTAGGGGGTCTCCTTCAAAAAGAAGGATCATAAACTGCGCATAGCAAAGACACCATATGATTTTCTGGAAAGCAGAGGAGCATATCTAAATCTGTTTGGAAAGCATTTCAAGATTTATTCGTTTGAGATCTTTGGCGAAATTTTTCGCTCTTTGATGGGATGCCCTGACATGATATTTTAAGGAATTTGGTCGAAATGACAACCACTCCAAAGAACATTTCTTTCTGAACATTCCTTCCAAGTTTTTTCACTATGGAAAAATTATACATGCTTGTCATACACTTTATATTACAGTTCACAACAAAGCCTAATTCAAACCCACGCTGATACACGTCTACAATACCGTATCTTATATGGTACCTTTATTTCATAATTAAATACAAATTATTAGTTTATTGTATTAAATAACTACAAAATTGCATCGGGATTGGCGACAAAGCGTATTGGAAATGGGAAAAAGTGCATACGTAGAACTAAATATGTAGGCATTGGACCTACATAACAACAAAAAAACCGTATTTTTTAGAATCAAAATTTTCCATCGCTGACTCATAAAAAATTACTATAAGAGGAGAAATAATGAAAATACAAAAATTAGATATCTGGGGATTTTCCATTAGCAAAGTAAGCGAATTTAAGACAAAAGATTTAGCTCATCTCAGAGCTGCCTAGTTACGAGCGTTGCTGTAGACAAGGAAGATGTGTTTAATCTTCATATAAGTTCTGAGTGAAACACTAATAAAATAAAACTAATAAAACCGGAGGAAAGGCCTATCCCTTCATGTATTTAGGCATAGTGAATTGCTTGTATTATTAGCCTGAATAAACTCATTGCGTAACCCTATCGCCTACATCGAGAGAGATGCGCGATAGGCAACCGCGCGGCCTACAACCAGAAGCAGGATCCAACGAAATAAGAAGTTATGGTACTTTCCTTTTTTACCATTAAACAGCGCTAAATACCGAAGACAAATAAATTTAATAATTTAATCAAAAACAAACAAACAAAAAAAAAAACTACTGAACAAGGTCTTTTGAAAACCTCCACAAACACAACTTTTTAACGAAAACGTAGGTTCTTTTCCGTCGACTCTAGCATTAAATCTGGCGGAAATTTTCACCAGATCGCCAGACTGATAGCAATCAACCCATAACCCAATATATTTTTTTCACAATCACCATCGGTTGAAAAGCGATGATTTTAGAAGTTATCACTGATACCGGTAATACTATTAGTAAAAGCAATATTTTAAGACAAAATTATTAGCTTCTGTTTGGAGGAGAATTTTTTCGCTTCTATCACTTTTCTTTGTGCGCGCAATATTTTTGGAGAGCCAATGAAAAGCAAAGGCTGTAATCTGCCGGGATAATAATAATAATAATAATAATAATAATAATAATAATAATCTATATATATTATAATAAGAGAGCTGTCCGTCTGTCTGTCTGTCCGTCCGTCACACTTTCAGAAATTGTGAGAAAAAATTGTGAGAAAAAAATTCAGAAATTGTAAAAAAAATTCAGAAATTGTATTACGGGCGGCAATGTGAAGCTCAAGATTTTCATGACTGTGTTCTTTTCTGTAGTTTAGCAATGGGGGAAGGGTGAAGGTGGGGGAAGGGTGGGAGTGGGGGGAAGGGTTGGGGTGGGCGGAAGGGTGGGGGTGGGGGTAATGGGGGATGGGTGTGGTAATGGGGAGGGGTGGGGGTAATGGGGGAGGGGGTTAGCCCCCAAGTTGTATGAATGGGGGTGAGGAGGTTTTGGGAGATACCAGATTCAGAAATGTTGACACAATGTGAAGCTCAAAATTTTCACGGCTGGGTTCTTTTTTTGTAGTTTAGCCTGTCTAACCGTCAGCGAAGTGACGGGAACTGTACTAGTAATAATAATTTGAGGAAAACCAATTAGATTTCTGCACCACCTAATTTGAAACATGTCAAAACAAAATAAAAAGTGTTTCGGAAATCGAACTGTCAATATGCCTTGGAATTCTAATTGTGTAATCTCTCTGCAACTGTTAAAAAATTCTAATTTAAACTTCAAAGTTCAGCATTCGTGACATTACCTACTCCGTTCGGTTACTGTGTTAATAATACAAAAATATATGAAAACGCAAAACTATGTATACATACAAATAAAATGAACAAATGTGCAGAATAAAAATAAAAACTTGAGTGTCATGGCATATTTCGATAATGCTTTTTTTTCATGTGATGAATAAGATTTTCGCACATACGTAATTCATCAATGTGTGTCACGTGTGGTGACACCCTCAGATTCCGATTTGAGTTCCCTTCTCAGATTTTCATTTGCAGTTTTTAATCACCGTCAAATTTAGTAATGAAGCATCAACTACATTGCCTCTATATATTTTTTTTCATTATTATTATTTTAATTATTTATTAGCATCGTCTTATTGTTCGAAGGGAATACGCAATTTGCTACATGTAAACAGATTTTTTTCATTACGCTGCGACGTAGACTTGAGCTTGGCTTCGCGGCGAGTATCGTTTGAAAAAAGAATTTTCTCGTCACACTGCGGCACACTTAGGCTTTGTAGTGAACTTTTTGAATGCACTTCTTATTGTGAATATCTTTTAAAAAACTATTATAACGTTAACGCTATTAAATATCTACATAATTATCTAAACCGCGCTTTAATATTTTTCCACTAGAAACATATAAATAAAAAAATTGGACAATATTTTTTGCACGGCCATATATGCAGTAAAATTGCAGTATATATAAATATATATGTACTTTTTTTTTAATTGGGGTTGTTTAACCTCCTTCGCAACATCTAAGGTCATATGACGGATGGGACCTACAGTGTAATATTGAGAAGGTGGATTGCGTATGCTTACCATATTACTATTAAGATTTATTAATAACTAAGTTAACATGAATTTCAGTTATTAATTTTACTCCACATGATATTCTGCACACCCATTTCACAGTCACCATCCGCCACTAATATATATCTATATATATATATTATATATATATATATATATATATAGAGAGAGAGAGAGAGAGAGAGAGAGTCTGGAAACATAGGGTATATTATAATAATTTTTTCTCCGTTGCAGATAACCTACAGTTCTGAGAAAATTGTCCTATGTTTCCAGACTTTATGGCCATCCTGTGTTATATATATATATATATATATATATATATATATATATATATATATATATTAGGGTGGAGTGAAAATGGACCAAAAAATTTTTTTTTTTTCAAATATCGAATTGGAATACCTGTAAAAGTTGTCAACGGACTACTGTCAATGTTCACTCAAAATTTGATGTTCCTTCCATTAATTGTTCAGGGTCCCCAGCGAGGGCAAAAAATCGCTTCCTAATTTGAACATTTCTGGCAGCATTCCGCTACTTTGTGTATGTGTTATATATACGAGGGTACATCAATAAGTATCCGCACTTTTTATTTTTGTGATAATATAGTATCCATAATATATACTCGTAATAACGAGCCAAACTGAGATCTATAGGCTTATTTAGGCTACCAACAGTATAGGCTTATTTAGGCTACTCGTAGCTGTCACATATCGTACGAGTAGTAGGCATGGCTGCGCCGCTTTCAATTTGTACTCTGGAAGAACAGAGATCCGTGGTTCGTTTTTTGGGGGCAGAAGGTGTGAAAGGAGCTGAAATTCACACGCGTTTATGTGCTCAGTATGAGAATAATACGTCACCACGGCGAAGTGTGTACGTATGGATTCAAATGTTCAAGGAAGGCCGGACATGTGTGACAGATGCTCGGCGCTCAGGACGACCGTCAACATCAACCAGTGGTGACAAGCAGGAAGAAGCCAGAGCCACGATTTTCGATGACAAGATTAAAAATAAAAGAAATTGCATCGTCATTAAACATCAGTCAAGGGTCAGCCTATTCGATAGTTTATGACATTCTTGGCTTTCACAAGGTTTGTGCAAGATGGGTGCCCAAACAGTTGACAGAAGAGCACAAGCGTAATCGTATGGAAGTCTGCTCTCGTCGTTTGGCGCGGTATCATAATGAAGGTGAAAACTTTTTGGAGTGCATTATCACTGGAGATGAAATCTGGATCCATCACTATGACCCAGAAAGCAAACGACAGAGCATGCAATGGAAGCATCCAACATCTCCCATTGCAAGGAAGTTCAAAGCACAGCCGTCAGCAGGTAAAGTTATGCGAACACTGTTTTGGGATACACGAGACACTATCCTTGAACATTATCTAGAGCGTGGAACTACAGTAACAAGTGCATCGTATTCTGACATGCTTCGGAATGAGTTAAAGCAAGCAATTTGCACAAAACGGAGAGGGAGATTGTCGGAAGGTGTTATTCTGTTACGCGACAATGCGCGCCCTCATACCGCTGCACAGACTAGAAAATGATTTGAAGAACTTAAATTTGAAGTTTTCGACCATCCAGCCTAAGTAGTATAGCCGCAAAAGGGTAGAGTGCAGGAATGTTGCAAATTATTACGTAATGTTGCAATGTTGCAAATGGGCCGGGTGTCGCAAAAGGGGGTGGGGTTATGCAACAACCCGATGTTGCAAAGGGGGTAGGGCGTTGTGAAGGGGGGTGGGGTGTTGCAAAGGGGGGTAGGGTGTTGCAAAAAACAGGAAAAAAGAAAAAAAGGGGGGTGGGGGGATGCTGCAGGTGCAACAACGGGTCATGAAACTTGGAGGCGGCGTTATCCCCCAAGAGAAAGGAGAAGGAGAGAAAGGAGGAGAGGTGTTCACCTGGCAGGAGCCAAGTGCATATTAAGACTTCAGCTGAGTAGGCGTTGTCTTATAGGCTCCTAATCAGCCATTTGGCTGAATCAGCCAGTTGGCTCAGAAGAAGCCAAGGGGGGAGGGGTACACCTGAAGGGAGAGAGAGAGAGAGAGAGAAAGAGAGAGTATCGGCCTTTGCTGCCAACCCCAAAATGGGATTGCAAGGGCATGCAACTTGGAGGCGGAGTTCTCCCCCAAGCTATTACCCCCAAAGGGGTATACCTAACCTAAGAGGCCTCTAAGGGTGGGAAGGGGTTTTCTCACCACCCAAAGGGCCAGAAAGAGAGAGGACCAGAGATCCTTGCTCGGCTGGGAGCCGAGCTTGTATGACTCCGTCGTCAGCCTCTCGCTCTTTTATAGACCTCTAATCCGCCTTGTGGCTGAGTTGCCAGATAGCGCCATGTATTTAATTCCAATAGAAGGCTGAGTTGCCAGTTTGTGCTATATATTTAATTAATTTAATTAATTCATATATTAATCGAAGACTGAGTTTCCAGATAGCAATATTTATTAAATTAAACCATATATTAATCATCCATTTAAATACCACAATATATTTATATGATGGTAGTTAATCAATACAGAGGAATCTTCTTAATTCCAACAATTAAAAGAAATTCTGTTTATTAAATAAATAATTTAAACACACGCTCTTTACACAATAATCACTTTATTACTTAATTCCTATTTTTATTATAAATATCACAATTAAGGCACGAATAACAGTGGGAAAGGAAAAGAAACCTTACGAAGATAGGCGAAATAAACTACAATTCAAAATACACGGTCGTCCCCCCTCCTCCCCCATTCCTCCCAAACTTCTCACCCCATCTGTGCTTGTATATAAAAGCACACCGGACAAAAAGTTAGTCACCCCTAATAGCACCGATAGTAGGAAGTTCAAGGTCACACAGAGGGCGCTGATGTAGCATTGGTAAGTGACAAGTAGCCGTGACGTAGCACACAGGATCAGATCTGTTTCGTGAGGTGGTGAAGAACAAAGTGTGTGTTGGATATAGTCTGCAAAATGGGTCGTGAGGCAGACGTTACTCAGTGGCAAAAAGGAGCCATCGTGTTTGGCAGAGCCCACGGACACAAAATGTCTGAAGTAGCCCAATTTGTTGGTGTGTCAACGCGTACTGTCCAGCGAGTTTACAAAGAGTGGTGTAGTTCGCAATCAACTGACAATCGACGGCGTAACTGTGGCCGGAAAACAATTCTCGACAATAGGGGCCGCCGCCATGTTTCTCGTCTAGTAACTGCAAATCGTTTTCAAACCAGAGAACAATTGCTCCAAGAAACCAATGAGGTTCTCCAGCGACCAATTTCCGAACGGACATTGCGACGAGAACTGCATGCGATGGACATCTGGAGCAGGGTACCACGGAAGAGGCCGCTGTTAACAGCAAGTCACAAATTGGCACGTTATAAATGGGCTCAGAGGCACAAAAACTGGACTGCGGCAGATTGGAAACGTGTAATTTGGTCCAATGAGTCCCGTTTTTGTTTGTTCTCCAATGATGGGAGGCGACGAGTACATCGCAGGTCCAATGAAGCCTTCAATCCTGAATGCGTCGAAGGTGTTGTTCAGGCTGGAAACAGAAATTGAAGCGCAGGAATAGACACCCACGGACTCTGGCGGAACTTCGGGAAGGCTGATGAACGAGTGGCAGCAAATCGATGTTCAGTACATGCACAACCTCGTAGAGTCTCTGCCTCGCCGGATTCGTGCGGTTATCAAGGCCAGAGGCGCCGTCACACGTTAATAGGTACATTCTGAGAGGGGTGACTAATTTTTTGTCCGGTGTGCTTATATATAATAAACGAATGAACAACTCGCGCACACAAACACACACACACACACACACGCCTCTGTACATATCATGTGGATGAAAATCAGAAAAAAAATGGCAAACGTATATTAATTTAAATCAAATGAAGCTAAACGTATATTAATTTAAAACAAATGAATTTTCTCCTTTTAAGAGAATCAATTGTTATAAGAAATTAATTAGTCAATATAAGAAATTAATCATTAAACGCTGTTTTTTTCTTTCACGAGGAAAGGATTTCCGACAATCTGGGTCAATTCGAAACACACGTGTTTGCCAGAGGCCTTTTTGCAAGGTACGGTAGGACGCGAACGTATCTTCTTAATTCCAACAATTTACTTTAAAAGAAATTCTGTTTATTAAATAAATAATTTAAACACACGCTCTTTACACAATAAATCACTTTATTACTTAATTCCTATTTTTATTATAAATATCACAATTAAGTCACGAATAGCAGTGGGAAAAACGAAAGGAAAAGAAACCTTACGAAGAAAGTTAAAATAAACGACAATTCAAAAACACACGGTCGTCCCCCCTCCTCCCTCATTCCCCCCAAACTTCTCACCCCATCTGTGCTTGTATATATATATAATAAACGAATGAACAACTCGTGCACACAAACACACACACACACACACGCCTCTGTACATATCATGTGGATGAAAATCAGAAAAAAATGCCAAACGTATATTAATTTAAATCAAATGAAGCTAAACGTATATTAATTTAAAACAAACGAATTTTCTCCTTTTAAGAGAATCAATTATTTATTATAAGAAATTAATTATTCAATATAAGAAATTAATCATTAAACGCGGTTTTTTCTTTCACGAGGAAAGGATTTCTGACAACCTAGGTCAACTCAAAACACACGGTCGTCCCCCCTCCTCCCTCATTCCCCCCAAACTTCCCACCCTTCGCGAACGACAATTCAAAAACACACGGTCGTCCCCCCTCCTCCCTCATTCCCCCCAAACTTCTCACCCCATCTGTGCTTGTATATATATATAATAAACGAATGAACAACTCGTGCACACAAACACACACACACACACACGCCTCTGTACATATCATGTGGATGAAAATCAGAAAAAAATGCCAAACGTATATTAATTTAAATCAAATGAAGCTAAACGTATATTAATTTAAAACAAACGAATTTTCTCCTTTTAAGAGAATCAATTATTTATTATAAGAAATTAATTATTCAATATAAGAAATTAATCATTAAACGCGGTTTTTTCTTTCACGAGGAAAGGATTTCTGACAACCTAGGTCAACTCAAAACACACGGTCGTCCCCACTCCTCCCTCATTCCCCCCAAACTTCCCACCCTTCGCGAACGACAATTCAAAAACACACGGTCGTCCCCCCTCCTCCCTCATTCCCCCCAAACTTCTCACCCCATCTGTGCTTGTATATATATATAATAAACGAATGAACAACTCGTGCACACAAACACACACACACACACACGCCTCTGTACATATCATGTGGATGAAAATCAGAAAAAAATGCCAAACGTATATTAATTTAAATCAAATGAAGCTAAACGTATATTAATTTAAAACAAACGAATTTTCTCCTTTTAAGAGAATCAATTATTTATTATAAGAAATTAATTATTCAATATAAGAAATTAATCATTAAACGCGGTTTTTTCTTTCACGAGGAAAGGATTTCTGACAACCTAGGTCAACTCAAAACACACGGTCGTCCCCCCTCCTCCCTCATTCCCCCCAAACTTCCCACCCTTCGCAAACGTACAATCGTCAAAATATTAGTTCAGACGAAATATACACAAATGAACAACTTTCTCCTTACCTTATATATATATATATATATATATATATATATATATATATATATAGAGAGAGAGAGAGAGAGAGAAAGAATCATATTAACTGTGTCTATTTAATTTTGTCATTCCTTATATACAGGGTGGGCCGTAAGTTTCCATACATAGGAAAATTTAAATTATGGTCTTCACGCTGGTCGGTATTTGGATCAGCAGTTTCCGGATGCTTGGATTGGTCGGCGTGGTCCTGTGGAGTGGCCTCCCAGATCCCCAGATCTCAACCCCCTTGATTTCTATCTTTGGGGGCACTTGAAGGCCATGGTGTATCAGGAAAAGATACGAGACATAAATCATCTAAAGGAACGTATCACCAACGCCATTACAAGCATAACGTCAACTGTGCTAATGCGTGTTCATCAACAGTGGGGAACACGTATTGAAATGTGTTTTCAAAACAATGGCAACCATGTAGAGCATATTATATAAATAAAAATGGTTGTCCATAAAAATTTTTTTATTTTTCCTATGTATGGAAACTTACGGCCCACCCTGTATATATATAAATATAAATGGATTTTCACCTTAAAGTGAATTAAAACATTAAAAAAATCACTAAACAATTAAAAGAATTCGTTCCATTAACATATTCTCAAATCTACACACACACACACACACACACACACACACACACACACACGAGGAAAGGGTTACCGAGGATCTGGGTCAATTCGAATCGTTTGCCCAGAGGCCTTTTTGAAATGACCGCGAGTTGACCTTTGTTCCAGTCTACTCGAGTAAAATCTCGCTTCACTCCAAATCTTAATTTTGCTGTTGTTATTACTTCTACAATGAAATACATTCTCGAAGCGAAGAAAATGTTTTATAGTTTTATTTACGCGTAATTTGTATGGTGTCATATTCTTAGATAACATCTCTGTTATTGAAAGATATACACACAATTATATTAAATAATAATGAGCAAAAGAAATAAGGTGCATGAGGTGGGCAAACCTGAAAGTACTAACAATTGAATGTAATTACGTGTTTTCTGTATAAACGTCTGCAAAAAGAACAGCTTCAGAGTTCATTTACACCATGCGTACACTTATCTCGTGTACACAGTTAGTGGGAAATAAAAACGTACCAATGAAACTATAGAATCATTTTGAATTCATTCACACCAGGCGTACACCTATCTATCTCCTGTGTGTATATATATATATATACACACATTTAACTGCAATGACCACGCAGTATATTAATGTATAGAAACGACGTAAGTATAGAGGAGCGTTCTGCACACGAGGAAGAGAAATAACGAACAAATGAAAAATTAGGTACCCGCCCGGGAATCGAACCCAGGATCTTCCAATTGCCGGTCAGATATGCTATCTACTACACCACAGGCCTCGATCAGTCAGAAGTCGTAATTCTCCTACATAGGGCAGAAACCAATGCCCTAAGAGGGCACCCTCGCAAATCGTGAATATGTACATTTAACTGCAATGACCACACAGTATATTAATGTATAGAAACGACGTAAGTATAGAGGAGCGTTCTGCACACGAGGAAGAGAAATAACGAAAAAATGAAAAATGAGGTACCCGCCCGGGAATCGAACCCAGGATCTTCCAATTGCCGGTCAGATATGCTATCCACTACACCACAGGCCTCGATCAGTCAGAAGTCGTAATTCTCCTACATAGGGCAGAAACCAATGCTATATATATATATATATATATATATATAGAAAGAGAGAGAGTTTTGTACATTCTTTTCTTTTTTTAAATAAATAAAGGAATGGATATATATATATATATATATATATATATATATATATATGATGAATAAAACCACGAAGGGAAAAGAAACACAAAGGGGTGCTCAAGCGCTTTCGTCTAATGACATCCTCAGGAACACTGGAGGGAAAGGACAGATCAAGGCAATATATAGGTTACAAAAATAAACATACATACATACATATTCATATATATATACATATACACATATACATATATATATATATACATATACAGTGTGTCCGTAAAGTCATGGTGGGATTTTAAATAGCTATATTATTGCAACGAAACATGATAATGAGATGAAAAAAAGGCAAATTGAAGAACAACTCTAAAAGAATAACTTTATTTAAACGTAGTTCGATATGGGCTCCTCTGGTAGCCCTACAGACATCTAGGCGGTGATTCAATTCCAGCCACACACGCCCAAGAACATCAGGAGTGACGGATGCGATAGCTTCCGTGATTCGCTCGTGCAAGTGATGAATATCCCTAATGGGTACACTGTACACGCTTTGCTTGACGTAACCCCACAAATAAAAGTCCAAAGGTGTCAGGTCCAGAGAGCGTGGAGGTCATGGCTTCCATCCTCCTCTTCCTATCCATCTCTGTGGAAATTTTTCATTAAGGAATTCTCGAACAACGTTGGCATAGTGCGGAGGAGCACCATCTTGCTGAAAGATGACATTATTGTCAATAAATTGGGGTACTGCAAAATGTTCCAACATAGCGAGGTAGTTGTGTGACGTCACAGTGGGTTCCGCGAAGAAAAATGGGCCAATCACTCGATCTCGTGCTAGAGCACACCACACATTAACTTTCGGGCTATTACGCTCATGTTCAACATAGGCATGTGGACAGCCTAGACTAACTACGGTTAAGCTTAGCCTAGACTAACTACAAGATACAACTTTGAGAGTTGTTCTTAAATTTGGCATTGTTTCATCTCATTATCATGTTTCGTTCCAATAATATAGCTATTTAAAATCCCACCATGATTTTACGGACACACATCACCGCCTAGATGTCTGCAGGGCTACCAGAGGAGCCCATATCGAACTACGTTAAATAAAGTTATTCTTTCAGAGTTGTTCTTCAATTTGCCTTTTTTTCATCTCATTATCATGTTTCGTTGCAATAATATAGCTATTTAAAATCCCACCATGACTTTACGGACACACTGTATATAGTAAGCATAGAAAAAATTGTGGGAGGAGCAAACAACATTTGTATGGGAAATTGACACTTTTAGCACTTCGGCCGACATTCAATATAAATTCAAATGGCTTGTTTATGAAACAGGTCACAAAAGAATAAAGAAATAAAAATAAATATAAATATAAATTGAGAAAAAATTAATTACAAAATAGTGCCTTAGTGATATATATGTCAGCCTAAATAACCATAAAGAAATAAACCGACAAATAAAAAACAACAAATATATATATATATATACATATATATATATACACATACATACACACGTACACATATACATATATATAGTAAGTAAAGAAAAAGAAAAATTGTGGGGGGATAAACACATTTGTATGGGAAAATGACACTTTTAGCACTTTGGCCGACCTTCAATATAAATTCAAATGGCTTGTTTATGGAACAGGTCACAAAAGAATAAAGAAATAAAAATAAATATAAATATAAATATTGGAAGGAAAAAAAAAAAAAAAAGTTACAAAATAATGCCTTAGTGATATATATGTCACAGCCTAAATAACCATAAAGAAATAAACCAACAGATAAAAAACCAAAAATTGTAAGTGGAGTCTACAAATTCAAGCTCAAAAGGGAAGTTTACAATCAATTTAATAGATGATGCCAAATTGATATATATGTCACAAAGAAATAAAGAAATAAACAAAAAAAAAAAAAAAAATAAAAAAATAATAAAAAATAATAAGAATAAATTGAAAAATAAACTTTAAGAGAGGCACACCAATTTATAAGGGAAAAATTACCAAAGGTTTTTTAGTTATTGTCTGAATCATGCATATTATGGTCACAAACGAATAAAAAAGTACAAGTAAATATAAATTGGAAAACAAAATGATGCCAAGATGATATATAAAGAACCATAAAAATATATACAACATATATACGGTATATATACGAAATATAAACGCAATATATACAGAATATATATATATATGCATAAGGGAAAAAATTACCAAAGATTTGTTTTTATAATTATTGTCTGAAAAAACGGTAGGTCGCAAAAGAATAAAGAAATAAAAATAAATATAAATTGAAAAAATTACAAATAATACAACTACACATGTATACCCGCATAACCAAATATATATACATATACATACATATATACAAACACCCACACACACATATATACAGCGTGTCCCAAAGAAATGTATACCCACTTTGTTCGATAATACCAGCTATGAGGATAATAAATATCCTCCCCATACAAATGTGGGAGGATAAACACATTTGTATGGGAAAATGACACTTTTAGCACTTTGGCCGACCTTCAATATAAATTCAAATGGCTTGTTTATGGAACATGTCACAAAAGAATAAAGAAATAAAAATAAATATAAATATAAATATTGGAAGGAAAAAAAAAAAAAAGTTACAAAATAATGCCTTAGTGATATATATGTCACAGCCTAAATAACCATAAAGAAATAAACCAACAGATAAAAAACCAAAAATTGTAAGTGGAGTCTACAAATTCAAGCTCAAAAGGGAAGTTTACAATCAATTTAATAGATGATGCCAAATTGATATATATGTCACAAAGAAATAAAGAAATAAAAAAAAAAAAAAAAAAAATTAAAAAATAATAAAAAATAATAATAATAAATTGAAAAATAAATTTTAAGAGAGGCACACCAATTTATAAGGGAAAAATTACCAAAGGTTTTTTAGTTATTGTCTGAATCATGCATATTATGGTCACAAACGAATAAAAAAGTACAAGTAAATATAAATTGGAAAACAAAATGATGCCTAGATGATATATAAAGAACCATAAAAATATATACAACATATATACGGTATATATACGAAATATAAACGCAATATATACAGAAATATATATATATATGCATAAGGGAAAAAATTACCAAAGATTTGTTTTTATAATTATTGTCTGAAAAAACAGTAGGTCGCAAAAGAATAAAGAAATAAAAATAAATATAAATTGAAAAAATTACAAATAATACAACTACACATGTATACCCGCATAACCAAATATATATACATATACATACATATATACAAACACCCACACACACATATATACAGCGTGTCCCAAAGAAATGTATACCCACTTTGTTCGATAATACCAGCTATGAGGATAATAAATATATTACTTTTTATGTGTTGTTTAATAAAGAATTTTCTCCTGAATCTAAATATGTAATTATTTTTATTAAAAATTGAAGAATAAAAAAGTTACAGATTTTTAAATTATAATTATTATTTTCGAGACTTCATGTGCGATATTTTCTAATATTTTAACTGACTGTTTTGAAATACTTATGTTTAGTGTTGATATTGAAGCATAAATGTTGTAATTATTAGTTAATTCAAAAAATTTACAAATTCCATGGTTAAATGACACTTTATCTAAGATGTTCGACGTCTTCCAGAACGTTGTTTTTGTAAGTTTTGCACAGTGCCGTCGCGTCGGTTTCAAACTTATCTCGTATACGTGCAATTGTAATCCGCGTTGGTGGTTCCGTTTCAAATTCCCGTCTCCACTGTCTTTGGACTTCTTTTATGTTTTCTGATTTCAAGTACCACTTTAATACAAACTTACGTTGGTCGAATGTTAGTCTTAAGTTGGCCATTTTTAAGGGCAATTCTCACTTACAGTAGAAAAGAACAAACGTCGCAGAGTTATAAGATGTTAGATAAGGTTAGAGCAAAACTGTAGTCTTGCCTAATTAGAACTCAACGAAATGGCTAGGCTAAGCTAGGCACTAATCATAAGTATCTCAAAACAGTCGGTTAAAAGGCAGGCCAGGCCATAAAAAAAAATATTAGAAAATATCGCACATGAAGTCTCGAAAATAATAATTCTAATTTAAACATCTGTAACTTTTTTGTTCTTCAATTTTTAATAAAGATAATTACATATTTAGATTCAGGAGAAAATTCTTTATTAAAAAACATATAAACAGTAATATATTTATTATCCTCATAGCTGGTATTATCGAACAAAGTGGGTATACATTTCTTTGGGACACGCTATATATATATATACAAGCTTGACCTTCGCGAAATGAGAAATCATCGCGCAGAACCTTTGTAAGGTTGTAAGGTAAGGTAAGGTACATACACATATATACATATATATATATATATATAACACACATATATATACACATACATACATACATATACATATACACACATATACATACACACACATTTAACTGCAATGACCACGCACATACTCACATACACATACATACACATACACGCATACATCAAAAAATTGAAAAATAAAATTGTAAGAGAAACCTACAGATTTATAAGGAAACAAAGACAAAAACAAATTTTTACCAAAGATTTAACAACCTGCCCTTTTTGTTTAAATCCATTCTGAAGGAATTCAGAGCAACGGGATCGAGTTGAAACAGACCTTTACTCATGTTAAGGTTATTTGTAAGTTGAATTATAGCCGACTCAAGAATATTTCTATTAACAATGTTGCTAGAGTGAAACAAAACTGAAGCATTATTCCAATCAATACAATGGGATAACTCTGACAAATGGACAAAAAGGGCACTGGAAAACTATCCCGTTCTAACGGAATATTGATGCTGTTTTACACGCGTTTGCAAATCCTTTCCCGTCTGACCTATGTAAAAGGAATCACATTGCTTACACCCAATTTTATAGATAATGCCTAAATTATTGGTAGGGCTATTTTTTACTATGATGTTTTTCACAATATTGTTATATGAAAAAACTACACTGATATCCAAAAGTTTAAGTACATTAGCAATACCTAAGAAGCCCGGAAAAAATGGAAGTACTAAAATATTCTTTGACAAGGTGCGAGTTTTATTATTCACACGATAGAAGGTTCATTTAGCCTTATTAAGACAAGATTCCATGAACGCAGATGGGTAACACAACTCACTTCCAATACCGTTGATATTTTCCAATTCGGCATCGATGTATTCCGGACTGGCGATCCTAAGAGCGCGGAGAAACATTGAGGAAAATACGGCCTTTTTAATAGGGGTGTCATGTCCAGAGTAAAAGTGTACGTAGGACAAATTGTTTGTTTTTTTCCCATAGATACTAAACTTAAAACCCGGGCTATCCCTATGAATACGCACATCCAAAAACGCGATTGAGTTGTCTTGTTCCACTTCTAAAGTAAATTTAATGGAGGGGACTTGGTCATTTAACTGAAGGAGGAAGTCATCCAGGTCACGATTCATGGGCCAGATACACAAAATATCGTCGACGTACCGCAACCAAGGGATGCCAACCCCCAGGATTCTCGGAATGTAAGTAATTTCAAAAAACTCCATATAAATATTGGAGAGAAGGGGCGACAAAGGGTTGCCCATGGCCATCGCAAAAACTTGTTGATAATGCTCGCCATTGAAAGTGAATTTACAATTCTTGATACAAAGCTTAATAAGTTCCAAAACAGTGTGTGCAGGTAATGGTAGATCATAGTTATGTAATTCTCGGGCGAGAAAGTCAAGCATATCATCAATCGGCACTTTTGTGAACAATGAGCAAACGTCGAAACTGATCAATCTATCGTTGGTATTAATGCGAACATTATTCAATTTTTCATTGAGATCCATGGAATTTTTTACGTGTGAATCAGAGACAGTTCCAAGAATGGGGGACAAAACATTAACAAGCCATTTGGAGAGTTTATAGGTAATAGAGCCCACCGAGCTAATAATAGGGCGTATAGGGTTACCCGGTTTGTGGGTTTTAATAAGACCATAAAGGTAAGGCAGAGCAGGTGAAGTGGACAAAAAAAGGGGAATTAAGTCCTTATGATCTTTGAGAATGCGTTTCAAGCCACTATTGAATGATTTGATGACATCATCCTGCGGGTTCTTCCTAAGTTTCACGTATGTGGCGGGGTCCTGAAGCAGCTCATTCATCTTTCCAATGTAATCCACTTTGTCCATAATGACTAAGGTGTTAGCCTTGTCTGCTTTAGTAATATGGAGTTCACTATCTTTTTTAATTGTGAAAGGCTATTGCGGAAACGTTTAGGAAAGTTATCTTCGTAAGAAATATTCGCAGCACCATAGACAAGGCCTTTAACTATGTTAACCAAAAACTGAGGAAGGTTACACTGTTTTTCAAAACAAGCAAGACTATGACAAATTTGTAAAGCAGTAGGTTTTTTAACAATATAAAAGGACATACCAAATCCAAGGGCACTTTTTGCATCGTCACTAATGTTTTTCGAAGAAAGGTTCAAAACACACTTTGAGCTTGCTTTTTTACTCCACTGACTATTTCGAATGAGACTTTTAATTTTGCGATCCAAAATGTTTCGAAGTGAAGAAGTTCTCCGACGCAACTCGTTGTAAATTTCATCAAACAAAGGTTGGATCCACGGTTGGGGAATGTTTCTCCGCGCTCTTAGGATCGCCAGTCCGGAATACATCGATGCCGAATTGGAAAATATGAACGGTATTGGAAGTGAGTTGTGTTACCCATCTGCGTTCATGGAATCTTGTCTTAATAAGGCTAAACGAACCTTCTATCGTGTGAATAATAACACTCGCACCTTGTCAAAGAATATTTTAGTACTTCCATTTTTCCCGGGCTTCTTAGGCATTGCTAATGTACTTAAACTTTTGGATATCAGTGTAGTTTTTTCATATAACAATATTGTGAAAAACATCATAGTAAAAAATAGCCTTACCAATAATTTAGGCATTATCTATAAAATTGGGTGTAAGCAATGTGATTCCTTTTACATAGGTCAGACGGGAAAGGATTTGCAAACGCGTGTAAAACAGCATCAATATTCCGTTAGAACGGGACAGTTGTCCAGTGCCCTTTTTGTCCATTTGTCAGAGTTATCCCATTGTATTGATTGGAATAATGCTTCAGTTTTGTTTCACTCTAGCAACATTGTTAATAGAAATATTCTTGAGTCGGCTATAATTCAACTTACAAATAACCTTAACATGAGTAAAGGTCTGTTTCAACTCGATCCCGTTGCTCTGAATTCCTTCAGAATGGATTTAAACAAAAAGGGCAGGTTGTTAAATCTTTGGTAAAAATTTGTTTTTGTCTTTGTTTCCTTATAAATCTGTAGGTTTCTCTTACAATTTTATTTTTCAATTTTTTGCTGTATGCGTGTATGTGTATGTATGTGTATGTGAGTATGTGCGTGGTCATTGCAGTTAAATGTGTGTGTATGTATATGTGTGTATATGTATATGTATGTATGTATGTGTGTATATGTATATGTATGTATGTATGTGTATATATATGTGTATATATATATATATAATATGTATATATGTGTATGTACCTTACCTTACCTTACAACCTTACAAAGGTTCTGCGCGATGATTTCTCATTTCGCGAAGGTCAAGCTTGTATGTGTATATATATATATGTGTGTGTGAGTGTTTGTATATATATTTGGTTATGCGGGTATACATGTGTAGTTGTATTATTTGTAATTTTTTCAATTTATATTTATTTTTATTTCTTTATTCTTTTGCGACCTACCGTTTTTTCGGACAATAATTATAAAAACAAATCTTTGGTAATTTTTTCCCTTATGCATATATATATATATATATTCTGTATATTTTGCGTTTATATTTCGTATATATACCGTCTATATGTTGTATATATTTTTATGGTTCTTTATATATCATCTAGGCATCATTTTGTTTTCCAATTTATATTTACTTGTACTTTTTTATTCGTTTGTGACCATAATATGCATGATTCAGACAATAACTAAAAAACCTTTGGTAATTTTTCCCTTATAAATTGGTGTGCATCTCTTAAAATTTATTTTTCAATTTATTATTATTATTTTTTATTATTTTTTAATTTTTTTTTTTTTTGGGGGGGGGTTATTTCTTTATTTCTTTGTGACATATATATCAATTTGGCATCATCTATTAAATTGATTGTAAACTTCCCTTTTGAGCTTGAATTTGTAGACCACTTACAATTTTTGGTTTTTTATCTGTTGGTTTATTTCTTTATGGTTATTTAGGCTGTGACATATATATCACTAAGGCATTATTTTGTAATTAATTTTTTCTCAATTTATATTTATATTTATTTTTATTTCTTTATTCTTTTGTGACCTGTTCCATAAACAAGCCATTTGAATTTATATTGAAGGTCGGCCAAAGTGCTAAAAGTGTCATTTTCCCATACAAATGGTGTTTATCCTCCCACAATTTTTCTTTTTCTTTACTTACTATATATATGTATATGTGTATCTGTGTACGTATGTATATATATATATATATATATATGTGTGTGTATATATATATATTTGTGGTTTTTTATTTGTCGGTTTATTTCTCTATGGTTATTTAGGCTGTGACATATATATCACTAAGGCACTATTTTGTAATTAATTTTTTCTCAATTTATATTTATATTTATTTTTATTTCTTTATTCTTTTGTGACCTGTTTCATAAACAAGCCATTTGAATTTATATTGAATGTCGGCCGAAGTGCTAAAAGTGTCAATTTCCCATAGAAATGTTGTTTGCTCCTCCCACAATTTTTTCTATGCTTACTATATATATGTATATATATATATATATATATATGTGTATATGTGTGTATATATTATATATATATATATATATATATATATATATATATATATGTATATATATATATGAATATGTATGTATGTTTATTTTTGTAACCTATATATTGCCTTGATCTGTCCTTTCACTCCACTGTTCCTGAGGATGTCATTAGACGAAAGCGCTTGAGCACCCCTTGGTGTTTCTTTTCCCTTCGTGGTTTTATTCATCATAAATATTTTTCACGTGTCACTTTCGTGAAATAATTACAGTAGTAATAATAATAATTAACTCTTTCTCGCCGAATTGGAAAGCTTTTCACCCGACCTTAGACCTACAGTTTAACGTGGATTCAGAAATATATCTCGTCAGGGAATGATTGCTCACTATTTCATCGAGATAATTAAAGCTCATATACAGGACCTGCATTGTCTATAAGATCTGTGGCGCGTGGAACATGCAGTCTTCAGAAGATGCGAACATCTGCTCTGTGGATCAGTTCAAGAAATACATCTCGTCAGGGAGTCGTTGCTCACTCTTCCACATTTCAACATAACAGGAACATTTGATTATTGAACCGGATTTAAAATAACAGGATCATTTGATTATTGATGCGTGGGTAGTATGGCTGCAAAACATGGTAATGCACGATTTTTCTCTTTAGTAATAATAATAACTAGCACTTCCCCAAATTGTAACAACGGTTAAGGTTTTCACTCCGCCTTAGACCCACAGTTTAACGTGGAAACCGAATGCTCTTTTCTTTTTTAAAAATATAATTAAAGGAATGGATATATTTATAATTTCTTTATTATAAAATGTGAAACATGCAGTCTTCAGAAGATGTGAACATCTGCTCTGTGATCAGTTCAAGAAATACATCTCGTCAGGGAGTCTTTGCTCACTCTTCCACATTTCAACATAACAGGAACATTTGATTATTGAACCGGATTTAAAATAACAGGATCATTTGATTATTGATCCGGGGGTAGTATGGCTGCAAAACATGGTAATGCACGATATTTCTCTTTAGTAATAATAATAACTAGCTCTTCCCCGAATTGTAAAAACGGTTAAGGTTTTCACTCCGCCTTAGACCCACAGTTTAACGTGGAAACTGAATGCTCTTTTCTTTTTTAAAAATATAATTAAAGGAATGGATATATTTATAATTTCATTATTAAAAAATGTGGAACATGCAGTCTTCAGAAGATGTGAACATCTGCTCTGTGGATCAGTTCAAGAAATACATCTCGTCAGGGAGTCGTTGCTCACTCTTCCACATCATAATTTCAACATAACAGGAACATTTGATTATTGAACCGGATTTTAAAAAACAGGATCATTTTATTATTGATCCAGGGGGTAGTATGGCTGCAAAACATGGTAATGCACGATTTTTCTCTTTAGTAATAATAATAACTAGCTCTTCCCCGAATTGTAAGAACGGTTATGGTTTTCACTCCGCCTTAGGCCCACAGTTTAACGTGGAAACCGAATGCTCTTTTCTTTTTTTAAAAATATAATTAAAGGAATGGATATATTTATAATTTCTTTATTATAAAATACTCTCCATTACATTAGTGACTAATGATCAGGGAAGAGTGGGGGAAAAATATTGACATGGTAAAGACAGCAAGGGGTAATACGAGCATTAAATATATTGGAGAAAATATAAAGATGCCATTAGTCGTCCGGACCCGTTATAGCGGTGTTACGATTGGTACACAAACTTATCATAGCTCCACCCAGCTACACTGACAGCCAATCACTACGAACATCTGGTCTTAGTCTTTTGGGGCGGAGCTTGGCGATTGTGTATATAAAAGGAAATATTTTTCAGTTGGGAGTAACAGTAGCTATTTTCGCGTCAGTGAATAATCATTCCCTCTGCCAGTGCATTCCCTCCACCATGGACCACGAACTTTACGCTTTTTCGGATTTGTATGAAGAAGGTGACACTGCAGCATTGACTGCAATTAATCTTTTTAATGCGATTGACCGTGATGGATTATTTCCAACGCAAACCGTTGAAGATATTTCCAGTGACGCTCCTTACAATCCGACGCAAGGGACTACCATAGAAAAGTAAGTGTCTATAATTTTATTTTTATTCACAAGAAACATGATTTTATATATATGGAAGGATGTAGTAGCTCGTCAAATACTTCATTTAGATACTCACCATTATGCTAAAACCGACATTTTTATGGCAATCTTTTGCGTGTTTTAAATGTTATTCGGATTTACCTCTTAAATGAGTTTCTCTGAGCGAACCAAAGATATCTTCACATAATGGGGTCTGTCTGTATAATCTGTATATGTTTTTATTAAAAAAGAATCAATATGAACATTATTCTTTCTCCTTTAAGGTCCGATGAGGATTTGACACGTGTTATACAATCTTTTGAAGGATCTCGTGTCATGAATACGGAGGATATACTGATCAGTCAGCGTAATGACTGTCACACCGAAATAATGTAAGTGTTTTTCGATCTTTCTGGGGGAAGAAGACACAATATATTTTCATAAATTTATTAAATGAAAGAAATCAGGACAATAACCATCTTAAACTACAGAATATACAAACTACCGTTACAAATATATACACACGAACAAAAACATTATACTATACAATGAGTACGCACAATTGGAAAACGGATTTTTATCTGGAGAAATTGGCTGAAAGGTCTCAGTCCCCAGGCATGTGCTATATTTACAGTAATATAGTGGAGCACCAGTTTGTTGGGGATACCCAGGCACGCCTGCTGCGCATTGCTCACTTTATATTCTACCGCGCAAAATAAGAAATCGTATAGCCATCAATATATCAGAAATACACACACACACACACAAACACAAACACACACACACACACACACACACACACACACACACACACACACACAGAAATATGTTAAATATATAAATACATTTCACTTTTTTTCAAAATACTGAACTCGCACTTAACCGAGTCTACAGTTACATCATTATTGCTCTGCATTACGCAGTATACGCGGTTTAATAATATTTCACTGCTTAAAGTATACGGAAACCTGTACTCGATATGAAGGGCTTTCATATCGTTCAGTACTATTTTTGTTCCCACTTTACAACCGGTTGGTAAGTTATCTTTAAATACGTCTAGAATACAATCAAAAGTAAGCACAAAGAGTTCTTCGTTAGCCACATTATTAAACACAAGTTTATAAACACGCCTTTCCAATCGAGGGTTTATTTCTACCGACCCGAGCTTTTCAATCGAGAACTCATCTTCACTCAACATAGCGGCAATTGAAATAATCTTCTAAATCGTTACGACAACTGCTCGTTATATAAATCTCGGTTTTAATGTTTTAACACTCCCTGAATGCGCACCAGACAGTTCCCGTCAGGTTAAATTTCATGAACTAGGCACATTTTATGAAGGTTTTGTTGTTTTACCACTCACCATTTCCACAAACTAAACGTATTCACACTCCGGTGCACTATTTGAGAGAAACATATAACCATATTTTACCTTTTTATTTGACAGACGATACTCGTCTCTAAAGTCTGCTAAAAACTCACGCAGGGCACTAGCCACAACCTCACTACGAGCCTCATCATGATATACATTAATATAGTGATAAAAATACTTAAGATTGTCCATGATGACGACATTTACATTTTCAATCGAAGTGTACGAGTTAACAATAGACACATCAATGATTATATTCGAGACATATATATTTAAAAACACGTGATAAATAAGTTAACAATTGAAATTATGTTAACACAAGAAATAACAGAAAACACAAGAAAAAACAAATGCATAGATTTGGTGATCACAAACAACAGTAACCTAATACTTTAAAGAAAGCATTCTATTAAATACTTTTAGCCTATGTTCACGAATTAATACCGGTTTTAAAATAGATTCGAGACGAAGACCGTCTGGACTGATTTTATAGAAATTCAAGGACTCCAAGTTGATCACGAGAGAAGTTATGTAGTCATCTTCCATGCTGCAAAATCTCGTCGTTTGCCTGTCTGCTCAGAACACCGACAAGAGGTAAGATCGAATCCACATCAAAACAAAATTTTATTCGCTAAAATAACAGCCTGAGCATTGTTCATGTTCTAAATTATCTTTGATTCGTTTTGGTAAAATTGAGTAAACTGCAGCCTTTGTTTCCTGATCAGAAACTCTCCGCCTTTTTCTGGTATGGTGCAAGGTTTCGTTGCAACCATATTCACTGCTCGAGTCTACTTCACAGTCGTTGTCTTCTAATCTAGATTTACACTCTTCACTAATGCATTCAATGGGTGAATAATCATCTTGGTTGATATTATTGACACCACAATCGAGAGGGCTCACTGGGGTAACGGACACTTCAGGTAATGGTGCGGGCATTGAGGTGGGTCGGGGACAATCTCCTCAGGTTGCCCTTGTGGCGGGGAAAATATTGTGTGGAGGTAATTATGTGCTGCTTCTAAGTAAACAAAACGGGCTTTATGTAACACAGTGGCAACTAATAATGATTCATGCAAAGATGCACCAGCTCTTCCGGAACGTCTGGATGCAATTTTACCGAGCGATATATGTATCAATTTGTGTGCTTCAAACCTGTTTGGAACGTCAGATATCATGTTCACCACTTTGGAATTGGACAAGGCACAGAGAGCTAACTAACACGACTCCATCCCCTATTTCCAATCTTGTAATGAGTTAAAGTGAAAGTTTCGCCTGCCTTTATACAATGTCGTTCTGACGTCATTATCAAGCTCCACGCAGGGAATTTCCAGGTAGTAGCATCACATTGCTGTTGTTTCACCTGTACACACACACACACTCACACACAAAGGAGAAAGTGAAACGCTAATTGATACATGATTTATTTAATAAACGAAATATTCAAGCTATATATATATATTTACAAACACGTGTAATAAATAAGCTGACAATAGACACATCAATGATTATATTCAAGACATATATATTTAAAAACATGTTTAATAAATAAGTTAACAAATGAAATTATGTTAACACAAGAAATAACAGAAATTCAATTGTTAACTTATTTATCACACATGTTTGTAAATATATATATAGCTTGAATATTTCGTTTATTAAATAAATCATGTATCAATTAGCGTTTCACTTTCTCCTTTGTGTGTGTGTGTGCACAGGTGAAAGAACAGCAATGTGATTCATGCTACTACCTGGAAATTCCCTGCGTGGAGCTTGATAATGACGTCAGAACGACATTGTATAAAGGCAGGCGAAACTTTCACTTTAACTCATTACAAGATTGGAAATAGGGGATGGAGTCGTGTTAGTTAGCTCTCTGTGCCTTGTCTAATTCCAAAGTGGTGAACATGATATCTGACGTTCCAAACGGGTTTGAAGCACACAAGTTGATAAATATATCGCTCGGTAAAATTGCATCCAGACGTTCCGGAAGAGCTGGTGCATCTTTGCGTAAATCATTATTAGTTGCCACTGTGTTACGTAAAGCCCGTTTTGTTTACTTAGAAGCAGCACATAATTACCTCCACACAATATTTTCCCCGCCACAAGGCAACCTGAGGAGATTGTCCCCGACCCACCTCAAGCGCCCGCACCATTACCTGAAGTGTCCGTTACCCCAGTGAGCCCTCTCGATTGTGGTGTCAATAATATCAACCAAGATGATTATTCACCCATTGAATGCATTAGTGAAGAGTGTAAATCTAGATTAGAAGACAACGACTGTGAAGTAGACTCGAGCAGTGAATATGGTTGCAACGAAACCTTGCACCATACCAGAAAAAGGCGGAGAGTTTCTGATCAGGAAACAAAGGCTGCAGTTTACTCAATTTTACCAAAACGAATCAAAGATAATTTAGAACATGAACAATGCTCAGGCTGTTATTTTAGCGAATAAAATTTTGTTTTGATGTGGATTCGATCTTACCTCTTGTCGGTGTTCTGAGCAGACAGCCAAACGACGAGATTTTGCAGCATGGAAGATGACTACATAACTTCTCTCGTGATCAACTTGGAGTCCTTGAATTTCTATAAAATCAGTCCAGACGGCCTTCGTCTCGAATCTATTTTAAAACCGGTATTAATTCGTGAACATAGGCTAAAAGTATTTAATAGAATGCTTTCTTTAAAGTATTAGGTTACTGTTGTTTGTGATCACCAAATCTATGCATTTGTTTTTCTTGTGTTTTCTGTTATTTCTTGTGTTAACATAATTTCAATTGTTAACTTATTTATCACGTGTTTTTAAATGTATATGTCTCGAATATAATCATTGATGTGTCTATTGTTAACTCGTACACTTCGATTGAAAATGTAAATGTCGTCATCATGGACAATCTTAAGTATTTTTATCACTATATTAATGTATATCATGATGAGGCTCGTAGTGAGGTTGTGGCTAGTGCCCTGCGTGAGTTTTTAGCAGACTTTAGAGACGAGTATCGTCTGTCAAATAAAAAGGTAAAATATGGTTATATGTTTCTCTCAAATAGTGCACCGGAGTGTGAAGACGTTTAGTTTGTGGAAATGGTGAGTGGTAAAACAATAAAACCGTTATAAAATGTGCCTAGTTCATGAAATTTAACCTGACGGGAACTGTCTGGTGCGCATTCAGGGAGTGTTAAAACATTAAAACCGAGATTTATATAACGAGCAGTTGTCGTAACGAATTAGAAGATTATTTCAATTGCCGCTATGTTGAGTGAAGATGAGTTCAGGATTGAAAAGCTCGGGTCGGTAGAAATAAACCCTCGATTGGAAAGGCGTGTTTATAAACTTGTGTTTAATAATGTGGCTAACGAAGAAGTCTTTGTGCTTGCTTTTGATTGTATTCTAGACGTATTTAAAGATAACTTACCAACCGGTTGTAAAGTGGGAACAAAAATAGTACTGAACGATATGAAAGCCCTTCATATCGAGTACAGGTTTCCGTATACTTTAAGCAGTGAAATATTATTAAACCGCGTATACTGCGTAATGCAGAGCAATAATGATGTAATTGTAGACTCGGTTAAGTGCGAGTTCAGTATTTTGAAAAAAAGTGAAATGTATTTATATATTTAACATATTTGTGTGTGTGTGTGTGTGTGTGTGTGTGTGTGTGTATTTCTGATATATTGATGGCTATACGATTTCTTATTTTGCGCGGTAGAAGATAAAGTGAGCAATGCGCAGCAGGCCTGCCTGGGTATCCCCAACAAACTGGTGCTCCACTATATTACTGTAAATATAGCACATGCCTGGGGACTGAGACCTTTCAGCCAATTTCTCCAGATAAAAATCCGTTTTCCAATGGTGCGTACTCGTTCTAAATTATAATGTTTTTGTTCGTGTGTATATATTTGTAACGTTAGTTTGTATATTCTGTAGTTTAAGATGGTTATTGTCCTGATTTCTCTCATTTAATAAATTTCTGAAAATATATTTTCTTCCACCAAAAAGATCGAAAAACACTTACATTATTTCGGTGTGACAGTCATTACGCTGACTGATCAGTATATCCTCCGTATTCATGACACGAGATTCTTCAAAAGATTGTATAACACGTGTCAAATCCTCATCGGACCATAAAGGAGAAAGAATAATGTTCATATTGATTCTTTTTTAATAAAAACATATACAGAGTATACAGACAGACCCCATTATGTGAAGATATCTTTGGTTCGCTCAGAGAAACTCATTTAAGAAGTAAATCCGAATAACATTTAAAACACGCAAAAGATTGCCATAAAAATTTCGGTTTTAGCATAATGGTGAGTATCTAAATGAAGTTGTAGTGAATACTCTTATTTTAGTTTCAAGTTAAATGTTAATTTTACCGTCTTGAATTTCGGAATAGCTATAAATTCATTTTAAATTAGTTACCCCTCATAATTCAATTGTGAACCACATTAATACTAATTTTATGTATACTATATTATTTTATTGTATGTAAACATAATTAATTATATATCACAATTGTCAGTTAATTATTTATATTCAAATAATTATTTTAATCTAATACCATGTCCATTTTACAAATAAATAATAGAAATCCAAGGGTTATATTTTCCACCTTTGGTACTGTCGCAGTTTCGCCTAACGGACTCAATACGGCTAGTGAGATAATCACTGGTTGGCACTTAACTAGCGGCAGTGCTTATGGCTACATCATCCAGGTTAACCTATACCGGATAGATGCGCTACGGTCCCAAGCCGTAGCTTGCCTAGGCCGACGACGACGACGTAAACCAACAATTGGTGACTCCGGAGTTGGATTCCCCCCTTTTACCCGAACGACTAGGATTAGACTGTAACGTCGTTCGTGCCCATCACCCCCTTCACCCGAGCGACTAGGACCAGACTGTAACGTCGTTCGTGCCCATCACCCCCTTCACCCGAGCGACTAGGACCAGACTGTAATGTCGCTCGTGCCCTCTGCCCCTCACCCCTGCCCGTGCGCTCTGTGCCTCCGCTCGTCTCAACCTCCACTCCTTCGTTGGTAACTTGTCGTCTTGCTTGTACGTCAGCAAGCATAGGAGAAGATGCCTGACGACGCTGGTGCCATCTCCCACTTGAGCGTAAAGCTCCCCGTCTTCTGGCCGGGTGATCCATTTATTTGGTTCCACCAAGTGGAATCACAATTCAACTTGGGAAGGATCACCGCTAGCAGGACGAAATACGATCATGTTTTGTCCTCTCTACCAGCGAGCATCATCTCTGAAGTCCGTGACGTCATCGTGTCTACTTCCACGAGTGAAGACCCATACAACGATCTGAAGTCTGCCATCCTGTGCCGCACCACTGTCTCCGAGCGTGAGAAACTACATCAGTTAATCTCAAAAGAAGAACTTGGAGACCGTAAGCCCACTCAAATGCTGATGGCTATGCAGTGCGCTCTAGGCGAACGCGCACAAACCTTCGATAAGGACATCTTTAGACAGTTGTTCTTGCAGAAACTTCCTCCATCAGCTCAGCGTGTCTTGGCCACTATGGATCCTGCTACTCCAGTTGATAAACTAGCAGAAACTGCCGACAAAGTAGTGGAGATTGACACAGCTCCGGTCAACAACGTGAACACACAATCGGAACTGGAGTTGAAAGTGAAAGAGTTAAGTCAACAACTCAACCACGTTTGTTCTCTGCTACAAAATCAACGGCAAAGAAGCCATTCTCGGTCAAGATTTACGAAGAGGCATCGTTCGAGTTCCGGGAAGATCTGCTTCTACCACTCGAAATTTGGAAAGAAGGCTAGGAAGTGCATCTCCCCTTGCAATTTTTCTTCGGAAAACCCCAGCAGCGAGTCCTAATGGCGTCTAGTACTCGCACTGCCAACCTGTTATTCATAAAGGACAGGAACTCTGGTGTCAATTTCTTGGTCGATACCGGAGCGTCCGTCAGTGTATTCCCTCAAAAATCTGGTCATACGCACTCGGAATCTCCGCCTCTATACGCTGCTAACGGTTCACGCATACCCACGTACGGTACTCAGTCGCGTGAACTAAACTTGGGCCTTCACCGATCCTTCAAGTGGATTTTCATCTGTGCTCAAGTGCAGCATCCCATAATCGGCGCTGATTTCCTCCAGCATTTCAAACTCCTGGTGGATCTTGACAAGCGACGCTTATGCGACCAGGCCACACTGCTTTCTGTTCTTGCCAAACAGGTTGCCCTTCCGGACGCCTCGAACTCTGCACTTTCCCTCGTTCCCCCTAATTCCATGTACCAGTGCCTTTTCCAGCGATATCCAGGAATTCTTCAACCGATGCAGATGGGTGATACCATTAAGCACACCATTACCCATCACATTACAACAAAAGGTCCCCCTGTGTTTGCAAAACCCAGACGTCTTGCCCCGGACAAACTGAAAGCTGCCAAATCGGAATTCCAGCTTATGATAGATCTTGGGATAATAAGACCTTCCAAAAGCAGTTGGTCCTCTCCCCTACACCTGGTCCAGAAGAAGTCAGGAGACTGGAGACCATGTGGGGATTACCGGTTTTTGAATTCGACAACCATCCCGGACCGATATCCGGTACCAAATGTCCAAGACTTTACTTCTCTTCTCCACGGCAAATCTATCTTCAGTAAAATAGATCTCGTTAAGGCTTTCCACCACATTCCCGTAGAGCCTTCGGATATTCCCAAGACTGCAGTTTGTACACCATTTGGGTTATTCGAATTTGTGAAGATGCCGTTCGGGCTACGGAATGCTGCGCAAACCTTTCAGAGGTTTATAGATGAGGTCACCAGAGGCTTAGACTTTGTTTATGCCTACATCGATGATTTGCTTGTGGCCAGCTCAACGGAAGAGGAACATAAGGAACATCTTTCACTCCTCTTTCAACGCTTAGAACAATACGGTGTTACTATTAATGCATCTAAGTGTGTGTTTGCACAGCCAACCTTGGAATTTCTTGGTCACACGATTTCGCAGCACGGAATTACCCCCCTTCAGGACAAGTGTGAAGTGATAAAAAATTACCCTATGCCAAATAATCAGCGTGAGTTACGTCGGTTTCTAGGTTTGGTAAATTATTACCACAAGTTCATTAAAAACTGTGCCAGTGTTCTTGCTCCTCTACACGCTATGATCACACACAAACGCAAGGTAACGAAATTGGTATGGTGTAGCGATAGTTTACAAGCGTTCGACAATGCCAAAAATGCTATCAATAGTGCATTGTCTCTGTCATTTCCTATCAGTGATGCCCCCTAACTCTGACGGTCGATGCATCAGATGTTGCGATCGGTGGAGTGTTGGAACAAACCATTAACGGTCAACAAGCACACATCGCGTTTTACTCGAAAAAGCTGCAGCCAGCCCAAACGCGTTATAGTGCTTTCGGACGTGAACTTCTTGCTATTTACTTAAACGTGAAGCATTTTCAACATTTCCTTGAAGGCCGAGAGTTTTGTGTTTTTACCGACCACAAACCTTTGGTCACTGTCTTCAATAAAAACAGCTGTAACCACTCTCCCAGAGTCATCAGGCAACTCGATTATATCTCGCAATTTACCACAGATATCCGCCACATCAAAGGTGTCTTGAACACTCCAGCGGATGCACTCTCAAGAATAGAGATTACTTCTGTTACCCTCAGCTCTACACTGTGGAATGCTATTGCACAGGATCAAGATAAGGATACGGAACTACAAGACCTGCTCAGAGAAGACTCCACTCACTCACTTTCCCTCAAGAAAATGAGTATGCCAGGATTGTCTGTGCCCCTCTATTGCGACGTATCAACAGCTGCTATTCGCCCTTATGTCCCTCCATGTCACAGAAAAGCAGTCTTCACGGATCTTCATAAGCCCTCCCATCCTGGTATCCGTGCTTCGCAACACCTGGTTACCTCTCGCTTTGTTTGGCCCTCGATGCGGAAGGATGTCAAACATTGGACCAAAACGTGCCTTGCCTGCCAGCGTGCCAAAGTCCAAAGGCACACCAGGTCCCCCTTTGACGCATTTCCGCCCCCATCCCAGCGATTTGAGGTAATTCATGTAGACATTGTTGGCCCTCTTCCAGTGATTCAAGGCCAACGTTATCTGCTCACCTGTCTCGAACGCTTTTCCAGATGGCCTGAAGCCATCCCACTTCCTGATATCCAAGCGGACACTGTTGCAAGAGCCTTTCTTCATGGATGGGTATCATGATTTGGATTGCCGACAAAAGTCATCACTGACCAAGGTCGCCAATTTGAGTCTTCGCTTTGGAAGACGTTTACCAGCTTGTTGGGTACAGTACATGCGCATACCTGTGCGTATCATCCGCAAGCTAACGGCCTCGTCGAACGCTTCCATCGCCAGCTGAAGTCATCCCTTATGTGTCACGAAGACTCCCATTGGATGGATAAGCTTCCACTCGTGTTGCTTGGTATTCGCTCTGCATTTAAGAGTGATCTGAAGACTACAGCGGCCGAACTAGTCTATGGAACAACACTGCGGCTACCAGGTGGCTACTTCACTGCAGGGGATAAGTCATGTGATCCTACGGAATTCGCTCAAACACTTTCCTCTCACATGCAGTCCCTTCAGCCTGTTCCCCCTCGATTGACTAGCCAACAGAACATCTTTGTTTCCCCAGCCCTCCAGTCTTGCACCCACGTTTTCGTTCGTGTACCTCTCCCAAAACGGCCTCTCCAATGTCCATATGACGGGCCCTATGAAGTTCTCCGACGTACGCGCAAATCATTTCTCATCCAGCGCGGTTCCAAGGTCGACAAGGTTTCTATCGATCGTCTTAAGCCTGCGTTTTTGGAATCAACCTTAAGCGAGGTACATGTAGCTACCAAAAAGGTCCAGCGGAAATCTGTGTCGTTCGGAACTCTTTGAACTTCCTCTCTGGTGGGGGAGTGTGTAGTGAATACTCTTATTTTAGTTTCAAGTTAAATGTTAATTTTACCGTCTTGAATTTCGGAATAGCTATAAATTCATTTTAAATTAGTTACCCCTCATAATTCAATTGTGAACCACATTAATACTAATTTTATGTATACTATATTATTTTATTGTATGTAAACATAATTAATTATATATCACAATTGTCAGTTAATTATTTATATTCAAATAATTATTTTAATCTAATACCATGTCCATTTTACAAATAAATAATAGAAATCCAAGGGTTATATTTTCCACCTTTGGTACTGTCGCAGTTTCGCCTAACGGACTCAATACGGCTAGTGAGATAATCACTGGTTGGCACTTAACTAGCGGCAGTGCTTATGGCTACATCATCCAGGTTAACCTATACCGGATAGATGCGCTACGGTCCCAAGCCGTAGCTTGCCTAGGCCGACGACGACGACGTAAACCAACAAAGTATTTGACGAGATACTACATCCCTCCATATATATAAAATCATGTTTCTTGTGAATAAAAATAAAATTATAGACACTTACATTTCTATGGTAGTCCCTTGCGTCGGATTGTAAGGAGCGTCACTGGAAATATCTTCAACGGTTTGCGTTGGAAATAATCCATCACGGTCAATCGCATTAAAAAGATTAATTGCAGTCAATGCTGCAGTGTCACCTTCTTCATACAAATCCGAAAAAGCGTAAAGTTCGTGGTCCATGGTGGAGGGAATGCACTGGCAGAGGGAATGATTATTCACTGACGCGAAAATAGCTACTGTTACTCCCAACTGAAAAATATTTCCTTTTATATACACAATCGCCAAGCTCCGCCCCAAAAGACTAAGACCAGATGTTCGTAGTGATTGGCTGTCAGTGTAACTGGGTGGAGCTATGATAAGTTTGTGTACCAATCGTAACACCACTATAACGGGTCCGGACGACTAACGGCATCTTTATATTTTCTCCAATAGATTTAATGCTCGTATTACCCCTTGCTGTCTTTACCATGTCAATATTTTTCCCCCACTCTTCCCGGATCATTAGTCACTAATGTAATGGAGAGTATTTTATAATAAAGAAATTATAAATATATCCATTCCTTTAATTATATTTAAAAAAAAAGAAAAGAGCATTCGGTTTCCACGTTAAACTGTGGGCCTAAGGCGGAGTGAAAACCATAACCGTTCTTACAATTCGGGGAAGAGCTAGTTATTATTATTACTAAAGAGAAAATCGTGCATTACCATGTTTTGCAGCCATACCACCCCCCGGATCAATAATCAAATGATCCTGTTATTTTAAATCCGGTTCAATAATCAAATGTTCCTGTTAGGTTGAAATTATGATGTGGAAGAGTGAGCAACGACTCCCTGACGAGATGTATTTCTTGAACCGATTCCACAGAGCAGATGTTCACATCTTCTGAAGACTGCATGTTCCACATTTTATAATAAAGAAATTATAAATATATCCATTCCTTTAATTATATTTTTGATAAAGAAAAGAGCATTCGGTTTCCACGTTAAACTGTGGGTCTAAGGCGGAGTGAAAACCTTAACCGTTGTTACAATTCGGGGAAAAGCTAGTTATTATTATTACTAAAGAGAAAAATCGTGCATTACCATGTTTTGCAGCCATACTACCCACGCATCAATAATCAAATGATCCTGTTATTTTAAATCCGGTCCAATAATCAAATGTTCCTGTTATGTTGAAATGTGGAAGAGTGAGCAACGACTCCCTGACGAGATGTATTTCTTGAACTGATCCACAGAGCAGATGTTCGCATCTTCTGAAGACTGCATGTTCCACGCGCCACAGATCTTATAGACAATTATCTCGATGAAATAGTGAGCAATCATTCCCTGACGAGATGTATTTCTGAATCCACGTTAAACTGTAGGTCTAAGGTCGGGTGAAAAGCTTTCCAATTCGTCGAGAAAGAGTTAATTATTATTATTACTACTGTAATTTGTACCACTCTATATATATATATCCATTCCTTTATTTATTTAAAAAAAAGAAAAGAATGAACAAAACTCTCTCTCTCTCTCTCTTTCTATATATATATATATATATACACACGAGATAGGTGTACGCCTGGTGTGAATGAATTCAAAATGGTTCTATAGTTTCATTGGTACGTTTTTATTTCCCACTAACTGTGTACACGAGATAAGTGTACGCATGGTGTAAATGAACTCTGAAGCTGTTCTTTTTGCAGACGTTTATACAGAAAACACGTAATTACATTCAATTGTTAGTACTTTCAGGTTTGCCCACCTCATGCACCTTATTTCTTTTGCTGATTATTTAATATAATTGTTTGTATATCTTTCAATGACAGAGATGTTATCTAAGAATATGACACCATACAAATTACGCGTAAATAAAAATATAAAACATTTTCTTCGCTTCGAGAATGTATTTCATTGTAGAAGTAATAACAACAGCAAAATTAAGATTTGGAGTGAAGCGAGATTTTACTCGAGTAGACTGGAACAAAGGTCAACTCGCGGTCATTTCAAAATGGCCTCTGGGCAAACGATTCGAATTGACCCAGATTCTCGGTAACCCTTTCCTCGTGTGTGTGTGTGTGTGTGTGTGTGTAGATTTGAGAATATGTTAATGGAACGAATTCTTTTAATTGTTTAGTGATTTTTTTAATGTTTTAATTCACTTTAAGGTGAAAATCCATTTATATATACAGTGTGTCCGTAAAGTCATGGTAGGATTTTAAATAGCTATATTATTGCAACGAAACATGATAATGAGATGAAAAAAAGGCAAATTGAAGAACAACTCTAAAAGAATAACTTTATTTAACGTAGTTCGATATGGGCTCCTCTGTTAGCCCTGCAGACATCTAGGCGGTGATTCAATTCCAGCCCCACACGCCCAAGAACATCAGGAGTGACGGATGCGATAGCTTCCGTGATTCGCTCGTGCAAGTGATGAATATCCCTAATGGGTATACTGTACACGCTTTGCTTGACGTAACCCCACAAATAAAAGTCCAAAGGTGTCAGGTCCAGAAAGCGTGGAGGTCATGGCTTCCATCCTCCTCTTCCTATCCATCTCTGTGGAAATTTTTCATTAAGGAATTCTCGAACAACTTTGGCATAGTGCGGAGGAGCACCATCTTGCTGAAAGATGACATTATTGTCAATAAATTGGGGTACTGCAAAATGTTCCAACATAGCGAGGTAGTTGTGTGACGTCACAGTGGGTTCCGCGAAGAAAAATGGGCCAATCACTCGATCTCGTGCTAGAGCACACCACACATTAACTTTCGGGCTATTACGCTCATGTTCAACATAGGCATGTGGACAGCCTAGACTAACTACGAGATAAAGGTTAAGCTTAGCCTAGACTAACTACAAGATACAACTTTGAGAGTTGTTCTTAAATTTGGCATTGTTTCATCTCATTATCATGTTTCATTGCAATAATATAGCTATTTAAAATCCCACCATGACTTTACGGACACTGTATATATAAGGAATGACAAAATTAAGTAGACACAGTTAATATGATTTTTCTATATATATATATATAATATATATATATATAAGGTAAGGAGAAAGTTGTTCATTTGTGTATATTTCGTCTGAACTAATATTTTGTCGATTGTACGTTCGCGAAGGGTGAGAAGTTTCCTCGTGAAAGAAAAAACAGCGTTTAATGATTAATTTCTTATAATGAATAATTAATTTCTTATAATAATTGATTCTCTTAAAAGGAGAAAATTCGTTTGTTTTAAATTAATATACGTTTAGCTTCATTTGATTTAAATTATTATACGTTTGGCATTTTTTTTCTGATTTTCATCCACATGATATGTACAGAGGCGTGTGTGTGTGTGTGTTGTTCATTCGTTTATTTTATATATATACAAGCACAGATGGGGTGAGAAGTTTGGGGGGAGTGAGGGATGAGGGGGGGACGACCGTGTGTTTTGAATTGTCGTTTATTTTAACTTTCTTCGTAAGGTTTCTTTTCCTTTCGTTTTTCCCACTGCTATTCGTGACTTAATTGTGATATTTATAATAAAAATAGGAATTAAGTAATAAAGTGATTTATTGTGGAAAGAGCGTGTGTTTAAATTATTTATTTAATAAACAGAATTTCTTTTAAAGTAAATTGTTGGAATTAAGAAGATACGTTCGCGTCCTACCGTACCTTGCAAAAAGGCCTCGGGCAAACACGTGTGTTTCGAATTGACCCAGATTGTCGGAAATCCTTTCCTCGTGAAAGAAAAAAACAGCGTTTAATGATTAATTTCTTATATTGAATAATTAATTTCTTATAATAATTGATTCTCTTAAAAGGAGAAAATTCATTTGTTTTAAATTAATATACGTTTAGCTTCATTTGATTTAAATTAATATACGTTTGCCATTTTTTTTCTGATTTTCATCCACATGATATGTACAGAGGCGTGTGTGTGTGTGTGTGTGTTTGTGTGCACGAGTTGTTCATTCGTTTATTATATATATATATATACAAGCACAGATGGGGTGAGAAGTTTGGGGGGAATGGGGGAGGAGGGGGGACGACCCTGTGTTTTGAATTGTAGTTTATTTCGCCTATCTTCGTAAGGTTTCTTTTCCTTTCCCACTGTTATTCGTGACTTAATTGTGATATTTATAATAAAAATAGGAATTAAGTAATAAAGTGATTATTGTGTAAAGAGCGTGTGTTTAAATTATTTATTTAATAAACAGAATTTCTTTTAATTGTTGGAATTAAGAAAATTCATCTGTATTGATTAACTACCATCATATAAATATATTGTGGTATTTAAATGGATGGTTAATATATGGTTTAATTTAATAAATATTGCTATCTGGCAACTCAGTCTTCGATTAATATATGAATTAATTAAATATATAGCACGAACTGGCAACTCAGCCTTCTATTGGAATTAAATACATGGCGCTATCTGGCAACTCAGCCACATGGCGGATTAGAGGTCTATAAAAGAGCGAGAGACTGGCGACGGAGTCATACAAGCTCGGCTCCCAGCCGAGCATGGATCTCTGGTCCTCTCTCTTTCTGGCCCTTTGGGTGGTGAGAAAACCCCTTCCCACCCTTAGATGCCTCTTAGGTTAGGTATACCCCTTTGGGGGTAATAGCTTTGGGGAGAACTCCGCCTCCAAGTTGCATGCCCTTGCAATCCCATTTTGGGGTTGGCAGCAAAGGCCGATACTCTCTCTCTCTCTCTCTCTCTCTCTTCAGGTGTACCCCTCCCCCCTTGGCTCCTTCTAAGCCAACTGGCTGATTAGGAGCCTATAAGACAACGCCTACTCGGCTGAAGTCTTAATATGCACTTGGCTCCTGCCAGGTGAACACCTCTCCTCCTTTCTCTCCTTCTCCTTTCTCTTGGGGGATAACGCCGCCTCCAAGTTTCATGACCCCTTGTTGCACCTGCAGCATCCCCCACCCCCCTTTTTTGCAACACCGTATCCCCCTTTGCAACATTGAGTTGTTGCATAACCCCACCCCCTTTGCAACATTGCACCATTACGTAATAATTTGAACATTCCTGCACTCTACCCTTTTGCGGCTATACTCTAACCTACAGTCCAGACCTGGCACCTTCGGATTTTTACCTGTTTGGACCACTAAAAGACGCTTTGATAGGTCAGCGATTCCAAGGCGATGATGACCTGAAGGAGGCAGTGCATGACTGGCTACGCACACAGCCAAAACCATTCTTTGGTGATGGCATTAGGAAGCTTGTAGATCGCTGGACTAAGTGTATTGAGAAACAGGGAGACTATGTTGAGAAGTGATGTGTTTATAATCTATCAGATGTGAAAATAAAATTGTGAAAATAAAAAGTGCGGATACTTATTGAATTACCCTCGTGTGTGTATATACACACACACACACGCGCACACACACACACACATATATATATATATATATATATATATATATATATATATATAACTATAAACAAAGTCCACAGAACTCACTACGTGAAGGTAGCTGCACATCGAGTTCCAGCCTAGCCAATCCCAACCACACAACCTTATTATGGACTTTTGTCTAAGTCATTCCTTTTCCTGCTTATCGAACTATGTTACAATTTAGTATTGAAAAAATGGCATTATGTTTCTTGATTCCAATCTCACTCGAATGAATCCATCCCTTCGTTCTTTTCTACAAACTGTAGCTGCTGCTTCTGTTACTAGCTTAATATATCTTTCTACGGCCTGTGTGTGACATGGCATGCCAAGTATGCCTCCAAAATCTGACTGTTTGGAAGCGAGTTCTCTCAATTCCTTCTCCGTTAATTGCTGCAAAAGCGGAGGACTTAATCGCCCTTCTTCTTTCCAGTTAATAAGATCAATGTATTCTTTTGCTCCAAAGTTCAGCCTTGGTTTTATAAACTTTCGGATTTCCTTTTGTGTTTTGCTTCTTGCAAGCATAATTCTTCGAATTGCCAGCTCTCTGATGTGCTCCTGATCATCGGTGATCATGGAGAGCAATAGGTTCTCTGGGTGAGCAAAATAAGAGTTGCGTTGTATTGAAGAATCCACAACGTTTCTCAGCTCAAGTGGAAGGTATCTTGATCTGTGCATGAAGATTTTGACTTAATGGTAAAACACATTGGAGCATAAACTTCCATTACAAATGTTGCTAATGTACGAAGGTTCTCTGATGGTTTATCTTTAGCAATGTATAAGCGTAGAATTCGATTTGCTGTAGTTATCCACCTTGCATGAAATAAAGTTCCTGGATTTTTTGCAGACAAATCCTGAGAGCATTTACCTGAGCACACAGCTTTACAGATTTCAAGCAAAATACTTCTGGTCCGTACTTAAGGCTTCATTTGCTATGTTTGGTATATCAGCTTCAACTTTATCAAACCCTGCAACTGGAAGTTGTTCACAATTTTTCAGTGCTTTGCCAATTATTCCAGAGAAGGTATCAGGTCCTGTTGTGCTCCCATCAATGTGATATAACAAGTGGCGAAGTGGAAGTTCGTTTAGCGTGCAATTGACATATTAGCCACTGCAAAGGTCTACCTAATGCCAATTCTAAGAGGCTAATAATTCCATTATGCCTTCCTGTGTTTACAGGAGTTCCATCACATCCAATAGCCACCAGTTCATCAATGTTTTGAACATTTTCTGATAAAAACTGAATTAACGCATCTTTAATACCATGAGCAGTACCAGAGACAGGTGCAATATGACCAACATAGCAAGACCCTGGTTCGCTTACTAAGGTTATGTGTTCTTCAATGACCGACTTGTAATAATATTTTTTGCTTTGCTTGATATGACATTTAGTTTTATCTTTTCTTCCATCAAAATATAGAGCTTTTAAGTGTTCCTCATTATCTTCTTGTTGCATTTTACGCCGTATTTTCGTCCTTTCTCTTCTAATTTTACTCCTGTCAATTACGAGGGAGGTATCCTCATTTCCTATTAGACCAACATCTTGCAGGGCAGCAGATGACAAAGATACACCTTCCCGGTCGGATATACCGTATCTATCACAAACTTGTGCAACATTTCCTAAATTAACTCTCATTGGTTGGTGCGAGTTAGACGGTCTAGTATCATCAATGTTTGGGTCGGGTTTGATTCTTTTCCTGAGGAAGCTGAAATGTCACCCTCCGAATCAGAAGAATCAAGGCCTAGGCCTACAGCATCATTATTAGTTGAAATACTTTTGCTAATTCGAGAAAGTTCCACTTCTTTTCGTTTCATATTCTTTTTAAGTTTTTCAGTTGTTATTTTATCTGTTTCCAATTGCCATTTTTCTATCTCCTCTTTGATCAGTGAGAAATTTTTGCTCAATGCAAGGAATCTTTTTAGTTTTATCACAGTGACATGAATCAAACTTACATTTGCAGCTAGGAATATCAAATAAATTTTTAGCTTTTTCTCTGAACAACTAATTTGTTTTGATAATTTGGGTTTCCTTTTCTTCCTTTGTATGGCTTTATCAACACCATATATTTATTATGATAGGAGCGAATAAGCTGCAAAACTCTTTTGTAAGAAACTGTTGGAATTGAGGCCTTTACCAAAAATATTTTCAATATCTAAAGCGACTCTTTCTGATAAGTCTGAGACTGCAGGATCTTTGTTATTATTAGTGAACGTTATGTCAGCTCTTACCCATAAGTAATGTCTAAACATTTCTTCATAGGTTGAAAGCCTATTGCTATTTAGTTCTTTAGCAGCGCCAAAACGGCATATAATACACTGCTTTGTCTTTACTTTTTTATCCATTTTAATATTTCTAAAAAAAATAGAATTAATGTAATTAAATCAGAGAATTACAAGAAATAAATAATTATGCATGCAAAAACGGTTAAGTAGTTATACTAATAGGCTAAGCTAAACTGTAACACATCCCGTCACTGCACGCACTTTCGGAAGACTTGAGTGACTGAGGAATTAAAATGTGATGGTTTTTCAAGGTCATTGGGGAGCCTCTTACTGAAACAGCAGCTAGTTCAAATTTTGGTGAATATTTAAATTAGCGACATTTACAACTTTTCCTATATATCCCAAATTGATATTCTAAAATTCATATTTTCGCTCCACCCTAATATATATATATATATATATAATATATATATATATATATATATGTGTGTGTGTGTGTGTGTCAGAAAGTAATCTCTGCTGCAAATTGAAAATAGGGAGGTTGTGTTAAAGGGAATTAAAGGCCTAAAAGCGTATTTTCTGCTATGGTGTGTTAATATTTGCATTTTAAAAACCTCCTATCTAAAACGTGATAAAAGCGCTTAATCCGAGACTCTCATTATGAAACCAAAAATTGTTTCAACTAATTTAATTTCATACGCAACCTTTTGGTTGCTTTTGAAATGGAATTAGTTAAAATGAAATGAATAAATTTGAATAACGCAAAATTATAATTAAATGCAGACCTTTACGGAAAAGGTTAATTATTTATTTGTGAAGAAAACTTTTATTTGCGGCAAGCACTAAACTGGAACGCCAATGGTTTTGAATTAGTCATGTACTCTACTGTTTATACGCAGTTTGTATACAAATTATTCACATTCACGAATTTTGTAAATCATGCAAATAAGTCTGAAATATTAAATAACATGAAGTTCATTTCGTCAAGAGTTATTTCAAATATAAAGTCTCTCGAAATGAATTTTAATTTTATTTCTTTTGATCTACAAAATCTACAGCTCTACATATCTACAGAAGCTAAGGCTAACAAAGACCCTAAGATCCACTTTAAGGTTAGCCTGAGAGAAAGGAGAGAGTAGGGGATTAAAAGAAGAGAATAAGGGGTGAAGTAAGTAGCAAAACCTATCATTCGTGAGTTAGCATTCATTCAGAAAAAGAGAGAAACACTTACCATCATCATCCGCCGGCCACTGCCGAAAAGTCGGAAAAATAGTCGAAGAGAATAGGAAAGGGGTGAAAGATGGAAAGACGTAAAATAAGAACGCTTACAAACCATACAAACACAGTCTTAACTCAAACACTGTCATACCATGCAAACTAGAGACATGCAAGTAAAGAGAGGATAAGAAAAGAACAAAAAAAAGTAGGAAGAATATAAAAAAAAGTGGGTTAGTTTACGCTACGAGCTACATCTAAGTTCGTGTTAGTCTAATTTTTTTTTTAATAATTTTATTGCTGGCATATCACACGCTGGCATATCACACGCTGGCATGCCACAAGCTGGCATTAATCGTCAACAAACTCATCCTCGACCATTACTCCCAGAACTCCTGTTGCTAATTGTTTTATTATTTTAAACAACGTTAATATTTTTAAAATGCCTATCTAAACGGTTTTCAAACATATTAACGCTGCTAGAGTTCACGACGGACGAGGGAACATTATTCCATTTATCAATTACTTTAAACGTAAAAAGGTTTTTAGCGATATTAGTAATGAAACGTCTGCCACGTAACTTAAATCCGTTATTACGAGTATTGCTATTATCGAAAGTGAACAGTTTGTCAAAATTTACGTTATCGATTTTATTAACGATTTTGAAAACTTTAATAAGCTCCCCCTTTAATCTCCTAGTTTCGAGTGAATGCAAGTCTAACTCTTTAATCCTATCTTCGTAAGACATGTTGCGCAATGACGGAATTAGTTTCGTGGAGCGACGCTGAACCCTTGCCAACCTATCAATATCCTCACGCAAATACGGGCACCAAAACTGAACTGCATATTCTAAATGAGGCCCGACTAGGGACTTGTAGAGGGGCAATATAATATTCTTCGATTTAAATTCGAAATTACCCGCTATGAAGCCTAACATCCTATTAGCTTTTGCGCAAGACTCCAGGCATTAGTTCGTAACTTTTAAATCCTTAGATACGCGTACGCCTAAATCTACTTCCTCGTCAAACCCACAAAGGAAAATGAAAACCGATTCCAAGGCCTTTCATTTATTTAGCAGGGTGACGAGTTGACGAGTGTATAGCTAAATACACGAAAGAACTTTTCATTTTTTCATCTGGGTTTGCATCATATATATATATATATATATATATATATATATATATGAAGATTATTTCACGAAAATATTTATGATGAATAAAATCACGAAGGAAAGGAAACATAGAATGGTGCTCAAGCGCTTTCGTCTAATAACATACTCAGGAACACAGTGTTCCTGAGGATGTCATTAGACGAAAGCGCTTGAGCACCATTCTGTGTTTCCTTTCCTTCGTGGTTTTATTCATCATATATATACGTATATATGAAATAGGGTTCGTCCTAAGAGAACGTAGTTAAATATTGAAGATGAAGGTATAAACGTAGAATACTGAAAGCATGTCTAATTTCAGTCCAATCGACAACGTTCCGGGTTACTTCACCCATCATCAGGCTTATCAAAAAGAATAAACTAAAATTAATAAATAACACAAATATAAGCAAATGAAAATTAGTAAAACCTAAGCTAGCCAAATGAAAAATTAAAAGTATTAAAAAAAGTATACCCTAAGTACAAAATAAAGGGGTGAGAAAATGCAATTAAAAATATAAAGTCACAGTAAAATTAGATATAAATGGTAAGACCTAAGCTAACACCATCATAAAAAGATAAAATTAAGAAAAATCAGTAAAAGCAAGTAAAAACACAGAAACGTACGTGTACGTTTCTATGTTTTTACTTGAAGAGAAGATTCTTCATGCAAACTGCTTTACCTCGCGACGGTTAGAAACCGTCACACGATAAGTATCTAGAATTAAATGTCTTAAACCTAGCAAGTTAGATAAACTTTATCCCTTCAATCCTTAATCCTAGACAATGCATTGGCGATTACATTCAGTTTACAGGGTACATATAATATAGAGATTGTATAAGGTTAGAGCGCTAGAGACCACCTTTAGTCTGTTTTTATCTTTAATTTTGATAAAATGTTACTAGGTTATGGTCGTTATAATTTTATTTAATTAAAGGTGAGTTTTTGATAATTCACATTTTCTGAATTTGTCCAACACGAATAAAATCGCTCATAGCTCATTCTCAATCGCCGCGTAGTCTTCTTGATGTTTCTCCAGCTTAGAGGAAGCATAGCAGATAGGATGGAGGTCCTCCTCCTGGCTCATCTGCATGAGTGCGATCCCACTTCCGTTTCGCTCGCATCCACCCCGATCTGGAACTGCCTGGAAGTCGAATGTTCGGAAGATCGAAGTCCTCCCCAGGAATCTCTTAGTCCCCTCAATGCCGGTTGGCACCTTTCGTCCCACAGGAACTTCAGTTTGTTGCTCAGAAGACCGGTCAATGGAAATTCCATCGTCCCGAAGTTTGGGCAAAGTCGTTGCCGAGGTTGGAGCGTCTAGACTTCGACCTATGACGTATCCCAGATTCGACATGAGCTGCTGCTGCCATGGACTCGTGCGATTTGGAAGTTACTTGATGGGTCGGCTTCTTCCTCAAGCTGTACATCATACGCTATGAGAGAGGACGTAGTCGGTTCGTCACTGAATAGGGAGCAATTGATACAATAATTTTGGTGAGTTGTGAGTTTGTGGCTTAGGTTTAAATGTCCTAATTTGATTTCTACTTTTTTGTGTGGCTGTGTTATTTAACCTTTTTGGCTTAACACTTAATTCACAGTTCAATAATTTCCCCTTTACGAGTATTCCATTCACTTGCGACACTTAAATTCACGACTACTTCTATTTTAGTATCACCTTTTCGACCATAAATTTAGAATTATTGTCCATGCGCTCAGTATCTTTTAAAAGATTAAAGTGACAATAACATAATTTTTCCTCCTTCATTTAGGAGTTTTTATTTAAGACAATTTTTGATCACTGATTTTTGTATGTCCTTATACGGACCAAAAAATCTAGTGTCCAATAAGTCTTTAGGCACTGATAGGAACGTCAAATCTTTATCTCCACTTTGTAACTCTACAATGAGCATTTTTATGAAAGGTTTCCTTTATTTTCCTCTTAGTTGCCCTTAAGTGGTTTTTGACAATTTGATTTGCCCAATAAAGTTTATCTTTAAATTCTTGACGTATTTAAGTACGGACAAGTTTCGTTTTTATTCCAGCCAGGCTTTATACAAGGCCTTAATTGGTTCCTCAACTTCATGATCATAAGTTAACTCAAATGGACTGAGCCGAGGCTTTCTTGTTGCTCTCTTTCGTGAAGAACACAAATATGGAATCCCATTGTTCCATCTTTATTATTTTTGAAAAAATAGAAAAACAGTACACCATCATCAAGTGCTTTGGTGTCTGATGAAACCCCTTTAATACCCCCTTGTGATCGTGGGTGATTTTGTGTGAAGGTTTTGTTGGTGATACCTAATGTATGTGTTATATATTTAACACCCCAGAGGTGAAGTGATCCCCCACTTTTCTTTGTTCCCTAAATTTTTTTAGGTTAAGAGAGTTCTCAGATTCTTTCCCTGTAAGATCCCCCTGTTATGATGTGGAGTTTTTCGTGTACCTTGAAAGAGTTATTTAAATTTTTCCATCCAATTCGTCACTCTCTCCTACATCATTCGTAGGAGACTGTACTGAACGGACGCATTTCCTGAGCTCTCTGATATTGCATATACTTCTGCATATTGCTGAGAATTTTACTTTTGTAAAGTTTTGAATTTTATATACTTGCGTTTATATTCACGTTGTTATAGTTAAGCAATTGAATATTAGTGGTTTTTAGCAATTTAGAAGTTTTCATAGCGTGCCGGCTTAATTTAACTTAAACTTGTGACGGTTTAAACTAATTTTTAACTGCGCGATGCCGTCGCAGAAAGCGTCGTGTGTTAGGTGTAGGGTAAACCGGTGGTATTCGGAATTTAAAGATTATAACGGCGGTCCTATGGCGATTACCGAGAGATCAGTTTGTTTCTTTTGCGAGTTAATGGAGGAAATAGTTGACATAAAACTCAGTGTACGTGAGGTAACGGAAAGACTTGCAACGCTTGATGAGGGCAGGGGTAGGGCTACGGTTGACGAAAGCCGAACCAATACTAACGTTGAAGACGTTAGTAATTTGAAGGGTAAGGTGCGTAACCTAGTTTCTAGTTTAGGTAGCTTGTCGGGAAGGCTGGATAGAGTTGAGGAAGAGGTTAAGGTTAGTCCGAGAGTAGTAGATGGGGAGGGATTTGGAGAAGTTAAGGGTGGAGCTAGGCCGCGTACGTTAGGTGATAGGAATCCCCCCCCCTATCGAGGTTTCGAACCCTTTCGCCCATTTGGAAAGGGACGTGAATGAGGGGGAAACTATTTTAATTGGGGACTCTTTAGTGCGCCACATGGACAAAGAGTTCGTTGAACGGCATCCAACCAAGAGGAGGAGGGTCTGTCTCCCAGGGGCCAAGGTTGACAGAATTAGAGACGAAGTGGATAGGATTGACGTTGCCTCCCGTCATTCGATGTTGGTGACGATGGTAGGAGGCAACGACTCGTATAGGCCCGATACGAGAGTGCCTGACCTTTTGGAGAGATATAGGTGGTTAATTAGGTCCCTGAAGGCGAGGTCAGATAGGTCTTTAGTTCTAGGTATTACCCCTAGGCACGGGTTGGGTCTTAGGATTACGTCAAAAACAATATTTTTGAATAATAAATTAGAAGAGATTTGTGCTGAGGAAAATGTATCCTTCGTAAAGCTGTGGTCCGAATTCAGTGATCCTAGCCTTTTTATAAAAGATGGGGGTGCATTTTCACGAAATAGGTAATGCTAGGCTAGGTAGGTTAATAGACGAAAACGTGCGAAAGCTGTATAGGTCGAAGCCTTCTTTAAACGTTGTGGGTCCGGTGAACGCGGGCCCGAGGTGAAAAATAGTTTAAAACGCGGGCCCGTGGTAAAAAATAACTTAAACGTCTTTTATTGTAACGCGCGTAGTATTAGAAATAAATTAAAAGAATTTAAGGCGATAATTTATTCCGGCAACTACGATATAGTTGCTATCACTGAAACTTGGTTAAATATCGTGACTCGGGACTTGTTGGGGGAACTTGATATACCGGGTTTTAAACTCTTTACTAATGATAGGTTACATAGGTTTGGTGGCGGCGTTTTGCTGTACATTCGTAATTCCCTTAGGGCTATCGAGGTTAAGTTAGATTTTCCGGCAGCAATTAATGCGATATGTGTTGAAGTTAGGGCGCGTAGTATTAGTTTTCATTTTGTTGTTGTTTATAGACCTCCCGTTCAACTCCTCGATACAGATACTAGATTTTACTCACTTCTTGGTAACTTTATTGACAATCGGAATAGTATAATTGTCGGAGACTTTAACTGCCCTAATGTTAATTATGAGACTTTTACTGGTAATGAGGAGGGTTTGAGATTGATTGAGTTTATGGAAGATAACTTTTTACGACAGATGGTTACCGAACCAACGCGTGGTGATAATATTTTAGATTTGGTGATGACGAACGGCGAGAATATAGTCGAAGGTTTAGAAGTAGGCGAGAGTTTAGGACAGAGCTTTCCAAACTGGTGTGTCGCGACACATTAGTGTTTTTTGTATTTTGAAAATTTTGATTTTTCTATCAACAAAATCGGCTACAAGATAAACCACCTACTGAAAAATTATCTGATATTTGGTATTTGATAACAAAAATTAATTAATGTGTCGTGAAAATTGTTATGCTTAAATAGTTTGTCGCCAACGTTAAAAGTTCGGAAAGCTCTGGTTTAGGATGTAGTGATCATCAAATTCTTAGGTTTAAGTTATTGATAGAAAACACTAAGGATAGTAACGTAATAGAAGTCCCTGATTTTCGTAGGGCTAATTTTGATAGTTTTTTGGATAGGATGAGAGTAGTGGACTGGATAACTTATTTATGGGTAATGACTCAAATTGCATTGGGTGGCGTTTAAAGAAAGTTTTAGGAATATTGAAAGGGAGTTTATTCCTCGTAGGCCCAAGCGCGCTAGAAATCATGGTAGGCCCAAGTGGTGGACTAGGGAAATAGGCGAGTTCATAAACGAGCGTAATAGAGCGTATAGACTTAATAAGCGCAATGGCACGGCAGCTAACTTTAATAGATATATCGAGCTTAGACGTCAGGTTAAAAGATCAGTTAGGAATGCCAAGCGTAATTTAGAGATACTTATAGCTGCGGATAGTAAACATAATCCAAAATTTTTTTTGAATATGTTAATAATCGTAAGCCGATAAAAGATAACATAGGCCCTCTACCGGATGTTAATGGCGCCTTGACTTCTGACGCTCAGGCGATGGCGGGTATTTTCAATAATTTTTTGCGACAGTTTTTACCGTAGAAGACGTAAATAATGTCCCCGACGTGGACGATATCGTTGCATTTAGTAGCGAGACTATTTTGGATGAAATAACTGTTTACGAGGGTGAGATTGCGCATTATATCGATAGGCTAAAAGTTAGCAAGGCTCCAGGCCCTGACGCCTTTTATACCCAGACATTTGAAAGATTTGAAAGACGTTATCGTAGGCCCCTTAACGAAGATTTTTAATCAGTCACTCGAAACCGGGATTATTCCTGAAGACTTCAAATTAGCTAACGTCACGCCTATTTTTAGAAAAGGCGACCGCGCAGTAGGTAGCAATTATAGGCCCATTAGCTTAACGCCAATTGTCGGTAAACTTTTGGAATCCGTAGATAGGGATCGTATCATCGATCACTTAGAAAGTAGATATTTGATTAATGGTAGTCAGCATGGGTTTCGACGTCATAGTTCTTGTTTAACTAATTTGTTATAATTTTATAACGAAATAGTGCGCGAATACGATAGGCATAGAGCGGCTGACGTTATTTATTTAGATTTTAAAAAGGGGTTCGATACAGTTCCGCATTGGAGATTAATTGCGAAGGTCAAAGCGCACGGTATACGCGGTCAGGTAGCTAACTGGTTAGAAGAGTGGCTTCGTGCTAGGAGACAGAGGGTCGTAGTTAATGGTAGTGAATCGGGGTGGTTGGATGTGGGTAGCGGTGTCTCACAGGGTTCGGTGTTAGGCCCATTGTTATTCGTAATTTACATTAACGACATAGATGTAGGATTGACTAGTAACGTGTCAAAATTCGCGGACGATACTAAAATAGGCGGTAAGGTTGTTAACGAGGACGATAGAAATAGGCTCCAAGACGATGTAAATAGGATTATGGAGTGGACGGATAAGTGGCAGATGCAATTTAACGTAGACAAATGTAAAGGTTTCCATGTAGGTTCTCGTAACAATAATTACACGTACACGATGGATGATAGAGAGTTAGCGAGCGTTGACAAGGAGGTAGATTTAGGCGTTCGCGTATCTAAGGATTTGAAAGTTAGGAACCAGTGCCTGGAGTCTTGCACAAAAGTTAATAGGATGTTAGGCTTCTTAGCGCGTAATTTCGAATTTAAATCGAAGGATATTATATAGCCCCTTTACAAGTCCCTAGTCATGCCTCATTTAGAATATGCCGTTCAGTTTTGGTGCCCGTATTTGCGCGAGGATATTGATAGGTTAGAAAGGGTTCAGCGTCGTGCCACGAAACTAATTCCGTCATTGCGCAGCAAGCCTTATGAAGATAGGATAAAAGAGTTAGACTTGCATTCACTCGAAACTAAGAGATTAAGGGAGGAGCTTATTGAAGTTTTCAAAATCGTTAATAACATCGATAACGTAAATTTTGACGAACTCTTCATTTTCGATAATAGCAATACTCGTAATAACGGATTTAAGTTGCGTCGCAGACGTTTCATTACTAATGTCGCTAAAAACTTCTTTACGTTTAAAGTAATTGATAAATGGAATAATCTTCCCGCGTCAGTCGTTCATTCTACCAGCGTTAATATGTTTAAGAACCGTTTAGATAGGCATTTTAAAAATATTAACGTTGTTTAAAATAAAAAAACAATTAGTAACAGGAGCGCTGGGTGTGGTGGTCGAGGATGAGTCTGTTGACGATTAATGCCAGCTTGTGACATGCCAGCGTGTGATGCCAGCAAAAAAAAAAAAAATTAGACTAACATGAACGTAGATGTAGCTCGTGGAGTAAACTAACCCACTTGTTTAACTTTACCTACTTTTTATTTTTTCTTATCCTCTCCTTACCAGCATGTCTCTAACTCTCTTTACTTGCATGTCTGTAGTTTGCATGGTATGACTGTGAGTTAAGACTGTGTGTGTACATGGTTTGTAAGTGTTCTTACTTTACTTCTTTTCATCTTTCACCCCTTTCCTATTCTCTTTGATTATTTTTCCGACTTGTCGGCAGTGGCCGGCGGATGATGATGGTGAGGCTTTTTTCTGAATGAATGTTAACCCACGAGTGATAGGTGTTGCTACTTACTTAACCTCTTATTCTCTTCTCTTAACCCCCTACTCTTTCCTTTCTCTCGGGCTAACCTTAGAGTGGATCTTAGGGTCTTTGTTAGCCTTAGCTTCTGTAGATCTGTAGATCATTTTGACGAGTCCCTTCTCAGATGACTCTTTTTGAGAGCCTTCGCTTCTCAGTGGTCCACTTTTGGACCCAGTAACAACAAAGTTACCCATTTTGGAAGTTTCTTTGTTCCTCCTGTGAGCTTTTACTCGATTGGGTGAGAACCCAATCCTTTTTATTGAGTCCCATACAGATGACTCTTTTCTGAGAGCTTTTGCTTCTCAGTGGTCCAATTTTTGGACCTGGTAACAACATAGTTACCCATTTTGGAGGTTTCTTTGTTCTTCCTGTGAGCTTTTGCTCACCTCGAGAGCTTTTGCTCCTCAAAAGTCCAATTTTGGACCCGAGTGACAACCTATTCACCTTTTTTTGAGGTCTTTGAGTTGTCCTCTTACCTTCTCTTGAGGTCCTGAGTTGCCATCTGAGCTTTCGCTCGATTGGGTAATGACCCAATCATCTCGTCGAGTCCCATCTTAGGGTGACTCTTCATTCGACCCCACCGCGTCCTTTTTGTTGACTGTTTGGCTAGCTTCGGCTGCCATTACTGGGGTTTTCGGAGGTTTTGTTGGGCTTTTATCTGTTTGCCCTTTACCGTTTTTCTTTCGTCCTTTGAACCAGCAATTTTGCCGAAGGTGGTCCTTCTTCCTGCAGAAAGTACAGAACCCCCCCGTTTCCCTTCAGGTTCTTTGTTGCTTCGGCGGTTTTCTTTCCGTTGCTTAAACCAACAATTTTGCCTCATGTGGCCCTTCTTCCTGCAGAAGGTGCAGAATATCTGTTTCTTTTCAGGTATTCTCTGCTTTTTCCCTGCGGTTTTCTTTTCGATTTTTGAACCAACATTTGACTTTTGTCTGGCCCCATACGGCATATCATACTTTTCCGAGTCCAAATTTCACCCTGGCTAATATGTTTTTTTATGTAAAATTTAATTCTAAGAGGGGTTTCTTTTCTGCAACTTTTCCCAAAAATCGCGTTATCATGTTCTAAATTGCGGTTTTCTGTTTTATGTTGAAATACCAAATATTCAATTGAACACAACCTCATATTTTTAACCCTGTCGTAATTTGTTGCCATTTAGACACAGTCACTTTGCTTAACTCTTACACAGGTTTAATACCTACATACGTAAGAAAAAAATTTATTACATTTGAATCTTTGTAACCATTTGGACGTAGAAGGCGAAGTTCAACATTCTCTCAATAGATGGCTCTGAGCAATTACGCCAGTTATAATTGTGAAGTAGAAGTGAGTGGACGCCATTTTTTTCGGCAAGTGTTTTTTGTAATTTTCCTAAATTTAATCACCATTATTAAATTTGTTTTGACTATAATTTCATTTTAGAAGTATTAAGGAAGCGCCCTGTTTACTTTGTTTAAATAATATTTTTAATAACTGTGAAGAAAAAACTTTATTCAAAGTTCGTTTCGAAATGGACACAAAGTTTTCATAGGGTAAATTTCTGTCTATGATAACACGTGTGTCCAATTGGATACATGAAATGAATTTTTCATTACGATTGTTTTTATGTACTGTTATATATATATATATAAATATATATATATATATATATATATATATATATATATATATATATATATATAAATATATATATATATTTATATATATATACATAGGGTGTCCCATAAGTCCGGCATCATAGGAAAAATAATAAAAAAAGGCAAAACAAAAGCTTTTATTTACAGAACGTGCTCAATATGTCCACCATTGTTTTCAATACACAAATTCAGACGTGATACCTAGTCAGCAAGCACACGGTGAATGATGTCAGGAGTAATGGTGTTACATGCCCCAATAATGCGCTGCCGCAAATGTTTAACACTCCTAATTTTCTCTGCGTATACCAGCGCTTTCAAGTGGCCCCAGAGATAAAAATCTAGTGGCGTGAGATCCGGGCTTCTAGCTGGTCATTCCACAGGCCCTCGACGTCCTATCCAATGACCAGGGAATTGTTGGTATAGGTATTCCCTTACTTGGGTGCTGTAATGTGCAGGAGCGCCGTCTTGCTGGAACCATGTTGGGAAATTTCCTTCTTCGTTCAAGACACTGGGAAATGCTCCTTCCTTGAGCATACGTAGGTAGGTGCCTCGAGTGACAGGTTAATCTAAAAAGAGGGGGCCTATGATGTTATCCTTCCAAATGCCACACCATACCATCACCCGAGATGCACCTTGTTCCTTTGAAGAGGTATACCAGTGAGGGTTGTTTTGAGATCAGTAGCGACTGTTCTGTCGATTTACCTCACCATTTCCATAAAAAATAGCCTCGTCACTGAACAGAATGGTGGACGAGAAATTGGCATCCCGAGCATATTGTTCCGTAGCCCATTCACAAAATTCCATCCGCCGGTCGGGATCATCTTCCCTTAATTTCTGTAGGATCTGAAGTTTATATGGATGCCATTTGTGAGCCTGAAGAATGCGATGGATGCTACTTTTCGACACTCATGTCTCAGCGGACAATCGCAGAAGAGACTTATTGGGACTTCTGTTAAAATGAGCCAGGATAGCAGTCGCTGTATCATCGTCAGTGGACCTCCTTGAAGGTCCACTGCGTGGTTTATCTTCCATGGATCCTGTTTCTTTAAACTTTGCAACAATCTGCTAACACAACTCTGTGTTATTGGCTCGCGGTCTAGATGCAGTCTGTTAAATTTAGCAGCGACCTCTCTTTGACTCCGATTTCCTATGAGTAGAATTATCTGGATTCGTTCTTCCTTGCTCACAGACATTATGGCCTGTAGAAAGAGAAAAATATGAATTATGGTTTGTAGAAATAGAAAAATATGAATTTCTCCTATGATGCCGGACTTATGGGACACCCTGTATATATATATATATATATATATATATACAGGGTGGGCCGAAAGTCTGGATCCATAGGAAAATATTTATTTTAATACATAAATTACAACAAATGGTAAATACTTAAAATGAATATCAACTTTAACTCGTAAATGCGTATCCGTGATACTGTACAGTGGTTCGTACTCCAGTATAAACAACAAATTATAACAAATGCTCAAATTGGCGGCCTCTGACATCGAGACACTTAGGGATGGAATTTATGATTTTTAATAATTCTTCGAATTGACGTTCTCGAGATGCGTGTTTCATTTGATAATCTTCTTGTTGACTTTACTGGACTATTCGTTAAAGTTTCACATACCATTGCAGAGGTATTTTCATCAGTTGCAGTTTTTGGACGACCAGAACGCCGTCGATCATGTACACTTCCTGTTTCTTTGAAACGTTTAAACAACTTGCCAACAGTCGCATGTGTTACTGGATGCTTATCTATCAGGATGATTTCTATTGAATTCGGTAGCAACTTCTCTGTGTGTAGCGCCCTGACTTGCGTACATGAGCACAAGTTCTACCCGGTCTTCTGTTGTTAGATTCGAAGCCATTTCTGGGCTGAAATAAAAAAAGTATTTGAGTATTTATACTGGAGTACGAACTACTGTACAGTATCACGGATACGCATTTACGAGTTAAAGTTGATATTCATTTTAAGTATTTACCATTTGTTGTAATTTATGTATTAAAATAAATATTTTCCTATGGATCCAGACTTTCGGCCCACCCTGTATATATATATATATATATATGTATATATATATAATATATAGAGAGAGAGAGAGAGAGAGAGAGAGAGAAAGAGAGAGAGAGAGTACTAACTACCACCCACTAATTACCTTATTAGACCTTTGTTGACTAATGGACACATAAATTATTTCATTTAGAAATGTTCTTAAGAAAAAAAAAATTGCTAAAAATGCTTATATATACCTCTGCATATTTCAAGTAAAAATGGTACTGAATGACAAAGGGTTAAGCTTATTTTCCACCATTATTACGAATTTTAAATTAAATTTGCAATGCCAAATTCAGTTTCCTATTACCAAAATCAATATTCATTACCAAATTTAGGTTAATTTGGTAATTAAAAATGCCGGATGGCAACCCTGATTATAACCAAAAATTATATTCCTTGTCTATATTTATGGCGAAAGAACACTAAATATACTGATATTAATTTGTTACAGATTGGACAAGAACGAGAATAAGCACCGACTAGACGTGATGGCCGAATCTGCCCCCAAAACCAGGAAAATGTCAGGTTCAAAGCTCTCTGATGTTGTGGGCCCGGGAAGGAGTTCATTCCCAGCGAGGTGCCGACTTGGAGAGCCGTTCTTCAGAGAAGGATTCGTTTGCAGGAGGAAACGTTCCTCATTCATGACATCCAAAGGTCCAAATACCCTATCCGAAAGATGACTGACGAGCTGGCTTCACTCGTGATGACTCAGTGGAGGAAGTCGAATGTAAAGTTCTCCCCGCCTGTGACAATCACGGAAAAATCGCTCTCATATAAGATCTTGTTGAAATGGAGAGAGATGACAGACGTTGTGAACGGGAGAGTTAAGCCTGCTACCCAGGAGAAGAGGATGGCTGATCTGGATAAACTCTGTGAAGTCTGCGTTTGCAAGCATCAGATCTTCTTGTGCGGCTCAGAGGGGAGTGGATGCTCAGGATGCTCCCTCAAGGCCCATGTGAACTGTAACTGTCCTGTGGAGGTGAATATTCCTAAACTGGACCTTCAGTGGCTGTACTACCAGAGAGTGAAGACTTCCGAAGCTTCAGGAATCCAGATGTCTTCTATAGACTTCGAAGACAGCAGGAGACAGATCAAAGCAGCGAAGAGGAAGAAGGCTGAAGAAGCTTCTGCTGTGAAGAGGAAGAAGAAAGAGGAGGCTACTAATGAGGAGCTTCTCATGAAAGACTTTGAGAAGGACGAATAGACAAACTTGGAAGAAGCTGCAAAAGAAGCCTCTGGCAATGCTGAGGCTACTGAAGCTCCTATGGACGTTCCCGCTGAAGTACCTGCCGAAACTCCAACTTCGGCTACACGAAACTACATGAAGATCCAAAGGACAGCTTCAGCAGCTTTGAGGTACAGGGTGGCAAATGTTCCGGCAGCTGCAGTTGCCACTGGCTTCCTGAACGACCTCATCAAGGCTGGTCATCTTTCCAAAGACAAGGCTTACTTGGCCATAGATGGCATGAAAGTCTGGAGGGCCAAGGAGGAAGTAATGGCCTCATCAGTTGAAGCTCTCACGCAGAGGTCAGAAGAGAAGATCTCTGGGATATTCTTTGATGGCAAGCAGGATAGGAACACAAAAGTGTTGAAATATGACGAAGTGACAGGGAGATTTCATCCCGGCAAAGTGATCGAGGAGCATTACACTATCACGTGGGGGCCTCAAGAAAAGTACCTCTTCCATTTCACTCCAGAGGAACCTGAGGAAGGAGAAAAGCCTGCTCATAAGATCGCTCAGGGCCTGCATGAGTGGCTTCTGGATCAAGGAGCTGACGAGAGCCTTGTAATGATTGGAGGAGACTCTACCAACACCAACAGGAGGTGATCTGGAGGCGCCATAGCCCTATTGGAGAAGGTGCTGGGTCGCAAGTGCCACTGGATGATCTGTCAGCTCCATGTGAACGAGCTCCCCCTGAGGCACTTAATCATCAAGCTGGACGGCTCTGTAACTCCCCTGTCAGGCTTCAGTGGGCCTATTGGAAAACTTCTTGAGAAAGTGAATGAACTTGAGGTGAACTTCAACTTCAAACCAGTGGAAGGAACTGAAGATATCATAGAGCTGCCGGTAGAGATAGTCAAATCTCTCTCCACAGATCAACACAACTGCTCTCTTCTGATCAAAGCCATCAAGTCTGGAAGTCTCGTCCACAGTTGGCTGGTCTCAAGTGCGGACCTCTGAACCAATCCAGGTGGCTTACTACTGCACAAGTCATCTTGCTGTTGTTGATGAGGGAGCACGGACTGAAGGGGGAGAGGTCCTCGTGAAGTTCTGCCTTAACTTCTACTTCAAAATGTACTACGACATCAAAGTGAAGCACCACCTCAAATTTGGTCCTGCACACGTTTTTTCAAGCCTGAGGCTGCTGAGGAACCAGACTACCGAGGTCAGGAACATCATCTCTGCTGCAGTGATAAGAGGAGCTTACCACGCACATCCTGAGAACATCCTGGCTTCATTCCTGTGCAGTGAGGATGCGCATCAGAGAGCTTTTGCTGTGAGCCAGATGGAGAAGATCAGGGAAGGAAGAGACTTTGATGATACGACAGTGAGGCCCATAAAAATCCCAAAGTCACTCTGCAAGCCACTTCACCTGAGGCTCTCATCAACTGGGAATCAGAGAATATTTACGAGCCTATTTTCACCTACAAGATGACCTTGACTGAGCTCGAGGATCTCAGGGAAACTCCACTCAAAGTGGATGCTCTCTCTGTTCATACTCAGTACTGCGAGAGAGCTGTACAGAAACTCTCAACTGCTTCCCAAGCTGTGTACGGTCACGAGAGGAGAGATGGGTGGGTGAGAGCCAGGATAGACCATCGAGAAATGCTCCCAGTGTTCAGATCGAAGCAGGACATACTTAAGAGCTTTTCAGGTTCGAGTGGCTGATGAAGAGGCTGAAGCCATCGTTAATGCTCATAAGAGCTGAAAGTCCTCATAAGATCATAATATAAGATCTTATGAGGCCACGCTTTTCAGGGATCCAGGGATCCAGGAAGAACAGGCGTGTAAACCTACACGTGGAGGTGGCAAGTCTCCCGCTACTCGATCAGAGTAGAGCTGGTGAGCCGCGCCTATTCTTTGAAGAAAAACTTAAAATTCTTAAGTTTTACGTGAAATCTAAACATTTTTTTCAGCACCCAGAGGTGTTGAAACACGCAAAAAATCAAGGATGAGGTCATAAAAGCAGCTTTTAGACTAAATCATATGCAGAACAGCTGCTCGCTTTGGTTTGGGTGTCCTGAGGCTGCGTTAGGCAGCCTTCAAATCAGAAAATCGCGATTTTGACCATGAAAATGAGATTTTTCGGAAAAGTTGCAAATAATAAACCCATCTTAGAATTAATTTTTACATAGAAATACATATTAGCCACTTTGTTTTTCCAAAATTTCAACCCTGAACCCAGAGTATGATATGCCCTAATGGCCCCATCTTTTGCAATTGGCGCAGAAACCACATTTTTTTTGTAAGATTTCCCTCTTTGTTCCCTTTGCAATTTTCCCATGGTTTGTTGAACCAACATTTGTCGTAAGTGTGGCCCATTCTTGTGCAATATGTACAGAATAGCCCTGTTTTTCCCCCCTTTGTGTATAAGTGCATCTCTGTGGTCTGTTTGTTGACCTTGACTTGTTTTTGTCATTGGTTTTGATGCGAGTGGGAGAGCTCACACATTCAACCGTATCACCCTTGTCCCTTGTGGGTGTTTGGTTTTCTAACCTTAATTTGCCTTCGTCATAGGCTTCGGTGTGGGTGTCACTGGGTAATGACCTTTCCACCTTCAAACGTGTCATAAATTTCCCGTGTGGGTGCTTTGTTACTCGAGTTCCCCGCCTCTGTTTCCCTGTTCTTTTTCTTGTTCCAATACTCTTATCCAAGAGTTATTCCTTTGTCTCTGCTTCTACCAGTCTAATTTTGTTGGCAATAGTGTTCTGGTTTGATATTAATTCAAAAGCATTGTCTTCTAATATATCTTCATCAACTAAGTGTTCTATAACGAAACCTTTTAATACCCTTTCTGATGCATTCTGAGGTATTTTTACTTTAAAAATCTCAGCTAAGTTTTCCCAATCTCTCCGTTTAAGATTCCCTTTAAGTGACTCGGTATTTGGGTTATGCACGAAAGAGTCAACGTTGAAAGTCATTCTAAACTTTAGGATAAAGTTTATCTGTTTACCTTTTAAACAAACTTTAACGTAAAAATTTTTAAGATTTTGAAACCTTTAAACAATACAACATTAAAAAAACCTTTTCGGTTTTTAAATTAAAACCTTTAAAAACTTTCAACAAAAATATTACGGTCTTTAACCTTTACAGTTTTTAAACCCCTAACAGAATTAACACAGAAACCCTGGTTTTATTTGTCAAATTGACTTTTCTTTTTAAAGTTAAATGACTTTTATTTTTTTAAAGTTAAATAACTTTTATTGTTAAATGACTAATTATTTCATTTACTACGTTTCTGTTTTCTGGGGTTTAAGTTTCCTCAATTTCTCAGGACTTTTCTCAGAAGCCTTTTGCCGTCAAAAGGCGGATCCTGGATAGGACCCCATGTAATATGACGCGGTTTTATACTTTGTTTTTAAGGTGTAAATTATACCTTTATTTTAGCCTGTTTTCCCTTAAACCACATCATATACATTTAACCCAAGGTTATATATATATCACTGATTATATATTCTTATTTCTCTGTCAATCCGTGTAGGGGGATAATTATAAAACCTTTTACAAAAATAATATATTCATCACAAAACTTCTAAACCAATTACAAGGAAAAATGAAATTTTTAACAGTAATCAAGATTTGTTGAAAAATGACACTGGATAATAAAATAATTAAGTAAAATGCACAAGCACTGTAAATCTGACTGTTATACAAGTTTATTCTACAATTGGTAGTTATTTAACTTAATACAGCCGTGTTGTAATACGCGAGACCATTACAATGAATGGACCCATAACAATTTAAGTTACAATCATAGGCCTGCTTGGCCCTCTACCACATTAGCTAACATACTGTACATAATGCAAATAGAATAAATGAATTTCATATTACTTGGATTACAATCAGAACCACTTATCTGTCAGGTAGACCTTCTTAGATCGGATTAGCTTACAAGAAGTCTCACGCTTCTGTCTCGTCCCAAGCTAGTCTGTTAGGTATAAAATGGGCGGTCCTTATGGCAGCGGGGGTGTGTTCGGATTGGTGCACATATCTGCTCTAACACAATCAATGACGTCCATTATTACGTCACTTCTGCTACATTTTAGTGTTTAAAATACAAATGATTAAGAAGCAGAATGGAGCAAGTTTCGGGATGTTGGGATGGTTATGGAGCAATCCTAGTCATCATAATATTAGCTGGGCATTACATTATACCGTTTCAATATATACTGTAGACTATAGAGAACGACTAATTCGTCAAATATCCCAAATCATGGCATGATACCTAAGTTATTTTGACGCAGGTCTAAATTATTTGCTCAAATGCAATTATTGATATTAAGTAATTGTTGGGAATTGTTGTCAATATTGTTGTTTGTGATATATATCTCTAATGACCAAATTCCTCAGTGAACCTCTCACGCGCTCGCATTTCGAGGAAGTCACGGTCGTCTCACTAATAGATAGTTTATCCATTGTTTTAAGTGGTAACCTATTAAACGAACTATGTTAAACCTATTCCATCTTATGAAAGTCATTAGTCTAAAGCAAGACTGGTGGGCCGTGAATCAGAGAAATTTGCATTTGATTTGTTCATCGTAATTATTACGTAATATAGTATACTGTATATAGTAGTATATAAGAGTTTATTGGTAGCATATCATATGACAATTCCCATAAACATGTGATGACCTCGATGTTGCCAGTTTTTATTTTTTTCCTGAAACTATTACCTTCTCATAGTTTGTTTCAACAATGCATATATTATCATCTCCACGAGCGTAGACATTGCAAGAAAAGATTCTAACTAAGGATAAGTAAAGTTCTTTCATGGTGACAATATATACTTTTATAGATGTCAAACATAAAAATATAATAAAATTCTATATTAACATAAATATATATTCGATACACATTTACGTCATGGCTTTAACATCAGTATTTCGTATAGCTTCCTCCACCATCAATAATTTCTTGCAATCGTTGCGGCATAGAAGAGGACATTTGCTCGGAAAAACATTTCCTTCTTCATAGCGTTTTCCGCGCTGCCTCCAACAATGCAGGGAACCATGACTATCTGTTGAAAATGTTTTTTCGTCACAGTACTCAACTTTTCTCCAGAATTCTTCCTCCTGCGGCAAGTATTGCAAGGCAAATCCCATCCGCGCCTCTTTATGCTCAATAGTCAATGCAGGTTTTATAGCTGGACGGCGAGAAAAATACCCTGCCTCGTGAAGTCTGTTGTTCACTGTATTTGCGCTACAACGAAGGTTCAGTTGTCTGTAAATATGCGTCGCTGGAGCAAACGGATGCTCTCTGGCATGATTACCAATCGCAGCATCTTCCTCTTGAGATGTTGAACGCGGAGGACCAGACCTCGGCAAAGTAGCGATTGAGTTTTCTGCTTCATACCGATGAATCCACCGTTCCACAGTGCTTATGTGAAGCGTGCTGGGACGATAAAGGAAATGAGGATACCATGCACCCCTTCTGAAATTGATTTCGGTTGTGAAGGATACCAACCCTTCGAATGGTAATAATAATCAGCCAATTTCCTATTTTATTGAACATATGCATAAAAAATTCGTCTTAAAAGCCAAGGATCCAAAGATTGTCAGCAATAGTTTATATCCCAACTGAATATAGTCAGCCATCAACAGTATAATCATATTTTATTTCCATAACTACTCATGACTACTCTGTCATATTAAATAACCTTATTATGACTTAGGTAGTAGTAGTAATTCTGAGTGGCGGCCTCTAGCCACATACGTTAAACCTATCAGTGCGTCTAAGATCAGACTCTTCTGTTTCTGTCAATTCATTGTTAGTTTAAGGTATTTTGCTCTTTGTCTTTCTAGGTCTAGGGCATTAAAATAAATATTTGAGTTTGTGTTTAGCATTTCCTCCTACCTTCGTAATTCCCCACCCAACCTCGTTTCCTTCGACATAGCAACGCTTACCTCCATCCTCATTCCACTTCCTTCATTAAACCTATTATCGCTTTTACTGTCCCTTCCTTCCATCCTTCAATGCCAGCGTTCTTAAACCTAGCACATAAATTTTATAATATGGAATCTAACACCTTAGATCTCTACGCATTCATGTTACTTGAAGACGCCTGTGTCTTAGGGGAATCTAAGTGTTGAGAGTGGGTTTGAGGGGTAGTCTATAGATTATTACAGATGACCTTGAACGCTCCAACTATTAAAAAATGATTATTTATTACGCACATCATATGGCATAATACACACATGAATTTAAGTATCTCTTACACTATAGAAATGGAATTGAATCCTACCAGAGTTAAAAAGTCGCAAAATATGATAGATTAGTTGGTATTAAGAGGTCACTAAGAGAAAAGGATTTGGAGTAGAGCGGAAGGCAGAGAGTATATTTTCTCGAGTTTCGGTTATTATTATCGTTATATGGATACATTGCCATGCGGTGTGATCAGAGAGAGAGAGAGAGAGAGAGAGAGAGAGAGAGAGAGAGAGAGAGAGAGAGAGAGAGAGAGAGACAGAGAGAGAGAGACAGACAGAGACAGAGAAAGACAGAGAGAGAGACACACACAGAGAGACAGAGAGCTTTTAAATCACACCTTTTGAATGGTTTGTGGGTAAGGGCTTCACGTATGTTATTTTAGTCCAGGGTAGTTTATGTGGAGGTGTTAACGTAACTTGCACTTGGGACTGTTAATTGTAAGACAACTACTATAGCTGGGACTGAGACACGTTATCCCCTGCATACTCTATATATATCTATATACAGTATGTCTCTATATATAAATAGATAGAGTGATCAACACAGTGATAATGTGGATGTCATTGATGGGGTTAGAGCAATTATGTGCACCAATCCGAACACACCTCCGCTGCCATAAGGACCGCCCATTTTATACCTAACAGACTAGCTTGGGACGAGACAGAGGCGCGAGACTTCTTGTAAGCACTGTACAATGGGAATAACACTGTGTAGGTTACCCCACGAACTCGGTGCTCGTTTTTTACCTCCGGAAAATAGGATAGACTCTTTTTGGAGTCTTTTACAGACGCGAATTTTTCGTTTCACTTTCGTCACACATTCGCTTTAAGAGTGATTTACGCGTTTGGTCTATTTTCTATACTTTTGTAAGGAAGACCATTTTAGCTTGGTGAGTAATTTACTCAAAATTAGAAGAACGATTTCGCTTCTAAGTGCAACACAGCATTTGAATTTATCATTACGGCACAATAGATATATATTTATATACTTGAGCAAACTTCCACTAAGAACTCGTTTTTTGTTCTTAAAAACAGAAATAAATCTAATGTTCTTATTTACATTCAACATAGGATTTGTGAGAGGGAACTTTATTTTATAATGCTCTGAGTTGCACTGCAGCTAAGCGTTTTCCTTTGTATAACACCCTCTTTTTCGGCCTATGGTTCCGCGCGAGGCTGCCAGGGGCAAGATTCCCTACATAAGATTCTTTTTGATTCATCTTATTTTTTAAGAATTATTAACCTTTCCGAAGGTGTAAATTTAACATGCCATTAAACTTGTTAACAATATAACAATCTAATTTTAACGGAGTTTTCCCATTTTATACATAAATGAACGTTCAATTTTGAAACGCCGGAACCCGCAGGAATGAATGGCGATAACATGTTTTTATTTTAATGTAATTTTACATTAGTTATTTTCTTAGATTCTGGGTAACCTTTATATGGTATTTTTATCCGAACTTATTCAGAATTAAATAGACAATTGAGTTCATGTCTTTTTCCCTAAATTACATGAGTATTTAACATGCATATGTTTTAAATTCCATGTACAGTGCTTACAAGAAGTCTCACGCTTCTGTCTCGTCCCAAGCTAGTCTCTTAGGTATAAAATGGGCGGTCCTTATGGCAGCGGAGGTGTGTTCGGATTGGTGCACATAACTGCTCTAACACAATCAATGACGTCCATTATTACGTCACTTCTGCTACATTTTAGTGTTTAAAATACAAATGATTAAGAAGCAGAATGGAGCAAGTTTCGGGATGTTGAGATGGTTATGGAGCAATCCTAGTCATCATAATATTAGCTGGGCATTACATTATACCGTCTCAATATATACTGTAGACTATAGCGAACGACTAATTCGGCAAATATCCCAAATCATGGCATGATACCTGTTATTTTGACGCAGGTCTAAATTATTTGCTCAAATGCAATTATTGATATTAAGTAATTGTTGGGAATTATTGTCAATATTGTTGTTTGTGATATATATCCTACGTGAAGAATCTAATGACCAAATTCCTCAGTGAACCTCTCACGCGCTCGCATTTCGAGGAAGTCACGGTCGTCTCACTAATAGATAGTTTATCCATTGTTTTAAGTGGTAACCTATTAAACGAACTATGTTAAACCTATTCCATCTTATGAAAGTCATTAGTCTAAAGCAAGACTGGTGGGCCGTGAATCAGAGAAATTTGCATTTGATTTGTTCATCGTAATTATTACGTAATATAGTATACTGTATATAGTAGTATATAAGAGTTTATTGGTAGCATAGCATATGACAATTCCCATAAACATGTGATGACCTCGATGTTGCCAGTTTTTATTTTTTTCCTGAAACTATTACCTTCTCATAGTTTGTTTTAACAATGCATATATTATCATCTCCACGAGCGTAGACATTGCAAGAAAAGATTCTAACTAAGGATAAGTAAAGTTCTTTCATGGTGACAATATATACTTTTATAGATGTCAAACATAAAAATATAATAAAATTCTATATTAACATAAATATATATTCGATACACATTTACGTCATGGCTTTAACATCAGTATTTCTATTTCGTATAGCTTCCTCCAGCATCAATAATTTCTTGCAATCGTTGCGGCATAGAAGAGGCCAGATTGTAGGGAATGTTTGGTGTTCGGCGTAAGCTCTCTCAACTATTCCTCGTGTGAGCTAAAAGTGCTTCAAATGTTCTTTCATTGCGTTGCTCCCATTCGTTAATCATTATTGCCCAAAGGTTTTCAATCGGATTCAAATCAGGAGAACGTGGTGGCAGAATTAGATTAATAATCTCTGGGTGATCTTCGTACCACGCGCTCACAACGTTACTCCTATGAATGGGACTGTTATCTTCCATTAAATAAAATGGTTCCGGTGCTGGAACAAGATACGCACGAACACTGGGTAGCAGCACCTCTTCCAGTATCTGGCAATATTGCTGTCCAGTAAAGCGTCCATCTACTTGAGTCAATTCTCCGACACCATAGCCAGACATCCAGCCCCACACACCGAGATTGATGTGACCACTACGTTTGCTCGGGAAAACATTTCCTTCTTCATAGCGTTTTCCGCGCTGCCTCCAACAATGCAGGGAACCATGACTATCTGTTAAAAATGTTTTTTCGTCATAGTACACGACTTTTCTCCAGAATTCTTCCTCCTGCGGCAAGTATTGCAAGGCAAATCCCATCCGCGCCTCTTTATGCTCAATCGTCAATGCAGATTTTATAGCTGGACAGCGAGAAAAATACCCTGCCTCGTGAAGTCTGTTGTTCACTGTATTTGCGCTACAACGAAAGTTCAGGTGTCTGTAAATATGCGTCGCTGGAACAAACGGATGCTCTCTGGCATGATTAACAATCGCAGCATCTTCCTCTTGAGATGTTGAACGCGGAGGACCAGACCTCGGCAAAGTAGCGATTGAGTTTTCTGCTTCATACCGATGAATCCACCGTTCCACAGTGCTTCGATGAACGTCTAGTCGTCTTGATATATCTCTTATTGGCACACCATACTCATGCAATGTCACCATTGCTCCCCGCATTGCCTGGGTCGTCTCGTGGTGCACAGACGGCCTTTCCATCTTTGGGCTTATGTGAAGCGTGCTGGGACGATAAAGGAAATGAGGATACCATGCACCCCTTCTGAAATTGATTTCGGTTGTGAAGGGTACCAACCCTTCGAATGGTAATAATAATCAGTCAATTTCCTATTTTGTTGAACATATGCATAAAAATTCGTCTTAAAAGCCAAGGATCAAAAGATTGTCAGCAATTGTTTATATCCCAACTGAATATAGTCACCCATCAACAGTATAATCATATTTTATTTCCATAACTACTCATGACTACTCTGTCATAGTAAATAACCTTATTATGACTTAGGTAGTAGTGATAATTCTGAGTGGCGGCCTCTAGCCACATACGTTAAACCTATCAGTGCGTCTAAGACCAGACTCTTCTGTTTCTGTCAATTCATTGTTAGTTTAAGGTATTTTGCTCTTTGTCTTTCTAGGTCTAGGGCATTAAAATAAATATTTGAGTTTGTGTTTAGCATTTCCTCCTCCCTTCGTAATTCCCCACCCAACCTCGTTTCCTTCGACATAGCAACGCTTACCTCCATCCTCATTCCACTTCCTTCATTAAACCTATTATCGCTTTTACTGTCCCTTCCTTCCATCCTTCAATGCCAGCGTTCTTAAACCTAGCACATAAATTATATAATATGGAATCTAACACCTTAGATCTCTACACATTCATGTTACTTGAAGAGCCTGTGTCTTAGGGGAATCTAAGTGTTGAGAGTGGGCTTGAGGGGTAGTCTATAGATTATTACAGATGACCTTGAACGCTCCAACTATTTAAAAATGATTATTTATTACGCACATCATATGGCATAATACACACATGAATTTAAGTATCTCTTGCACTATAGGAATGAGATTGAATCCTATCAGAGTTAAAAAGTCGCAAAATATGATAGATTAGTTTGTATTAAGAGGTCATTAAGAGAAAAGGATTTGGAGTAGAGCGGAAGGCAGAGAGTATATTTTCTCGAGTTTCGGTTATTATTAACGTTATATGGATACATTGCCATGCGGTGTGATCAGAAAGAGAGAGAGAGAGAGAGAGAGAGAGAGAGAGAGAGAGAGACACACACACACACACACAGAGAGACACAGAGAGAGACAGAGAGCTTTTAAATCACACCTTTTAAATGGTTTGTGGGTAAGGGCTTCACGTATGTTATTTTAGTCCAGGGTAGTTTATGTGGAGGTGTTAACGTAACTTGCACTTGGGACTGTTAATTGTAAGACAACTACCAAAGCTGGGACTGAGACATGTTATCCCCTGCATACTCTATATATATCTATATACAGTATGTCTCTATATATAAATAGATAGAGTGATCAACACCATGATAATGTGGACGTCATTGATGGGGTTAGAGCAATTATGTGCACCAATCCGAACACACCTCCGCTGCCATAAGGACCGCCCATTTTATACCTAACAGACTAGCTTGGGACGAGACAGAGGCACGAGACTTCTTGTAAGCACTGTACTTAAGAATTTCCAAACTGCTTCGTTTATACCCGAAACTATACAAAAACGCCCCTCGTCATTTTGACGAACACAGTTCTTTAATTCTTTGTTTTTATGAACCATTCATTTATACATACAATTCATTTTGTTTGCATGATCAATTTTGTTTGTGGGTTAATTTATATCTAGTAATTAATTAACCTTATTACATTATTCTTATACATAACAATATATATAAGATATAGGGCTGAAGCCGAAGCCTTTAGAAAACCACGAAACCGAAGTCGAAGCTGGCCATTTAGAAAGACAGGAAGCCGAAACCGAAGCCGAAGCCGAAGCCGAATCTTATAGAACCAGGACCGGAAGATGAGATCCATAGTTAACTTATTCTAAATTAGTGTACGTTAACTATGTTTGGTTATTAGTAATACTACTAATAAACTATTAAATTAGTTAAATAAAAAATAAAACTCCCCAAACTATAAAAATAACCAAGTCTCGAAGTCGAAGCTGACCATTTTCAAATTCTCGAAGCCGAAGCCTACAAAAGCCGGCTTCAGCCCCATGTCTGACACACGCGCACACACACACACACACACATATATATATATATATACACACACAAGTTTTTCAATTTTTTCAGTTATGAAAGCTGAATTGAAGAAAAAATACTGAAACCTTACTCGACAAGTGATCGATCTTTATTTATCACTGTGAACAGTGAATTTAGGGTGGAGCGAAAGTTTTTTCTTTTGCATCTATTTCTCCATGGGTACAAAAGTTGTGTAATGATGTCTATAATAACTCTGTCAAATATTGATCAGTTTGGTATTCATTTACTGGTTCCGCAAGGAGCAAGTATATTTTGTTATTTATGCAAAAGAATTAATGTCCAGACACTGATCACGTCTTTCAAAGCAAATCGTATAATTTAATGGGTTTCGGCTATTTTGCTAGAAAAAACACCTTATATATAACATTTGTCGTATTTTGATACTAAAGTGCTGATCAGTTGGCAACTCTCAGTTAAAAGCTGTTGATGTTGTAGATAGAACTTAGTTGCACAGTGGTGGACGTAACTCAGAGGCGGATTAAGACACCTCGAAGCCCCGGGTTAATGAAGAATATGGGGTCCTTTTCTATAGCTTTTTATTAATAATACATGTACATGTACAGCACATAATACATTTACACGAGTTATATGTACGGTGCTCAGGCGAACTGAGAAACAAACTTAAAAGAACCTTAACACAGCGTATTTTGCATTTTGCCAAAACCAAACGGTATTAAACAAACCTTACTCTAGGGCCTATAAAACATAAAATAAAACAGGGAATTTGTCAGTTTGTGTACTCCGTCATATTTAATCAAAGTTTGCGAAATCTCGAATTATATGATCGAAACTCAGTTGATTGGGGGGGCCCCCCCTCAAGCATGGGAGCCTGAGGCTTCAGCCTCAATAGCCTCATGATAATCCGCCACTGTGGACGTTGAGAAGAGAGGTAGTGTCGTTACATATACAATAAAATTTGATAATTTTTTATTTGATAATACTACAATACATCATAATATTTATATTATCACATTAATATTATCATCTAACTAATATTATACTTTTTGCAGCACTGATTATGAATTATACAAGGCATGCCAGAAAAAAACAGCTGTCAGCATTCTCACAGGCATCAGAATTTGATGCTAGGCCCTTTAAAATTAATGTTTTGCCAACAACTTCGGATGTTATTTCGTATTACCAGGATGTAAGATTAGAAATGAAATCATTACCAATAAATGCTGAACGAAAAGTGACAGAGATAGCTGAGAAGGTTGCTTCTGATATTGTGAACATATGAGATAAAGCTTCAAATCTAATCATCTCCCATACCAGCTGGATAAGAAAAATACGAAAGTGTCATGACCAGTACCAGAATTTGATGAAGTCAATTAAAAGACTTGGAACGCCTACTTTTGATAGTAAATGGCCAAATTTTCTTAAGGGAACAACTAAGTTGTTTGATGTAGCTGCTTGTCAATGTATTTTAATCTCAGCTTGCAAATGTGAGGCGGCTCGTCGAGTTCCTATTCCTGAAAGAAAACTTTTGACTGACCTGAGAACTCATTGACGAATAGGCAACGGAGGAGTTGATTTACCATGACAAAAAAATTTCAAAAGCGCACTGATCGCAAATTAACCAGTTGGAAGAGAACTGAAGATAAAGCAAACACAAGTCAGACCACAGCATCTCTGAATTTTTCATCATATGAAACAGATACAAATGAAAACTCTGACAATTCTGATACTGAGATCACATTGCTAAGTAAAGCAATTAATCCTTCACCCATGACATATCAGATGAAAATTAGTATGCCTGTTTTGGCAATAACCTATGATAGATATGGTGTTTCGGATCGATCTGCAGCAGCTATTACTAATGTTGTGATGCAAGACCTTGGCATAATTCACAACGAAAACATGTCCCACGTTGTATTGTAGACAGGCACAAGCTCAGAAGAGAGTGAAAAAAGCAAAGGGCAGAAATGGAAGATTTTCCAACATAAACACCGTGCAAGGGATTGTACTTCGATGGTCGAAGGGATAAGACACGAACGAGGGTTAAACAAGGTGGGAAATATTATCTGAAATTATCAACTTCCTTAGGTCACACCACTCCACTGTCACTCAGGAGCAAAGATATATTTGATTCCATTATCTCATTTCTGGAAGAAACTAATGTTAATACAGATACACTTATTGCTGTTGGTTGTGATGGCACAGTAACAAATACTGGGACTAAAACAGGTGTGATTAGACTCTTAGAAGACCATTTTACAAGACCTTTGCAATGGATGATATGTACAGTATGTTGCACATGAACGAACTTCCTCCACGACATCTTTTCCACCATCTCGATGGCCGTACACGTGAACCAAATGCATTCATGGGTGAACTTCGCCAAGCAATAGCCTCATGTGAACAACACAAAATTGTGAGATTTTACCCAATTCCTGTTGATTTACCACAGTGCTTAGAAAATACAGAGTTAAGCACTGACCAGAAATATATGTGGGATATTTGTAAGGCTGTATCATCTGGCAACTATACGGAAGATCTTGAAAGACACCAACCTGGCAGTGTAAGCCATTCAAGATGGCTGACAACTGCAAACAAAAATCCTTCAAAGCCCCTTCTAACTCTGGCCGAATTTGTTTGCAACGTATATGCTCCAAACTGGTTCAATGTAAAAGTTCATTCTTCATCTACAGATGGTACAAGAATTTTGTGGCAGATAATCCAGAGTTCCAGATACCTCTCAAAAGACTTCAAAGCAGTTGTTGACCTTGTAATTCAGAGAAATGCTTATTATGGTCACCCTGGAAATATACTGATTGCTATGCTTGCTAATAATCGAGATCATGTGAAAAAGTTGGCGCTTCGACGGATAATGGCTGCAAGAGCTATAAAAAGCAACTATACAAACATTAGGCATTTCATGATTCCCAAACTGTTTTTTTGTGCATCTGAATACTATGAATTAATCGATGACTGGCAAAGAGATGGAAGGCTGGAACCTCCTCTAACCCAGCATGTACCCGATGAGGAGCTGATACAGTTTGTAAATCAAGAAGGCGCCGCACCAAAATTAGAGTTTGATAAACTACCTTGTCATACTCAAAAAGCTGTTGAACGTGGTGTACGTTTCGTTACTAAAGCTTCTGCAGCAGTTTGCGGATCCACGAACAGAGATGGGTTCATCCGCTCTCGTTTAAGATCAGAAAAATAATGCCTCATTTCAACACCAAATCAGATTACAAGGGTGAATAAATTCTCTGACAATCCACCAAGGTCGGGAGGTTGGGGTGGATTGGGTGGAACCCGATGTGCAATCACCTCCTCGTGTGGGTTATGAGTATATTCATCCACATATTGGGTGAATATAGCAAAGAGTTGCACTCAAATATTTAAAAGTGCTTTAAAAAAACCATATATTACAAATATCCGATTTTATATTAAAATGTTCGGAATTTTAAAGCTCTTGCGGAACCAGAAGATAAAAGGCTTCGGCAAAAATATTTAAACAGAAAATTACCTCCGTCAGTACGCAACTTTTCTACCCCTGGAGAAAATGATAATCGGAAGTATTTTTTTGACACTACTTTTCACTACAGTCCCGATGTCAGGTTGATCTAATAGACATGCAGACTGAACCGGATGGAGACTTCCGTTTCATTCTCAATTACCAAGACCAAACATGTAATCGTAATCAGGAATCGTAATCATTGGAATCAATTCCACATTTTTGAGGAATCGTAATCGATTCCATTTGTCCTGGAAAACCAAGGAATCGTAATCGATTCAATTTCTTCCTGGAGAGCCAAGGAATTGTAATCGTAATCGATTCAATTTGTCCTGGAAAACCAAGGAATCGTAATCGTAATCGATTTCACGGCAAAAGGAATTGTAATCGTGATTACATGCCATGATTACGACATATCAATGAATATGAAAGTCAAGTTACCATTACAATAAAGCCCAATCTTTATACGCTATATACTTCTGTCTAAACAGTGGGCTTTATTGTCATGCTTTGACACTCACATTATGGTGAAAAATTTCATCTATGAAGTTGCCATTGTTTCATAAGATTTTAAGTTTGTCTTTCTTCTGTTTACCTAATTTGGAATCGTCGGAATCATGGTTACAGTTTTTAATGTAATCGTAATCGTAATCGATTCCATTAATTCTGGAAGGAATTGTAATCGTAATCGTAATCGATCCCATTAATTTTGGAAGGAATTGTAATCGTAATCATGAACTTGTTAGGTAATCATAATCGTAATCGATTCCCTTTGTGGTGGACTCATAACACGTCTGAAACAAGACCATCTCACCAAATTTACGATTCTTCGACCACTGAAAACGAAGACGGATGAAGAAGTTGCCTACCACCTGATGGATATATTCCGTACTTTTGGGGGGCACCATACACCCTCCAGAGTGATAATGGCAGGGAATTCTCGAAAAAAGTAATCCAAAATCTCGCTGAAACGTGGAAAGGACTGAAGCTCGTTCACGGGAAGCGGCCTTCCCAGAGTCAGGGGGTCGGTAGAGAGATCAAATCAAGATGTTAGAGATATGCTCGTGTCATGGATGGCTGATGAGAAAGCAAAAAAATGGTCGGAAGGATTAAGGTTTATTCAGGGCAGAAAAACCGCCTCTACACACCGGAATCAATAAGAGCCTTTATAAATCTATGTTGGGTCGCCACAAAGAATCAGATTGGCAAATTCTTCTCTGACAGAAGAGGTGTATACTTCACTAGAAACAGAAGATGATTTGGAAAAAAAAATTTATCTGTAGATAGGCCTGATAATGAAGAACTCGAAAATGAAGTCGAAGAAAACACACTAGAAAAAACCTGTAATGAAAAGAAGAAATTGTTTGCCATTTGCGAGAAAGAAACTTCAGGAGCACACAAGTGTTGTATATGCGAATTTATGCTCATATGATCTGCGGAAGAAGTGCTGAAGAGGAAGAAGGATACGGAGGACAAGTAACATACAATCTCTGCTTCCGAAAAGAGCGTATCAGTACTGAACGCGAAGGCACCAGGTCGGGATTAAAGAAAGAGGCTGAAAAAATTATATCACTTTCCAACTCAAAATTACCTCCTGTTGAGCTGGGGAAAAACGTTGTCGTAAAAGTCCCAGATGTCGACAGAGGAAGGCTTGTCCCCAGGAATGTGTTAGCCGTAGTCATGAGTGTGAACGAATCTGGACTTGACCAGCTAGGTACCAAAGAAGGTATTTTAGAAAGGATGTATGCACGTAATGAATTCACATTGGCAGATTCGAATTTTATGAAGATGAAAGAAATTCCTTTTGTTTCTTCGATATCCCTCCGTTCTGTGTCAAGTATCACTTCTGGATCTAAACAGGGATTCGTACTTTGCCACTGCAAACGTTACCACATAGACAAAAAGTGTAAGTGCCGTTTTCATGCAGTGAAGTGCAATTCTAAGTGTCACAACAATAGCGCCTATAAAACAAATAGGCTAAACCTCTACTACACTTTTGTCACTTTTGCCGTACGTTAGTATTTTTATTTCCCGAAATAAAACCAAATTATGAGTTAATTTAGTATTGTTTTATTCGTCCTTTTCTGAAGTTGGCCGACCAATATACAGTAGTTCAGATCGCGTTCTGGCAATATCAACTTTGCCACATCGCGTTGTGATCAGTCTTTCAGATATGTGATCAGTATTTCCTTGTGAACAGACGTGTTTTATCGAGTGTCCAGTGTTATCAATTGAATAAGTGGTTTTCGTTGGTGTTTTAAAAAAAATTAGTGTTCGGTGCATTCATAACTAAATTACTTCGTGCTACTAATCATTCATTAGCGAATATATTTCATTTATTGACGCTATTCAGTACTATATTATTTGATCAAACCAAGGCTACTGCACCAAGGCTACTGCACCAAGGCTACTTCCGCAGGGAGACGCGGAAGGTAATCGTTTAGTTAATTTTCTCGAGGATAGCTTTCTTATTCAAAAGGTTGTGGAACCTACGAGGTTGGACAGTATTTTAGATTTAGTAATAACTACGGATGATAGGCTAATTACTGATCTTCAAGTAATAGAACCGTTAAGCAATAGCGATCACAATATGGTAGAGTTTGTCCTTTCAGTAAGTCACTCGAAACCAGCTAACTCGACTAAAATTCCTAACTTCCAGCACGCAGACTTTAGTAAATTTCGAAATAAATTATCACACGTCAATTGGGAAAACGTAATGGGGAACTCCAACGCAAAACTAATATGGGAATCGTTCGAAACAGTATTTAGGACTATAAATGAGGAATGTGTACCGTACAAAATTAAGCGTGCGAAAGTAAACAACAAGCCCTTGTAGTTTACTTCTAGAGTAGGAGATATTATAAAGAGTAGAGACAGGGCTTATAGGCAACAAAAGTGCGATAAAGACAATTTGTGGTTACGAAACAACTACATATCTCTAAAGCGTGAAGCGAAAAGTGTAATAAAAAAGTCCAAGCGCGAATTTGAAATCTCCATAGCTCGTGACGGTAAAGAAAACCCCAAGCGATTCCTTCAATACGTCAACAACAGAAATCCAGTAAAAAGTGTCTTGGGGCCGTTGAAAAATGTTAACGGAGATCTAGTTTCTGAAAACAAGGAAATGGCTACCTTGCTAAACGAATTTTTTACGTCAGTTTTTACTATAGAAGATGTAACGAATATCCCTACGGTCATAGACATAATACCTTTTGATAATGGTAATATTTTGGATAATATCGTGGTTAGTGAAGGGGAAGTAATACGCTATATTGATAAAAGGAAAACGCGTAAATCACCGGGGCCGGATTCCATATATCCCATACAACTAAAAGAATTAAAAGATAGCATTGTTGTGCCGTTAACAAAGATTTTTAATGCGTCTATTTCTGAGGGGTGCGTACCAGATAATTTCAAGTTAGCAAACGTAACACCTATCTTTAAGAAAGGCGATAAAGGTGAGGCGGGAAATTATAGGCCAATCAGTTTAATGTCTGTTGTAGGTAAGCTACTGGAATCAATAATTAGGGATCGTATAGTCGAACACTTAGAAGTGCATAAACTAGTTAGAAATACGCAGCACGGTTTTAGGCGAAACAAATCTTGCTTAACTAATCTTTTAGAATTTTTTCAAAGCGTGGTTGACGTTTACGACAGTCATCGGGCGGTTGATGTAGTGTATTTAGATTTTCAAAAAGCGTTTGACACCGTGCCGCACAAAAGACTCATTGAAAAAACTAAGGCTCATGGAATCAGGGGTGTAGTAATAAATTGGCTAGAAGAGTGGTTGCGAGGTAGGAAACAGAGGGTGGTTGTTGATGGAGCGGAGTCGTGTTGGGCTAATGTAGCGAGTGGCGTCCCTCAGGGTTCTGTATTGGGCCCCTTGCTTTTTCTTATATATATTAACGATTTAGATGTCGGCCTAGTCAGTACAGTTTCAAAGTTTGCGGATGACACGAAGCTAGGTGGTAGGGCGATTAATGACGAAGATAGAGGTAAAATCCAGGAAGACCCGAATAAAATCGTTGATTGGTCAGTCACATGGCAAATGAGATTTAACGTTGATAAGTGCAAAATTTTACATATAGGTTCGCGTAACGGTAATTTTGCGTATAGTATGTCAGGAAAAGATTTAACAAGCGTAGAGCAGGAAAAAGATTTAGGAGTTATAGTCACTGGTGATTTAAAAGTAGCGAAACAAAGTACAGCAGCGGTCAATAAGGCGAACAAAGTGTTAGGTTTTATAACTCGAAATTTTGAGTACAAATCGCGCGATATTATAGTTCCTCTTTATAAATCATTAGTTAGACCCCATTTGGAGTACGTGATCCAATTTTGGAATCCGCATATGCGCAAAGATATAGACAAACTCGAAAGAGTTCAAAGACGAGCAACTAAGATGATTCCGTCGCTTAGGTCAAAGTCGTACGAGGATAGGCTTAAGGAGTTAAAATTGACTACACTCGAGACTAGGAGGCTAAGGGGTGATCTAATCCAGGTTTTCAAAATTATGAATGGGTTTGATAACGTAGAAAGAGATACCTTTTTCGAAATATCTCAATATAATAGGACTAGAAATAACGGGTGTAAGTTGACAAGTAGAAGGTTCGAGACAGCAGTTGCGAAAAACTTTTTTACGCATAGAATAGTAAATAGCTGGAATAGTTTGCCGGTGAAGTAATTAGTAGCACGTCTATAAACATGTTTAAAAATCGATTAGACGCATATGTTGATAGATTGGGTATAGTTTAAGGTAGTAAAATTAAGGCTTTGTGGTGATACTGTAGATCCCACAGCTCAACACAAGTGTTGTGGGATATAGGGAGGCACCATCTTGGGTTAGGGGATACTCTCTTTCCTTACACACCCCATTTGAAGAGATTCCTCTGCCGAGCGGTGCCCCCCATAGTACTGTGAGGTATTGAAAAACTCATGATCTTCACTTGCCCCACAAACACCTTGAAATGGAGACCCAAAATGGGTGCACACACATTTCTACATTACTGTACAGTCTTTACAGCCACGTCTACACTTTTCCTCCTAAGTATATATATTGTAATGTATATGGTGGTAAATTTTGACTTGGTCCGCAATCGATATGGACCGTGACTTATTTTTGGTTGGCAAGGTACTACTATTGATGGATACCGTAATGAAATTGACTGGATTCTTTGGATCTGTTATATTTGCATGTCGGTTATAAATAGATATAGAGTGTAACATATTTGTGGATAGTAGTCTATTATGACTTGATCTTCTGGATCCAGAGATTCTATCTTTAGTTTTAAATCGATAATTAATTAGTTTTAAATTGATAATTATTTAGTTTTGTAAAAATTGGTCGTTGCCAATGTACAGGCAGTTCTTACATAAATTCTTATGTTCTTGTGGTTCGGAACCCACGTAAAATTGTAGTTCCCCTCCGCCACCACGGAGGACATACACAATACACAATTACGAACACAGTTAGGTAGACCAGCCATGAGTGGATCCTAGGGTCTTTGTTGGTCTGAAACATTATAACATTATAACATTATAACTGGGCAGCCACAAAGCGAAATTATAATTATTTCGAGTTCTGGAATTTCAAGAACTTCCAGAACGCATTGTGGCTGTTGGAAAAAACCCACGACGCGAAAAATATTCTTATTTCGCTTTCTGGTTATTTTGCTCTCCGCAACCCGCTGTGGTCATTTTGTTCGCTCATTGAGCGATTTCGTTGTTTGAGCTTAACATATCAGAGATGGGGAACTGAAAAAAATAGCAGTTCGTTTTTCGATTTCAGTTTCTATGAAAAAGAAATATCAGTTCCGATTTCGATTTCAGTTTTAGAAATATTTAGAAATATTTATTGCTCATATAGGCTAAGCATTATTAATGCTTTTCTTTACAGACTTCATGCGAATACCATAGTGTAAGGCTTGGCTACTTCTCGTCAGTAAAAACTATTAATATATCACACACACACACACACACACACACACACACTGTTTGTGTGTGTGTGTGTTTTCTCTGATACCTCAAATGTTATAAAGTTGTAATAAAAAACAAGAGCATCGTTCAGAGTATTTATTTGTTCAATAACTTACAGTCAATTAAACTTTAAAAATATTTGTGACTATAAGATAAAACAAGTACAAATGAATACATATTACTCCTTTTCTTAAGTATGAATATGAGACAAAGATTTGAGAATCCTCACCTAACCTGTGTAATCATGTAAATGTAACGTTGTTAAAATGATAAAAATGACATGCCATTTCTCAGTCATAAAAATTATCTTTAAGGTGTCTTGAGGGTCTGCGTGAATCCTTTACTTTACCAGATGATTTTATATCTTTTATTAGAGGTTTATCATTTAAAGCTTGTATTGGGAGAAATTTCCTATCAATTGGCCATAGGCTATTCAAAAATCTCGCAATAGAAAAAATATTAAAAAAATAGTTTATTTTCTATGCTTATTCTCTAACTCACCCTTCAATTTTATATGTTGTGCTATTGTAAAAAAAAAGTTAGTAGACCTAAATAAAACTTAAAACCGTTTCTATTTTAATAACGGTTTTCCGTTTTTTATTTCATCTTAGTTCAGTTTTAGTTTTCATTTCAGCTTTTTCATGTTTTCTCGATTTCGTTTTCTTTTTCAAATTCAGTTTTATCGGTTTATCGATTCCTCATCCCTGAAATACATATACAGTAAACCCTCTCAATAACGACACTTCACCACAGGGACTTTTTTAGCATATATACTAGTGGGCCAAATGGTCCACTTGCCCTTGTATTTGGCCCACTAGTCACATTCTATTGCCCACTAGTCAATTTTAAGCTTTGTAGTAAAAATAATGATTCTAGTAAGGTTCATTTTAAGATAGTTATTTTCTAGTATAAAATATTACATAACTGCCACATGCTTCTATCAGCTATGATATATTTCACATACCTCTGACAAACCCCTAATTATGCATTCTCTCTCGTATACTATTCTAAATGTTAAATTTGTATTTCTAACTCATTATATTTCTCTCATATCCCTTACTCCTTTATTCATTACCATGTCCTATAGAGTGGTTTATTAACTGTCTCACCTACGCATTAGTGTTAAACAGCGTAAAAATCAATATTTACGGAATTCCTTTTTCCTTCGTCTACCATATTTACGTTTTCTCTCCATTTCACATAAAATATTTATTGTGAAGTAAGCGCACTTAAAGTAGGTCACTGTAGTTTATACCCTATCTATCTACCTATCCTACCCTCCTTCTACACGCGGTTGAAATGAAATTAAACTGCGCATTATGCAATTGCAAACCTATTAAAATGAAGTAGATAATTAAAACTTCAACTGGCTCATTATTTCTTCGGGATTAGTCTCCTCTATCCACAATTAAGACTTTTCGGATCTTAAAATTGTCATAACTTATCAAGAGATTTTATGGATTAATTCTACATGGGAGGAAGTTGATAAATAAGAGACCTATTTATATCGTACCGTATGCGAATAATTCAAAGATTCTGTATCGGAACTTCCTTCATGCCATCTTCACTGGAAATGCATTAAAAAAATTTTAAATGTACCTAAAATTTATATGAAATAAAGTTAAAGTAAATCCAAAAAAAATTATTAAATACAAAGATGTGGCAAGTGAATAAATTCAAATATTAAATACCAAATTAAATGCAAATAAATATCAATCATTCAATTAATCAATTAACATTTGTATGGTCTACGTTAACCTCATTGTAATATTGTAATGAGCATAATAATTGTAATATTGTAGTATTTATTTTCATCAAGAAACAGACATATCTATCTTATAGTACTGTACTATATGGAGTATATATAATATATATATATATATATATATATATATATATATGATGAATTTGATGAAACGCAAAAAATATTAAATATTGTAATTGAAATCTAGAATAAATCCGAAAATGTTTCGAAAATTCTAATTTTTCAAAAATAAATCAGTTTCCTTGTAAAATTCAATACGTGAAGACTAATTTATTATGCGGGTTGGTTGGCTGTTTCCTTTTACTCTATGTCCTTCGTCCAACTGAGGTGAGGGCATTGAGACGAGCGATAACGCCACCAACCCGAAAAGATAAGTCCCTTTTAAAAACACAAGTGAATAGAACCGAGTATATTACGCGTAGTGGGATCGTCACTGCACCCCATCCCCATCTCTCAGACTGTCTTGGGACAATCCTTGGCTGGGTTTTATCATGCCCATTCTTATCGTTTCAGGAAGGGTTTACGCAAATTCTGTTGATTGTTGAATGTTAAATTTACATCCTGAAATTGTTTTTCTGATGAGAAGTGGTCTTGTACGTGAAAATGATCCCGTATTCAAGGTTTGGTTGGTTCATTTAATGAAATGTGATTTCTTGTAAATATCACATTATATTCATGTACAGGAGATCCAGTAAATAAATTCGCGGAATGGTTTCATTAAAAACACATCCAATAAATTACGCAAAGTTGTTGACTTGACCTCGTATACGTAGTTCATAATTTATTGACGTAAACTTTTCAAACGCGCCTTTTTTTTTTGCTCTCTTCAATAGAAATCACGTTTACATAGAAAATAAATATATATTTTCAATAAACTATTTATGTCGTAAAAACAAAAGAACATTATGTATGTATATTTTAAATAAAAAAAAGGTTTTTCTTTTAATTAAACGTAGACCAACAGGCTACGGCATGTGCTTGATAACTACTTTCAGCTTCTTTATACAGGGTGATTACGAGTGATCTTCCTGATTTTAAATATTTATGAAAAAACTAACAAAGCTACAGTGAAAAGCAAGATATACAAATAAAGAAGAACTCATAGAGGTTTATTTACGAGCTATTGAAGTTTAATATGAGCTCCTTTTGTGGCTCTGCAGATATCAAAGCGGTATTCTGTTTTCCTCCATACATTTTGTTGCATATCAGACTGAACTTCTCCAACAGCCTCACGTATCCTTTCCTTAAAATGTTCCAAAGTTGTTGCCATTGGTGGAACAAAAACTTCATTTTTGACATAGCACCAGAGAAAGAAGTCAAAGAGGGTTTAGATCGGACGAACGAGCCGGTGTAACGTTGAAAAATGAGGTCGTTGAAAAATGAGGTACACCTCATTATTGAACGTCGAATAATGAGGTGCACCTCACTTTTCAACGTTGAATAATGAGGTGCCCCTCAATTTTCAACGTTGAAAAATGAAGTACATTGTTGAAAAATAAGACACTTCGTTAAAAATTGAGTTGAAGTAGATTATAAGTTAAAGTAGCCCCTCAGAGCTTGGCCGTTCAGGGCTCAGCTGGGATTCTGAACCCAATCAAAATAAATAAAACTAGAGGAACGACCCAGCGTTGCCAGGCAATTGCTCATTCAGGAGTGTTGTAAGTGGGAGTGGGGTGGCGCACCATTCTGCTTCAATCATTTGTAAATAAAACTTTTTGAGTTCTTCTTTATTTGTATATCTTGCTTTTCGCTGTAGCTTTGTTAGTTTTCTCATAATAAATGTTTAAGATCAGGATGATAATTTGTAATCACCCTGTATTTCAAATAAAATACTCTTTATACTGTAGATATGTATAAGCTGATAAAATACTTTCTAGATGCTATAAAAATAAAGAAAAATATGCAGCATGCCTTGTAGAGCATGGGCAACTAGTTCATTTTCTATGCGGTCCACAAATTTGTTTCTGTCGAGCTATAGGTCTTCTGGGCCAAAATTTAACTTACGAGCCAAAATATATTAGTTTTATATCGTTTCGTTTGGGGCAAATGAAAGAGACATCCTTTAACTTTTATATTAGTAAAGGACCTTTTCCAGTTTGTGTACCGTTTTTCCTATAATTTATTTTTGCTTCTTTTCAGATAAAAAATGATCTCGCATCATAAAATAAATGTTTATGTTTATGTTTATTATTGGTTAACCTAACCAATCGTTAGGTTAACTGTACGCCCTTGACGATTGGTTAGGTTAGGTCATGATATTTTCGTTAGTTAGCCTTATAAAGCAAAAATAAATTATATGAAAAACGGTACACAAACTGGAAAATGTCCTTAGTAAAAGTTAGGTTACATTAGTTTAGTGGTTCCCAACGGGGGCGATACCTTTTCTCCAGTGGCAGTTTGTAAAGTTCACTGGGCCGTTGAGAATAAGGGGTGAGATATAGGAAAGGACTGAATGACACGCAAACTTAAGTATTGTTTGCTAAGTTTTATATTTATGAAGGGGGGTGTTCAAAAATACTGTATAGTGAAAGGGCAGTGTGGCTTCAAAAAGTTTGAACCGCTGGGTTAGTTGAACTCTCAGGTAGATTTATAGCACCTAAAAATAACTTAGCGTAATCGAAAGGTACGGTTTGGCTCAAATGAAACGAAAGAAAACGAACATACAGTATTTTGGAGCATTAGTTAGATTTTAGCGCAAACACTGTAGCACTGGTTCTGTTATTTTACTTACGTCCGCAACCAACATTTTTTTTCTAAGTGTTTCCGTAATGTGGAATGTGGCAGATTTTTTCTATCGAAATCAATTCAAAACCATCATTTTTAATCCCCGGAATGAGAACTAAATACAAAAGTTTGATTTTTATTCTTTCGAAATGTGAAAGTTTGCCTATATTTTAGAGTAGATCCTATGATTGGAGTATGGGTTTATTCCCGGTGGTCTGTATAAAGTCCGTTGTCATATGTTAAATTTTAATTTAGAAACTTAGTAATGATTATTAATGATTATTTTAAATGAAATTACACGTATTTTAAATGGTGTCATGTGTTTATTTTTAATATAAAAAATTAGAAATAAAATTATTTTAAACGGAATAAAATCATAACCGTCGCTGTTGTCAAGGAAGGCGGACGACCAATTGTTGGTGTAAAATATTTCAAAATGCTCTGTTCGGGGCAGTCTCGTTCTCAGGTTCTTTAAAAGGGGACGTGTTTGTAATTTTACAGCAATTTGTAATTGTAAAATATAATTTGTAATGTAAATTTGTCCAATTACTGAGTTTTCTCCCCGCGATATAATGTTAAAATACGTATTCAAACACGTTTCCCCCTCCGTTATCCTTGTGTTAATTAAATAAACACGCTAAATATAGTGAAAATGGTCATCAGTCACATTCCTCCCTCTTGATCTTAAAATGTCCGAATTTGTGTCGTGTTCTAGCTCAAGGCCACGGCTACCAAGTGTTATATCGAGTTCAGTAATATCAATATAAAGTAGTAAAAAGGAGTAAAGAGCAGTAATACCGCAGATTAAGTAAATAAAATCTTCAATAAAACATAAGCAGGATATTTCTTGGTTGAATAGAGCAAAACATTCTCATTTTAAAATTCTCTTCTTCGTTGAAAATGGCCCGCCATGCGAGCCCTGTGTTTTGAGTCATCTCGGTCACGTTTACCACAGCTGTTGCATATATATATATATATATATATATATATATATAGGGTGAACCAAATGTAGGTGGACAGTAAATGATAACGTTTATTTTGAGAATACATATTTAATTTTTTTGTATACTATAATACAAAATAAAATTTAAATAAATTTAGTTATAATATTTAATATAATATAACACAAACACCATAGTTATAATGAACACCATAGTTATAATATAATATAACACAAACCGTATTCAACCTACTGTCCACCTACTTTTGGTTCACCGTGTATATAAGAGATCTTCTCGATGTATTACCTTTCCAAGCGCATCACGTAGAGCGCGATATTAAGGGATCGTAGGGACAAGGAAACTCGTCGGCAGAAATTTACTTTACTTGGAATTGCGTATGCATTGTATATTGAAATCAAATTAAGGTAGTATTAAGTCTTATTGGATCGATTTTAAATCAATGTTTCCTTACTCTAGTTATTATCAAGTTCTCATAGTCGATAGACACGGACTTCTTACCGCCGTCTAATTAAGCCCAATACCTCTTAATACCGCCTAAGTCCTGTACGTATTAATTTCTCTGCTTTAATCCGGAGACTAGCGGTTAATTTGGCTTATTCGAATCTCTATAATCTGTCTCTTTGCTATTCTCTCTATACGGATTGGGCATTCCAGCCGCAACCCGGAGATCCGAAATTAATCGCGCTGTGTCGGAATCTGTTTTAAGGGCGTGAAGCGCCTTCTTTTATATCAGATAAAATGGAAGTCCTCCCACGAACCTCTCAATCCATTGTGTCACTAAGGCACAATTATGCAAAGAGTCCGGCTACATCACCAGGGCGAGGTGCGTGTGACTTCTGTTTGGAAGGAAGTCACGAGTGAATACTTCACCAGCACGTGACTTCCGTTCAAAAGGAAATACTGAATGAATAATATAATTCTTAAATTAATCTAAACATTTTGTCTCGCTAGGGTGCAGCTCCACTTCGTGAAGGCGGGGTTCTTCATTTGTTTTCTAATGATGGCGTAACTTGGGCGAACTAAGATGTTCTCCCTTCTTAGGAACGTAGCTATGGCCGATATCTAATAAGAATATGCAAAGTACGCCAATTGCATGGAATTAATTAAACTCTTTGTACTAATGGGGGCGTCGTTAGACTCAAGGAAATAATAAGTTCTTCGTGAACTTGAACTTGCGGTTCCTAAACTTGAACTTTAGGGGCCTTGAGGGAAATAATCTAACAGCCATAATATAACACACACACACAACACACACACATATATATATATATATATATATATATATATATATGATGCAAACCCACAAGGAAAAAGAAAAATTATTCCAAGGCCTTTCGTGTATTCAGAAGTATACCTCGTCAGGGAATGAAGGGTGGAGGCAAGATGACCAAAAATATATACAACGGGACAGAAAAACAAAAAGATTAACACAAGATTAACAAGAGTTGATTGGAGGCAAAAGGTATTTTAACAGGATATTGTCAATTTTATGCATTCCCGCATTTATTGAAATTATTTTCAAAATGGATAAATGCACATTCTAGAATATTCCTTTCCATTATATCTGTTTTTAACGAGAGCTATAGAACTATCCCACTTAATACTATGATTACATTTGTACATATGGCTAAACAATGCATTAGAATTATTTGCTGTTCTACACGCATATTTATGCTGTTTTACCCTAATATCTAACGTTTTACCCGTTTGGCCTATATATACTAAGTCACATTGTGTACATCCGATCGAATACACACAACCGACCAGATTATCTGAGCTATTCTTTATTAAGCGTGATAATCTGGTTGGTTGTGTGTATTCGATCGGATGTACACAATGTGACTTAGTATATATAGGCCAAACGGGTAAAACGTTAGATATTAGGGTAAAACAGCATAAATATGCGTGTAGAACAGCAAATAATTATAATGCATTGTTTAACTATAGAGGGTGTTTCAGGAGAAAAGGTCAATACTTCGGGAGGTGGTAGTATCGGTCATTGTGAGAAAAAAAGTTCATATGAACATATGTCTAATTCTGAATGGTTACGGAGATAGAGCTGTTTGAATCTGATGCGCGCGCAGCTCTTCCTCCCCCTTCCCTCCCCTAAAACCTTGAACCATGTAAGCTGTAATGTAAGCATGTAACATAAGCCAATCGAAAGCTGACTGTTATGAATGACATTGTTTGGTGTTTGAAGCAGTGTTAAGAATGCCATACACCTTCACACATGCCGAATATGCAGATATGGTGTATCGAACCGCCGAATTCCGGATCAAAAAGTGTTTACCAGGGTTTTCAACACATTGCGTAAGATTGCTACACTTCCCAGCGCTCATGTTTCATCTGAACGTGAAGGTCAACAAGATGTGGATGAAGTGGAAAACATTCTTCAGTTGGTAGAGCGTAGTCCTACTACTAGCTCACGAAGAATTTCTACACGTCTCGGTGTACCACACACAAGAGTATGGCGAACATTACGTGAGGAAGGCTTGCAGCCATATCATGTACAGCGTGTACAACACCTTCAACCAGGAGACGCTGCCATGCGACTGGAATTTTGTCATTGGGTAAATGCTAATCGCTGATTGCTTCGATTAATACTGTTCACCGATGAAGCTACTTTCACCCGTGACGGTATCAACAACACTCGTAACTCTCATCGGTGGTCAGACGAAAATCCAAATGCCACTGTGGAAACAAATTTTCAACATCGCTTTCCTGCCAATGTGTAGTGCGGTATCATCGATGATCAGCTGATTGGCCCTGTAACTTTAGAGAATCGTCTTACAGGACAAAGTTTCCTAGAATTTCTGCAAAATGAATTGCCAGGACTATTGGAGGATGTTCCTTTGGCTACACGCGCTGTTATGTACTTTCAGCATGACGGAGCTCCTCCACAGTCTACCCGTCTGGTGATGCAATACTTAAATCAAACTTTCCCTGGTTGATGGATCAGCCGCGGTGGTCCCATTCAATGACCACCAAGGTCTCCAGACCTCTCTCAGTTAGACTATTGTTTGTGGGGGTAGATGAAAAGTCAAGTTTACAAAAGAAAGGTGGATACACGAGACGAATTGCTCGCGCGCATTTTGGATGCTGCTGCCCGCATAAAGGAACGTCAAGATCAACTCAGACGAACAACACGCGATCTTCGCACACGAGTTGCAAAGTGCATTGAGGTTGACGGTGGGATTTTCGAAAACGTATCGTAAACTGTAACAAATTTGTCATTTCTGTATCTGATACCATTCAAAATGCCAATGTTTAAATATTAAATGTTAGAAACAGTAATTGGTTTCTCTTTCTTGATTACCATTAACAATGCTTTTGTATTTGTAGATTCAAACAGCTCTATCTCCGTAACCATTCAGAATTAGACACATGTTCATATGAACTTTTTTTGTCACAATGACCGATACTATCATCTCCCGAAGTATTGACCTTTCTTCCTCAAACACCCTGTATGTATAGATGTAATCATAGTATTAAGTGGGGTAATTCTAAAGCTCTCGTTAAAAAAACAGATGTAATCGAAAGGAATATTCTAGAATGTGCATTTATCCATTTTGAAAATAACTTCAATAACAGTGCGAGAATGCATAAAATTGACAATATCCTGTTAAAATACCTTTTGCCTCCAGTCAACTCTTGTTAATCTTGTTTTAATCTTTTTGTTTTTCTGTCCCGTTGTATATATTTTTGGTAATCTTGCCTCCACCCTTCATTCCCTGACGAGGTGTACTTTTGAATACACGAAAGGCCTTGGAATCATTTTTCTTTTTCGTTGTGGGTTTGCATCATTCATTCATTTCACGTGTCTAATTGTGAAATTCATCCCTTATATATATATGTATATATATATAATTCAGAATATGAGTGTAAAGCAGTAGAAAAGCGTGCAAATAATATAAATTAAACAAAATTAAATAATAAAAATAAAATTCACGACACCATTAGGGGTCTGGATTCGGATCGCTGTCCGTCTATTGTGATCCGTGCCATAGAGCATAGTTAATATTTTGAACTCTGTTCTACATTTTTAAGTTAGAAGCAATCAGGGACGGAAAACAATGTCAAATTTAAGATCGCAACCATACCATGATAAGCTATATTTAAACACTATTTGTAATGTAATTTTTGTTATAATTAAACTAATAAGTTACTCTTAATCATGTTTGCTTAATCATGATATGTTTGCTTGTACCTTGTTGGGAATGGACGTGTTGTGTCTCTCTGTATTAACATCCAAATAAGAAGGGAATAAACTACTCAGCGGTTTATTCTGTTTACACCTGAAAGTGTATAAAGTATCAGTGAATCCGTGCATATAAATTATAAAGTGAAATTCATTAAAATTAAGAAAGTGCAATACACTTTACATGAATTATCACTAGTTTAACGTATATATTTAAACCGTAATACGGTTGGCATTCGAGAAATTTTGAAACAAGGCAGGAAAAAGGTCATAAAACGCAAAGGTCAGAAAACCCTCGTGACCATCGAAAGGAAAGAAAAGAGAGAGAAAGGAAAAAAAATTTTTTTTTGTGTGTATTTCTTTTTACGATAATTAATGAATGGCATGACCATGGGTCCAAATTCTCACTTAATCTGCAGTTTGTGTAATCTGGAAACAACTGAAAATGCAGCAATAAGATGCGATCTTTGTCAAAAACTGCACGACTTTATCTGCATGAATTGGGATGATAGGGAAATATCCCTCGTCTCGAACGCGAAACAGATCGCGGGAATCAAATTTCTGCGTGACGCATGTACAGTGCTTACAAGAAGTCTCGCGCCTCTGTCTCGTCCCAAGCTAGTCTGTTAGGTATAAAATGGGCGGTCCTTATGGCAGCGGAGGTGTGTTCGGATTGGTGCACATAATTGCTCTAACCCCATCAATGACGTCCACATTATCATTCTGTTGATCACTCTATTTATATATAGAGACATACTGTATATAGATATATATACAGTATGCAGGGAATAACGTGTCTCAGTCCCAGCTATGGTAGTTGTCTTAAATTAACAGTCCCAAGTGCAAGTTACGTTAACACCTCCACATAAACTACCCTGGACTAAAATAACGTACGTGAAGCCCTTACCCACAAACCATTTAAAAGCTCTCTCTCTCTCTCTCTCTCTCTCTCTCTGATCACACTGTATCCCATTAGAGGTCTTCAGCAGGGACATCGGCAATGTATCCATATAACGTTAATAATAACCGAAACTCGAGAAAATATACTCTCTGCCTTCCACTCTACTCCAAATCCTTTTCTCTTAATGACCTCTTAATACAAAATAATCTATCATATTTTGCTACTTTTTAACTCTGGTAGGATTCAATTCCATTCCTATAGTGTAAGAGATACTTAAATTCATGTGTGTATTATGCCATATGATGTGCGTAATAAATAATCATTTTTAAATAGTTGGAGCGTTCAAGGTCATCTGTAATAATCTATAGACTACCCCTCAAGCCCACTCTCAACACTTAGATTCCCCTAAGACACAGGCGTCTTCAAGTAACATGAATGCATAGAGATCTACGGTGTTAGATTCCAGATTATATAATTTATGTGCTAAGTTTAAGAACACTGGCATTGAAGGATGGAAGGAAGAGACAGTAAAAGCGATAATAGGTTTAATGAAGGAAGTAGAATGAGGATGGAGGTAAGCGTTGCCATGTCGAAGGAAACGAGGTTGGGTGGGGAAACGAAGGGAGGAGGAAATGCTAAACACAAACTCAAATATTTATTTTAATGCCCTAGACCTAGAAAGACAAAGAGCAAAATACCTTAAACTAACAATGAATTGACAGAAACAGAAGAGTCTGGTCTTACACGCACTGATAGGTTTAACGTATGTGGCTAGAGGCCGCCACTCAGAATTACCACTACTACCTAAGTCATAATAAGGTCATTTACTATGACAGAGTAGTCATGAGTAGTTATGGAAATAAAATATGATTATACTATTGATGGCTGACTATATTCAGTTGGGATATAAACTATTGCTGACAATCTTTGGATCCTTGGCTTTTAAGACGAATTTTTTATGCATATGTTCAACAAAATAGGAAATTGGCTGATTACACTGGTCAACAAATTTTAAGGAATTTTTTGTATCTTTAATGAAAGTGGCCGATTCTTATGTATTTTTGCATGCTGAATTTGAAAATGTCGTTTCCTCTTGGCCTGTCTCTTGTACTCTGACTGTGTAGTGTCTCTTATTACTGACCAGCAGAAATCAGCCAGCATAGATGAATTCCACTTGCCCTGGTAACGTTTCTCAAGAGCTGAAATCTGCTGATGAAAACGTTCCCCATGTTCGTCACTTACTTCACCAAGGTTTGCCGGGAAAAAGTCGAAATGGGAATGGAGGAAATGAATTTTTAGAGACATGTTACATCCCATTCTTTGGTACGCCTTCAACATATTATCCACCAATTCACCTGCATTTGGAGCTCTGTTGTTTCCAAGGAAATTTTGCGACACTGACTTGAACGAGACCCAAGCTTCTTTTTCTGCGCCCTCCAAAAGTGTCTCGAAATGTTCATCTTTCATCAGATTTCGTATATGAGGACCAACAAATATGCCTTCCTTGATTTTTGCCTCACTGAGTCGAGGGAACTTCTGGAAAAGATACTTAAATGCCTTTCCATCCTTATTGAGTGCCTTCACAAAATTTTTCATAAGCCCTAACTTAATATGTAACGGTGGTAGAAGTATTTTGCTTGACTCTACTAATGGCTCGCACGAAACGGTTTTCACACCTGGCACTAAACGTTCTCTTAGAGGCCATTCCTTCCTTTCATAATGCTGTGACCTAGCACGGCTGTCCCACTCGCAAAGGAAGCAGCAGTACTTCGTGTAACCCTGCTGGAGACCAAGTAACATGCCGACCACTTTCAAATCACCACATATGCTCCATTTGTGAGCGTTGTAGTTTATGTGGTGAAGCAGATATTGCATATTTTCATGTCTCCTTCATGTGGACAGAATATCCAATTGGAATGGCAGCTTTTTCGTTTTTGTTATGAAGTAGTACAGCCTTAAGGCTTAGCTTAGAGGCATCAATGAACAACCTTCATTCGTCATCTCTGTATGTTATATTTAGAGCATTCATTAAACCAACAACATCTGTACACACCACGAAGTCACCATGTTTGATGAAGAAAGTCTCCAACGTGGATTGCCTAGTGCGGTACATGGATATTTGGACATCATCATGAAGAAAATGCCACTGTTGAAGGCGTGAGGCGAGCAATTCTGCCTTAGACTTCGGTAAGTCCAAATCTCTGATGAGGTCATTCAGTTCGCGTTGGGTGATTTTATGCGGTTCTGTAGACAGTTCACTGGGCACAAAGTCGGTATCTTGTGATGTTGTGGGATGTGCAATGTCTTCATCTGTACTCGTTACAGGATGCTCTTCGTCATCCAAATCGAGGGTGTCTGAGGAGGTAGGAGGATTGGGCACAGGTATGTCTTCGTTATGGGGCACAGGTCGAATGGCGGATGGAACATTAGGATACTTGAGGGTCCATTTTTTCTTCTTACTAATTCCACGTAATGGCGGAACCATGCAGAATAAACAGTCATCCACGTGGTTACTTTGTTCCCTCCACACGACGGGGATGCCGAAGCCCATTGACCTCGGTTTCCCATTGTACCACTCAAGTAATGTAGTTGCACATGTAATGCAGCATATATGCGGCGCCCACGTTTTGTCCTGATCTCCTAATTTGCACTTAAAATAAAGTTGGTACGCTTTCTTGATGGCAGGTTAACGTCTTCTTTTGCAATTTTAATGTTACTTTGCCGCAAATATAGCAAACGTTATTTGAGTCATTAACGCATTTACGTGGCATTTTGCTTATAACGTCAATGAGAAACTGATCGCAAGATTACGCTTTAACACGCACTACACTCTATATGTCATGAACTAACCACAGGTGCAAATTACGAGGAAACACTACAAAAGCACTATGTCAAAATGTGAAATAACGTGTCACCACAACAAGCGTCACTCTAGAACTGAGCTAAAGGGATTTACGATGTACTCAAGATGGCGCCAGACAACGAGGTTGCCAAACGAGCACATTCTACAGTGTTGGCATATGTTATGCGTCAATGATATATTCATTTCAATTGGGAAATAATGAAAACAGGGCACCCGTGTATCTTCTAAACGCGAACCAATCATGCAAAATGAATGTCATTTTCGGATTCAGCGACGTCGAATTACTAAAGAAATGATGGTTTCATCGAAGATACATTTTGGCTGTTGATTAGTGTTATTATTACCATTCGAAGGGTTGGTACCCTTCACAACCGAAATCAATTTCAGAAGGGGTGCATGGTATCCTCATTTCCTTTATCGTCCCAGCACGCTTCACATAAGCCATTTACACAAAGATGGAGAGGCCATCTGTGCACCACGAGACGACCCAGGGAATGCGGGGAGCAATGGTGACATTGCATGAATATGGTGTGCCAATAAGAGAAATATTAAGACTAGACGTTCATCGAAGCACTGTGGAACGGTGGATTCATCGGTATGAAGCAGAAAACTCAATCGCTACTTTGCCGAGGTCTGGTCCTCCGCGTTCAACATCTAAAGAGGAAGATGCTGCGATTGTTAATCATGCCAGAGAGCATCCATTTGTTCCAGCGACGCATATTTACAGACAACTGAACCTTCGTTGTAGCGCAAATACAGTGAACAACAGACTTCACGAGGCAGGGTATTTTTCTCGCCGTCCAGCTATAAAACCTGCATTGACGATTGAGCATAAAGAGGCGCGGATGGGATTTGCCTTGCAATACTTGCCGCAGGAGGAAGAATTCTGAGTTGTGTACTGTGACGAAAAAACATTTTCAACAGATAGTCATGGTTCCCTGCATTGTTGGAGGCAGCGCGGAAAACGCTATGAAGGAAATGTTTTCCCGAGCAAATGTAGTGGTCACATCATTCTCGGTGTGTAGGGCTGGATGTCTGGCTATGGTGTCGGAGAATTGACTCAAGTAGATGGACGCTTTACTGGACAGCAATATTGCCAGATACTGGAAGAGGTGCTGCTACCCAGTGTTCGTGCGTATCTGGTTCCAGCACCGGAACCATTTTACTTAATGGAAGATAATAGTCCCATTCATAGGAGTAACGTTGTGAGAGCGTGGGACGAAGATCACCCAGAGATTATTAATCTAATTCTGCTACCACGTTCTCCTGATTTGAATCCGATTGAAAACGCTTGGGCAATAATGATTAACGAATGGGAGCAACGCAATGAAAGAACATTTGAAGCACTTTTAGCTCACACGAGGAATAGTTGGGAGAGCTTACGCCGAACACCAAACATTCCCTACAATCTGGCCTCTTCTATGCCGCAACGATTGCAAGAAATTATTGATGCTGGAGGCAGCTATACGAAATACTGATGTTAAAGCTATGACGTAAATGTGTATCGAATATATATTTATGTTAATATAGAATTTTATTATATTTTTATGTTTGACATCTATAAAAGTATATATTTTGACCATGAAAGAACTTTACTTATCCTTAGTTAGAATCTTTTCTTGCAATGTCTACGCACGTGGAGATGATAATATATGCATTGTTGAAACAAACTATGAGAAAGTAATAGTTTCAGGAAAAAAATAAAAACTGGCAACATCGAGGTCATCACATGTTTATGGGAATTGTCATATGATATGCTACCAATAAACTGTTATACACTTCTATATACTGTACAGTATACTATAGTACGTAATAATTACGATGAACAAATCAAATGCAAATTTCTCTGATTCACGGCCCACCAGTCCTGCTTTAGACTAATGACTTTCATAAGATGGAATAGGTTTAGCATTGTTCGTTTAATAGGTTACCACTTAAAACAATGGATAAACTATCTGTTAGTGAGACGACCGTGACTTCCTCGAAATGCGAGCGCGTGAGAGGTTCACTGAGGAATTTGGTCATTAGATTCTTCACGTAGGATATATATCACAAACAACAATATTTACAACAATTCCCAACAATTACTTAATACCAATAATTGCATTTGAGCAAATAATTTAGACCTGCGTCAAATAATTTAGGTTTCATGCCATGATTTGGGATATTTGCCGAATTAGTCGTTCTCTATAGTCTACAGTATATATTGAGCCCAGGTAATATTATGATGATTAGGATTGCTCCATAAGCATCCCAACATCCCGAAACTTGCTCCATTCTGCTTCTTAATCATTTGTATTTTAAAAACTAAAATGTAGCAGAAGTGACGTAATAATGGACGTCATTGATTGTGTTAGAGCAGATATGTGCACCAATCCGAACACACCTCCGCTGCCATAAGGACCGCCCATTTTATACCTAACGGACTACCTCGGGACGAGACAGAAGCGTGAGACTTCTTGTAAGCACTGTACACAGACTGTAAACTCCTTTGCGGTATTTAAAGAAATGGAGAAAGCGAATTCGAGTGTTTCAGAAAAGGAGGGAATAATAGGGAAACAATAGTCCGGAAATATCCCAATAAAAATTCGGATGAATGAGGGAGTAGAGGAAATAACGAATAACAATATAATACTGAATGAAGACATAAAACAAAGAAAAGAGATAAGTAAAAGTTGTGATGTAGTAAAACTTCCCAACGAGCAAAATGATGAAAAGATAAAAACTTAAAACGTAGCACATATTACACAAGAGGCAATTGCAAATTTGAGAAAAGTGCAAGTTCCACCATCTTACTGTCTGCAACATCTATGCAAGATATGGGAGGTGCAAATACGGGCAAAAATGCCGTTACCACCACCAGCCTCAAAGGAACCCGACAGGTGAGCAGACGAAACTAGCAACAAGAGGGCTACAAATTTTTTAGATGTAGCCCACACAATTCAACTATTGAATGCCATCCAACAAATACAAACCAACTGACAAATACAGGAATCCGAGAGCCGTACAGAAGGCATACAGAAAGACATTACATGCGATATCGGGACAACGGGTATTGAACGAGATAAAGAGAGGAAAATTCTCGGAGGATCACAAGGCAACGAAACCGGCACCATCATTGCGAAACGAATCGGAAACACAAATATGTAAAAACGAAAGGGAAAAACTAAAAATAATCCTAGCCAACATTCAGGGCCTTAAATCAAACCATTCCCCAGACAAAGTTTTATACCTGAAAGGACTCATGCAAGAAGCCTGAGCAGATTTTGCATGCTTCACGGAAACCCATCTAAAGGACTGCCAGGCGAACTGTGAAAACTGAGAGTTCTGTATTGACAAAACAGAAATACAAATTGACAACTGTAACATCCTTCGACCCGACAAAACAATGAGACATAAAGGAGGACGTGTTATTTACACACGCGAAAGGCATATGGCAGAAATGACATAAGTACCTCAAACAGCTACGTAGAATGTGTAACAGCAAAAGTTGAAAAATTAAATATGGTATTAATTGTAATGTACAGACCCCCAAACACGCCAACCTCAAAATTTTCAGATTCCATTACAGAAGTAAGAAACTGGGTAAAAGATGTACATTCTGCAACCCCAAATATTTTTCTCTATAGTGATTTTAATTTTCCATTCATGAAATATAAAAGGATATAAAAAAATATATGTATACACCAGGACAAGGGGGGCACGCGGGAAGACTCGGAGCAGGTAAAAATGCTACTAGGTCTAGCTGATGAATTTATGTTAACACAAGAAATAACATAAAACACAAGAAAAAACAATTGCTACATTTAGTATTCACAAACAACAGCAACCTAATTGATAACGTAGAAATATCTCCAACTATAATATCGGATCACAACATTATTCAAACAGCAACCAATATAACAGCAACGGGAAGGGAAAGAACACGAACAACAGAAAGAAGCAAATTCGAAATTTTTAATTTTCACTCCAAAGCTATAAACTGGGAAGATGTTGCATCCAGCATGGAAGTAATAGATTGGAAAACCATCTTCAAATCCAAGACAACGGAAGAGAAAACGCTGGAAATTTTGGAAAGATATGTCCCAAAAATACAACAAAGAAGAAAGAGAAGCAGGTGCGAGAGACAAAAGAGGTCATTGTTCCGAAAGAGAAAAAGAGTGACTGCAAAATTAAGTCACTGTAAAGATAACATCAGAAAAATATTAAATGATAAACTGCAGAGTATCGATTGCGTAATACAGGAACTAATTGAGAAGCATACATAAAAAGAAGAAGACGACGCTATAGAAGCGATAAAGGTTAACTCAAAGTACTATAATTTTGCAAAAAGGAAGTCGGAAAAAACCACACGTCTATCGGACCTTTGAAAAAGGAAGACAGTACTTTATCTGATGATCTAACAGAAGTATCTGAAATATTAAGAGCTCAGTACGAATCATCTTTCAGTATCCCAGAAACTGACAAACTGATATGCAGTAGAAACGCGTTTTTTGAAGAACAACATTGGGAAAGTATAACGAACTTCGACTTTACGACAGATGATATTACACAAGCTATAGGAAAACTAAAAGCACACTCAGCGGCAGGACCAGATAAATGGAATGCCACACTGATCAAACACTGCAAGAATGCAATCGCTGAGCCCCGATATTGGATATGGATACGATCACTAAACACGGGAGAAATACTGGACATCCTGAAGAGCGCGAACATAGTCCCAGCATATAAAGGAGGAGATCGATCCGAGGCCAAAAACTATAGGCCAGTGTCGCTTACATCTCATCTCACTAAAATATTTGAAAGAATAGTTAGACAGAACGTCTATGACTTTTTGGAAACTCAGAAAAAATTCAATGATAACTAACATGGATTTCGGTCTGGCAGATCATGCCTATCACAACTAATTGGACGCTACAACAACACAGATGCATTGGAAAGTAATGAAAACTATGATGTAATATAAACAGACTTTGCCAAAGCATTCCACAAGTGTGACCATGGAATCATAATACATAAACTGAAATATATGGGAATAACAGGAAAAGTTGGGAAATGGATATATAATTTCCTTAATGAGCGGCGGCAAGTCATTACAATACAAGGAATATCTTCATCAGAATCAGAGGTCTTCAGCTCAGTACCACAAGGAACAGTATTAGCTCCACTACTCTTCATAATCATGCTAACTGACATAGATGAGAACGTTACCAGAGACAGCACAGTAACATCCTTTGCCGATGACACAAAGATCAGTAGAAAAATTAGAAACCCAAAAGATATAGGATCTCTACAAACAGACATGAACAGAATCTGCAAGTGGACGGAAGACAACAATATGAAGTTTAACACTGAGAAATTTCAACTGTTAAGGTACGGATAAAGGGAGGACCTAAAATCCATGGAATATTATACCCCAAATGGACAGAAAATTCAGAGAAATTCCAAAGCAAAAGATTTAGGGGTTGTCATGACTGACGATGCGAAATTTGAAACACAAAATAAGATAGCAGTAAACAGAGCAAAGAGAATAACTGGGCAAATACTGAGAACCTTTAAACGAAGGGATATGAATATAATGATTCCTCTACTGAAAACACTGATCATACCCAAATTGGAATAATGCTCGGTCCTAACATCCCCGTATAAAAAAGAAGACATTAGACAGCTAGAAGGGATTCAGAGAAGCTTCACAGCCAAGATCAAGTGGTGCAAAGAACTAAATTACTGGGAAAGGTTACGCGAACTAGACCTATATTCACTGCAAAGGAGAAGAGAGAGATACACCATTATTTGCACTTGGGAAAGAATGGAGAAACTAGTCCCTAATCTTACTCTGAACTTTGTAACTCCCCAAACAACAGTGGAAAGTAGAAAAGGAAGACTGTGTCGTGTTCCAAAATTAAAGGCTAGATAGGGACAATTCTTAACGTGAAAGTAAATAGTTTGGTTGTGAGAGGACGAAGAGTGTTTAATCAGCTGCCCAAACACCTAAGAAACACGAGTGGTGTGGCGTTGACAATCTTCAAAAGAAGATTAGACGCTTGGCTCAAAACAATCCCCGACGAACCGGGCGTACCTGACTATGTGAGGTAGAGAGTATAAGAAACCAACTCACTACTTCACCAGGTCAACTCGAGAGGAGGGGCGACAAGCTTGACCTTCGTGAAATGAGGAATCATCGTACGGAACATTTGAAAGGTGGAAAGGAAAGGCAATCATCGTCAGTTCGAGTTAATATGATACCAGGATATAAACAAAGGTTTTCTGCATTATTTGAGCCCTTTTATGTTTGTATTTTATCAGGTATTTAATTAAATAACTTTTAAACATAAACTTATGTTACGATAATGTACGGGGGCCACTCAATAAATTTTGCCCCACCTTCTTTTTTTCTTTCCAAGTTTCCTTCTAAGTTCCAGAAATTTTGTACACAAGGAGTTCCATACCTTTTTTACAAGTTTTTATTTTTCCACATAGTCTCCATCCTTTTCTACGGCTTTCCTCCACCTCGAAACAAGGGCCTTTATTCCTCGCTGGTAAAAGTCGGGTAGGTTCCGCTGAAGCCACCTCTTAACCTCCTCAACAACCTCATCGTCACTCTGAAAATTTCTTCCACGAATAGCATCCTCCATTGGCCCAAACAAATGGAAGTCTGAAGGTGCCAGATCCAGGCTGTATGGGGAGTGGGGTAACACAGTCAAGCGCATTTTTGTGATGGCCTCTCTTGTTTGCAAACTGATGTGTAGTCTTGCGTTATCGTGCAAAAGAAGGACGTCTTCCAGTTTTCTCTCTGGTCGAACTCGCTTTATACGTCTCTGGAGTCTCTGTAGGGTAGCACTGTATGCCTCTGAGTTGATTGTTTGTCCTTTCGTCATAATGTCCACCAGAATCACCCCTTTGATATCGCAGAAGATGTTGGCCATAACCTTCCCTGCAGAGGGAGCCATTTTGAATATTTTCTTGCGTGGGGAGTCTCCGTGATGCCACTCCATAGATTGGCGTTTTGTTTCAGGTTCAAAGTGGTGTACCCAAGTCTCATCCCCAGTCACAATTCGTGAAAGGAAGTCATCCCCTTCTGTTTCGTATCGAACCAACGACTCAGAAGCAATTTCTTTTCTTTGGGCTTTGTGATCATCAGTCAGTTCGCGAGGAACAAACCGTGAACACACTTTTGAGTATCCCAGTTGCTGAATTATCGTATTCACACTTCCTTCACTAATTCCTAGCTCCAGTGATAGCTCCTTGTATGTGACGCGCCGATTTGATCGAATGATGCTGTTAGCACGTTGCACAGTGTGAGATGTCACAGCCGATGCTGGGCGACCGCAACGTGGTTCATCATCGAGGCTGGTTCTCCCTCTCTCCGATGATCTCGCACGTTTAGACCAGCGTCCAACTGTGCTTCGATCAACAACATTTTCTCCGTAAACGTTTTGTAGACGTTTGAGAATATTTCCAACTGTTTCCTTCTCTGCGGTTAAGAACTCGATAAGAGCTCTCTGTTTACGACGCACATCACTGTCAGACGCCATTTTCGAAGATGAGTTAACAATCGATTTTATGCAAGGGTGTTTAAAAGCGGTTTTATACAAGGAGGGGAGATTCAAACTGGAAAAATCCGGTTATGTAAAGCGCAGAAAGTTTAAACTTATGGCCCAAAAGACATTTCAGCACCATGGCCTATTATTTAGCTAAATAAAAAGGGTGGGGAAAAATATAATTCAACAGTAAAATTAATATGATCCTGAGATATGGCAAAAGAAAGATTTTACTTTGTTTGGTCACGTTCATTTTTGGAGTTTCAATAAAACTACTTTTGTGTGACATAAAAAAAAAAGGTTTTCAGAGGTCGATGTTTTTTACAATGAAAAAATTTGTGTTTAAAAAATGCGAAACCCAAAAAACACATCACATGATTTTATATATATATATATATATATATATATATATATATATACACACAGGGTGTTTCAGGAGGAAAGGTCAATACTTCGGGAGGTGATAGTATCGGTCATTGTGAGAAAAAAAGTTCATAGGAACATGTGTCTAATTCTGAATGGTTACGGAGATAGAGCTGTTTGAATCTACAAATACAAAAGCATTGTTAATGGTAATCAAGAAAGAGAAACCAATTACTGTTTCTAACATTTAATGTTTAAACATTGGCATTTTGAATGGTATCAGATACAGAAATGACAAATTTGTTACAGTTTACAATACGTTTTCGAAAATCCCACCGTCAACTTCAATGCACTTTGCAACTCGTGTGCGAAGATCGCGTGTTGTTCGTCTGAGTTGATCTTGACGTTCCTTTATGCGGGCAGCAGCATCCAAAATGCGCGCGAGCAATTCGTCTCGTGTATCCACCTTTCTTTTGTAAACTTGACTTTTCATCCACCTCCACAAACAATAAACTAATGGAGAGAGGTCTGGAGACCTTGGTGGTCATTGAATGGGACCACCGCGGCCGATCCAACGACCAGGGAAAGTTTGAGTTAGGTATTGCATCACCAGACGGGTAGAATGTGGAGGAGCTCCGTCATGCTGAAAGTACATACCAGCGTGTGTAGCCAAAGGAACATCCTCCAATAGTCCTGGCAATTCATTTTGCAGAAATTCTAGGTAACTTTGTCCTGTAAGACGATTCTCTAAAGTAACAGGGCCAATCAGCTAATCATCGATGATACCGCACCACACATTGGCAGAGAAACGATGTTGAAAATTTGTTTCCACAGTGGCATTTGGATTTTCGTCTGACCACCGATGAGAGTTACGAGTGTTGTTGATACCGTCACGGGTGAAAGTAGCTTCATCGGTGAACAGTATTAATCAAAGCAATCGGCGATTAACATTTACCCAATGACAAAATTCCAGTCGCATGGCAGTGTCTCCTGGTTGAAGGTGTTGTACACGCTGTACATATGGTTGCAAGCCTTCCTCACGTAATGTTCGCCATACTCTTGTGTGTGGTACACCGAGACGTGTAGAAATTCTTCGTGAGGTAGTAGTAGGACTACGCTCTACCAACTGAAGAATGTTTTCCACTCCATCCACATCTTGTTGACCTTCACGTTCAGATGAAACATGAGCGCTGGGAAGTGTACCACTCTCACGCAATGTGTTGAAAACTCTTCTAAACACTCTTCGATCCGGAATTCTGCGGTTCGGAAACCGTCGACGGTATTCTGCAACAGCAGCTGTTGCACTTCCATCGCAAAAACCGTAGACATACACCATATCTGCATATTCCGCATGTGTGAAGGTTTGTGGCATTCTTAACACTGCTTCAAACACCAAACAATGTCACTCACAAATCAGCTTTCGATTGGCTTATGTTACATGCTTACATTACAGTTTACATGGTTCAAGGTTATAGGGGAGGGAAGGGGGAGGAAGAGCTGCGCGCGCATCAGATTCAAACAGCTCTATCTCCGTAACCATTCAGAATTAGACACATGTTCATTAGGGTTATGACTTTTTAATTTTTTGTCATAAATATTGTTTCCTGTATCATCAATCGATGAACTTTTGCTTGACAACAATAAAAAAGGGCCTAATTCTTCAGAATTAAAAAAAAATGTCACCCCAAAAGCAAATATAGTATATTAGTATATTCGAGACAGCTGCATTGCACCATTCTAGATTGGTTACCTGATGATTATCATAAATTGTCCAATATCTTGCAACAATACCGAAAAGCACTAAATACTCTGGAAAATCACTGGAACAGAGACCCATCTGCAATAGCTATACCAAGGAGCAACCAATATTTATTATTTTATTAATTTTTTATTTTTTATTTTGGGGTGAAGTTTTTTCAAAATATATCGAAAAAACTGTTATTTTCATTGTTAGGAGGCAAACATTCACCGATTTATGATACAGGAACATGAGGTTATAAAAATGTCATAACCCTAATGTTCATATGAACTTTTTTTCTCACAATGACCGATACTATCACCTCCCGGAATATTGACCTTTCGTCCTGAAACACCCTGTATATATATATATATATATATATATATATATATATATATATATATATACTGTGTGTATATATTAGGGTGGCCCTTAAAACTGAAGTGTCGATTTTGCATCTTCTCACCCACTCAATTTGTTCCGTTACTCGTCTAACTGCACTATGCGAAATATGACGGTTTTCACGAAATATTTAGAGGTCGCTCTGGCACGTCAAAGTTTTTCTTCTATTAGGTTTTCGGTATACTCAATTACTCATACTATTACTCATACTAATTACTCATACTCTTGTTCTCATTTGCAGGATTGATACATGATGGATACGCGACAGAAGCGTTATCTTGGTGTTTATTTTGTGGAAGAAATCAGGGGAAGGAAGCTTCCTTCCATTGGTCAGGCCTCTGGCCATTTCCTCTTCCTTCACGAGGAGAAGAAGCAGCCTGTCCGTGAGGCAAGCCGCAACACCGTCAGGGCCGTAATGGCATTCTGGCATTTGGCAAGCATTCCCACTCGGGCTGAACAGCACTGAATTGCCAAACTCGAACGGACCTTCGACGAGTGGAAAGGGCTAAAAAAACACAAGACCAGGACCGGCGATGCGCACAAGAAAAAAGAAGATTTTAAAGAGAAGTTGAACGATTTGTTCGACATTGCGCCCGCGGATGCCATGAAGATGATTAAGAACCCTGAAGACAAGGCCTTTCTCCAGATGCAGAGGCAGAAGGACAGGACTGGATACATCGCTGGACTGGACTTGGAGCAAACGAGAAGGAATGAAGCAGCGGCGAAGAGGAATGTTCAGGAGAACCTCCGAAAGAGGAAAGCCGCTGAGGAGTGCGAAGCATCTACCAGCCGAGCAGTTTTCGAGTCGTCTTATTCCTACGCATCCGAAGAGGAGACAGGGAACGACTCAGGTGCCTGCGGAGGAGCGTGCCCTCCGAAGCAAAGTAGGGGGAGGACCACATCATGACAGCCGGACTGGCAGCCGCACTTGACAGGACACAGATCTCCTCCAGGAGAGCCGCCTATATATTGACGGAAGCTGCTAGCAGTCTCGGACGGAATGCGGAAGAGCTGAACATAAACCGCAACTCCATTGAGCGACTCGGGGCTTGGCACCGATCGGAGACGGCACAAAAGATGAAGGAAGAATTCCCGGGTGAAGGTCCCCTCGTCGTCCATGGGACGGGAAGTTGATGGAGGACTTGACGAGCAGGGAGCACGTAGAGCGTCTTCCAATCATTGTTTCGTGGCAAGGAGTTAAGAAGCTTCTTGGGGTCCCAAAGCTTCACACAGGAACCGGGGAGGCTCAAGCGTCAACTGTTGATGCTTGTCTGCAGGAGTGGGATATCAGTGACCGGGTTCAAACTCTGTGTTTTGA